>JAJQWJ010000014.1:10607240-10742240 GCA_023637945.1 Phaethornis superciliosus | reverse complement strand
TGGCATGTTTTTATTTAATAGCTTTGGATGGATACTCCTTCCATGAACTTGTTCAGTTTGCTTTTGAATCGATGTCAGCTTTCTGTATCCTTAACACAGCCTCTGAAATGGAGTTCCACAACTTACATAGTATGCCAGTGGGGGGGAGGGAAGGGAAAGGGTTTTGTTTTGAATGGCCTTATTCATTTTGTGTGATGCTCAGTTCTTAACTGTGAAGAGAGTAAAGTAATTTTAAACTTCTTTTTTTTTCATGTTCTTCTCAGTCTTAGATCTCTATCAAATTCTCCATCAGTTGATTTTTTTCCAGGCTGAAGATGTTAATATTTCTTTTATCACATAGAAGCTGCTCCATAAGTCTGACCGCCTTTATCACTCTTCACAAATCCACTCTGAAACTGGAGCATGAGTATTCCTCCTAGGACTGAAGCAGCAAAACATACCAGGGATCTGCACAGCCACAGAGCCACATTTTGCAATTTGTCTTCTATTTCTTTCCTACTCATTTCTAACTCAGCTTGTGGTTTTTCTGACCGCTGTTGGGCACTAGCTGAAAAATTCAACTGTAGTCAGTGGGATCAAGAATTGCTCAATTTCAGCTATTTAACAAAGGACAATGTCAGACCCCCATAACAACCACCAACATTAATGAAGTAAACATGAAAGAGAAAGCCATATCTGGGGATACTTCTGGTTCCACTACAAAAGACTGCCTGATACCTGTGATTTTCAGCACATACGATGACACTACTGCCCTTGCCACATACAGCATGCATGACACCATATTCCTTTATTTGTGCATAGACGAGTTGCCAGCTAGTTCTTTCTGCATTTTCTGTAGCCAATAAGTAATAGCTCGAAAGGGTTTGTCTCTCCCAGAAAACGTGAGTGAGAGTAAAATTTGCTCCTACCTAGAGAAACGGGGGCTAAAACTACTTACCATGGAGAAAGACAAAACCTTTGGGAACCTTGATGCAATTAAAATGTCCATCCCTTTTCACAAAAAAATAGACAAAATCTCAAGCAATGGCTGATTTTAGTTAAGAATTCAGAAGATTAGGGGAATTCTAAAACTGACTGGAAACTGTGTCCAAGGAGTTTAATCTCCATTTCACTTTTCTGGGTTTTAGTATCCCCCTCCAGCAGAAAAAATACCAGAAGCAATGAAAATTTCACAGAACGCCCTGACAGCCAACAGCTTCTGATGTCTCTGTCAGTAATGCAGTTGTAGCAGTTGAAATGCAGAATTGTCTAACCCACTATTACAGGTAAGATCTCAACTACTCTTCAAGCCACCTGGGAAAGAAATAAGGTTATACGTGTGTTACACAGAGCATCCTCTAAATACGACAGAGCTTGTTCTATGCCCATTAATGTCAAAATCACCCATAAAATCTTTATAACTGGAAGGGGTTTCAAGAAGGAAAGATTGAATACCACGTCTCATTACTCCCAATCAAGACTGGATTTTAAGCACTTAAGAAAAAAATATCTGCAAGTTAAACATTTGATTCAGTATTCTACAAGAAAAAAAAAAAAATTGTGACCATAGTTTCCATAATCAATATAATGAAATCAAAAAGCCAAATCTAATAAGTAATAAGAAATATTCAATGAATTACCATCTTGGAGTTTTTGTTGTTGTTTTGTTTTGCTTTTTTCCAGATTCATTTGTAGTCCATAAGAACTTCCTTGTCAACAGCACTGTGAATAGACCAATGAAGACTGGTCAAAGGAGGAAGGCAGCAGGTCTTCTGAAGACTCATGAAGTTGAGGCTCATATGCTCTAGCCAGATCCCATTTGGAAGCTATTCACAAGAATAAAGGTAGAGGATAGATATAATATACACGTGTATATTTATAGAATATTAAGATACAGACATAAAATACACAACAAAAAGGCTGACAATTTCAGGACAGATGTCTGGTTCCTATATTTCTGTTGGGATATGGATTCCTGTCTTCAGTTGTAATTAGATTTGTCAGGTTCTGATTACGTATTGGAATGAAATTGTTACTTTCAATCACATAACCAAAACTATGCCAATAATAGGCAAAAGTTCCATTTAAATAACTACACACTATTCCTGCTAGCAAACTTTATGCATCTCTAAATGTATTTTTTGAAATATAAAAGCAAACCAGAGGAGTAGGGTGAGAACACTTATTTCTAATGCATAATACATACACTACACACTCAGGCTTTCTTTGAAAAGAGTCAAATTATCATAGAAACAAAAGTAGATTGTAATTTTAAAAATTATATAAAATTATTCTGAGGACAAAATGCAAACATACACACCATGCAGTTTCAGTAATAATTGAAAATTACATGACATATGAAAAATACTCTAATTCCTTAGGCTGCCACTAATTCCACTGACAGCTTCTCCATCTATGGATTACACAGAAGGCTGGGTAGCAAGTATTCCTTCCCTTTCTTCATGAAATATAAGAGCAGCAACTACAGAAGTCCTCAAAATGGAACTAATCCTTCTCTTACAGTTACATTATTTGTCACTTAGCAGAAACACATTGAGGTAACAATAAGGCAGTTCTGAAAAAATCTGTGAAGAAACATAACTACAAAACAAATAAGCTACTTTGGTGCAGGGGATACCACAGGAGAACAGAAAGGTGGAAGTTTGTGTGAAGCTAAAAGTCGCAAAAATTTCTAGAAGCCATTAGTAACTTGTTAGTTTTTCTTCTTTCCACATTTATTTTTTTCCTGTACTGTATCAAGAAAGCAAATAAGAGGATTTTTTAATTCTGTGTTTTACTGTCCTTCTGAATGCATTCTTCATATTCGATTACACCATCTGGTTGGCAATTTGCCTACATGTCCTTCCTGCTTTCCCAGAAACTAAGGGTGGATGTGCTTAGGGAAGAAACAGGAGACATTGCCTCTCAAAGAGTTGCCTTTCTGCACCATTTAAGTCTGTTCCTATTCTTGCCCCTTTTCTTCTGCTCTATGTTTCTCACTTCTGAGAATCCCTGTTGTCATGTACTGGGTTACTTTTAGCAGAGGTGATATGTTTAAAATGTTTAAATTTCAAATAGCTTTTTAAAGAAATATTCATATGCATTCCTCTCCAAAAATGAAGGAGGGGAAATGAAGGTGGCTTTGGGTTGGTTTATGCTTGCTTTGTTAAGGTGCATTGCACCTATGTATTTTAATACATACTGATGTATCCAGACACCTGCTTCTTTCCCTCTCTGTCTCTCCCTTTTTTAATTACTTGTATTTTGTAATACATTCACATTTTAAGAACTTTTTGCTTTTGTGTTAGCTGTAAGGTCTTGCCTTAGGAACAAAAGCCATTCAATATAAAACCAACATACTGATAATGCCCACTTTTTTTTTTTCTTTCTTTCTTTTTCTTTTTGACATCTACTTATATCGAGAAAGTTGCCAGCAAATCAGTGGCGCTGCTTCTACTGCAGCATTCCCTTTAACCATGTGAGAGCCATGAAATATCATGAGGCACCATTTCACAGTTCCTAGAAGGGCACTTCAGGGCTGGATGGGTTTGTACAATTTAGGACCTCACACTAAGACCATGTGTACATGAAGTTAAACTATTTCATTGCTCATGCCCTTCTCTACAATGGACCTCAAGAACACCTACATTATATTTTTCCTTGTCTTAGGCCTGCCAAACTAGAGGCAATATAATTTTCCAAATATATCAAAGATGAATTATAAGTTTTCAGGACTCCCATCGATTTAAATAGCAAACATAATTCATACACTGTGTACATGTTTTTTTGACATCTGTGTTGGTCACATATGGGCCATAAATGGGGAAATAAATCTCTTTTAGAGGTCAAGAGAACTGGATGACTTTGATCTCAGAGATCACAGATGTTTAAGATGTTAGAGAACATCTCCAGTGCTAGCAGAGAACACTTCTATTGAAAGTATTTGTGAAGACACTATGATTTTGCTGAAATACCTGTGTTTTCTTTCCCAGAAATTGCATACCTGGAAAGACTCCTTCAGACTTTCAAAAATCTGTTGAAAGACTTAAGGTTGGATTCATAAGAAGTCTTAGGAAGGAGACAAGCCCTAATACAAGTTTCACATCTTTCAGAATATCAGTTCAGTGAGTACTTTATCCTATAGACTATGGGCTCTGACTCCTAACATCACAGGCATCAATGGGTCATGCATAGAGAGCTCCTCACATACCTAAAGGTTTACTTTTGGTCTTGCCTAGAATCACTCACTCTTCACAGTGCTGACAAACTCAATGCTCAGGTCAGACCTTAATCCCTGCTGGATTCACAAGTATTCCTCTGCTAGCCATGTTGCCTGTGGTAGATCATAGAATGGTTTAGGTTGGAAGGGACCTTAAAGATCATCAAGATCCAACCTCCCTGCATGGGCAAGGAAACTTCCCACTAGACCAGGTTGCACAAGGCTTCATCCAATATGGCCTTAAAAACTTCCAGGAATGAGGCATCAACAAATTCCCTAGGCAACCTCTTCCACTGTCTTACTAGCCTCATGGTGAAGATGTTCACCATCTGTCTGATTAAAGTTCCTTACAGTTAGAGTTCGAAGATGGGATGGGAGTGTACCATTGTGGTTTTAGCTCTCACAAAAGATATCTGAAATCTCCCTACCTTAGCAACTCGTCCCAGCTGTGCATCTTGTACACACTGGTCAACACAACATCCCTCTCCCTCTGGTGTCCATTTTTTTGCAACAAAAATTACAACCCAAAAGTCATAAACAGAAAGTGTTAATTCTGTATAGATAACTGGAAGATGGAAGACAAACTGGAAGATTGCTCTCTGAGCAATGCAATTTCCGAAGCTGGCTTCAGTGTGTGTTGGACAATTCCTGAGACACCTACATCTCAACATAACCAGGTTTCTTCCATTCCCTCACAAATTTCTCCCTTCACCTCAACTTTACACATAATATTCTGACATAGCAGCCCATCTTTTAATCTCCCTACTCTGCCATAGAATCAAATTCTGCCATTGTTCTCTAACTGCTGCTGGGCTCAGAGACAGTCTCATAATTTCTCAGCTAACAATGAGTTCCTTGGGTGCCACACTGATTGCTGAATATTCTTCAAAATGTCTCTGTTACCCTGACACAAACAGTCACTACAACTTTTTTTTTTAATTATTAAATGGGAAATGCCACTGGTTTTCCAGTAAGAGGCTTTTGGTGATGCCAAAGTCATGCAACTGGCAATAACTCATACTGAACAGATATGCACAGATATGCCTGTGAAAGCTCTTGCAATTTTTAAGGAATGCCAGTGTTTTCAGGAGGATGCAGAGATTATAAAGTAAACATAGTGTCCCCTTAAAAACGTTCTGAGTACAAAAGAACAGTTTTCAGCATCAAAATCAGAAGTATTAACCACAGCTAAGATACTCAGTGTCTTAAATGGAACCATTATTCTACATTCCAAGTACCGAGACACAGCAGTATCCAATATGCCAGAGCACTGTAACTGTTTGTAAATTATGACTTTTTAATGGGAAACCCTGTACATGTTAAAAATATGATACTCTCCTTAATCCTATGTAACTAAAGATAACTTATGCAGATCATGAAGATTTAGAAACCTCTGAAAAACAGATGTGCCAACAAACCCACTAAAAGCAAGCATATATTGGATTTATTTATTAATTTATACAGTGCCCATCTCACAGCAGAGTCTGGAATCCTGTACAGAATAAACAAAAATTAAGCCAGACTGGGCTTAGAGCCAAGAGAAGTCAGCCCACCAATGAAACTGAGAGAGAGTGAATAAAACCTATTCCATAAAGATACCATAAAGATACATAGATGCGTCCGGATACTGTGCTATCTTAGTGGACATATCAAAATATCAATTCCTGAAGCCAGAGAATTACAGTTTACAGGAAGGATAAAAATATTCCAGGGGGGAAAAAAGGGAGTAATTATGTCACTTAATTTACAGCTATTGAAAGCCAGAGCGCAGAAGCAATAACTGTGGAAGAAATACAAATCTTGAATTAAGATTGAGTATATAAAATGTCACAAAACATCTATAAGATTTCAGCTAACTATTGATAATATTGTATTTCATTCTTTGTAATATGTAAATATTGCAAATGCCATATAAGGGCTTTCTGGTGGGTATTTTTTCAAGTATATGAACTCTTATTCTATCACTGTCCTCCTTCCCATATTTTATTAATAACACATCAGGGTTTTTAGTCCTTTTTAAAATTTTGATGACATGAATAATGATGAGGTGGCTGCCTAAATACAGAGTTACAACAAGGAAAAGGCTCTGAGATCCAGAGAGAGAAGGCAAAGCAGCAGCACATTTTATTTGCAAAAGGCACAAAGACCAGGCCACACAGTTAAAATGGCTTTTGGCCGTGTATCCTCTTCCTGATTTAAACTTTTTTTTCATTATTATGTTATTTTACCCATATCAATGGGAGTGAGCTTTACATTTTTCTCCTGACAATCTCTTCCCTAGGATAGCCCTGTTTTTGCCACATGGAATTTTACATTTATTCACATTTCCAGCGACTCCCCCTGCTCTCCAACTAAGATTTTCAGTCACTGCCAAAACAATCCTCTCCTTACAAAACTAATGAAAACTTATGAAGTAACACGTCTGGACTCCCTGCCCATTGAACAAGATTTCAATGTCAGATTTAACACCAAAAGCCTGATCACAGAAAGTTCTAAGACTTTTTCTTCATCACTTAGTGATTTTCAACTATGTATAAAAAGGTGAGGGAGTACTGAATGTGAGTGGTACAGTAATACTATCAAAAATATCCATGATACTGATGCTGAGCCTTAGAGAAAATGTAAACACAGCTGAGACATGAAAAAAGGTATATGCTATAAATAGCTACAAAGGATGGATAGTAAGCAATAATGTGTGGGCCTAACTCAGTTTTGTTTTGTATATGATATGAATGCACTGAGAAAAATTAAAATAAATACTTTTTAAAATACTGTTTTCAAATTCTTTCCACTTTGTTTAGCATTTTGAAAACCACTAAATTCCATAACAAAAATACTAGTTTAATTAACCTCTTACAAATTTGATTATAAAGAAAAGTGCTATCTCAAACTTTCTTCTCAATAACTATTGTAAAAATATATTTTAAATGAGATAAAATCAAAAGTCCTTGGCACTATTGCAAAATGCCCTCAAAGTTAACACTCTATCTAGTTTAAAATACTTATACCTATACCTAAATACTTATTTCAAACACTCTTTGCTTTCTTAATTACACAGTAAGTTTTCAGGGAAGCAAGATTCCCCTCGTGCCTTTCCAGGTAGGTATCTGGAATTACAGGACCATACAGGAGTATTTACACACAAACTCTTTTTTTCCCAGTGAAAGTTTAGCAGAACATGTCTTTAACTCCTATAATTCAAAGCCTCTTCCCTTTCATTTTACAAGTGAATCTCTTATTGATTTACATTTTAGCTGAATCCCTGAATCAGCTTCATCTCTGATGAAGCTGTTCATACTTCTAATTATAACACACTGTGTTCATTTGCCCTTTACTATAAGTAACTACAATAGACCAGGATGTAATTTTCTTTCCTGTGTGTTTGCGACCAGATGATTATTATTTTCTGAAAGTTGCACCTGATCCAGGTTGTTCCAAAAACATGGTAAAGAGAATACAGGAGGCTTTGCCAGGGTTACTAAATTCTGGTGAGTCATTCCTTTACATGCTTTTGTGCTCCCAAACTCGATGTCAAAGGAATATTTAAAAAAAAAAAAAAAAAAAAAAAAAGGGGGGGGGGAAGGGGAGGGGGAGGGGCAGGGGAGGAAAGAGGAAAAAAGAAGAAAAGGAAAAAAAAAAAGTAAAGAAAATAAAAGAAAAGAAAAAAGGAGGCAGGGAGGGAAGGTGGAATTTTAAAAGAGGGAAAGTAATAAAGGAAAGGGTCTGAGGGACAACTCTCTTCAATATATTAAATTACTCAACTGGAGAAGAAAAAGAAGTAAAACCCAAAAATGTACCAAACCAATTCTTCAGTTCTTGGTAGCAACTTACAGATCTCCAGCAACTCTGTCACAAAATCATGGGATCATTCAGACTGAAGGACCTGGCTGGCCCAACCTCTTTCTCAAATCAGGGTCATCCCAGAATTCAGATTAGGCTTCTTAGGACTTTGTCCACTTGGGTCTTAAAAACCTCCAAAACCAGGAGAGTACTTAACCCCTCTGGACCTCTGTCCCAGAGCTTAAATACCTTCTTAGTGAATTTACTTGTATCCAGGCAGTTCTCAGTTCTAATTTGAGTATTACCTTTCTCCAGCTACTGTGGACCTCAGTATGTTTTCGGTCACCTCCTCTTTTGTCTTGGAAGGTTTGGAAACACTGCCAAGATCAGATGTGCTCCTGTGGAGAAAATAAGGACATTAAAACTGAATTACTACAGAGACTGAGAGGAAAAATTAGATGATATAAAGTGCAGTGAGAGCACTCTGGTAAACAGCTAGGAAGGAAAAAGAGGGTATGAGCATGGGAATTGGGACTAACAGACAAATTCTGTAACCTATATGTTTCCAGGAACACTGGGCTACACATTTATAGGCAAGATAATCTGAGCAAAGTGTGTCATTCTGAGCAAGGAAAAATGGCAAAAAATGCTACAACTTCTCTTATGAAAAATCAGAGATACTAGCAGTTGCTCATTTCACAGAAATACTGTGATAAATTAGTATTTGTGATTCATGATGACCACCACCAAAAAAGTTCACAATGAAGGATTAATGTCTTGAAAGATGAATGTGAATAGTGTTCAGTAAATATGGCCTGAGATCACACCCTAACCAAGGAAGGCAAAATGAATTAATAACTTCTCATTCAACAATATTTATTTCTATGTGCTAAAGGAGGTTTGGTCCCACAGAAACAAGAAGTGGTCTGATCATGTAGTTAGCATTGTATCACTTTAAGTACAGGCAAAGAAGATCAATTAAGGTTACTGAATTGTTACATTAGTTATTTAATAACTTTGAATTACTAAGTTTGCAACTTTAAGATGCTCTTTTAATGCAGTTAATGTATGTAATAAGGCATGGAGCTATTTAACTCATGCTATCATGAAAAGACAATGTCATGATGACAGCTGTGATGACTGCTGTGGTATTTGTAGTAGGCTACAGGCCTAAATTTGTATTTATTAACATTAATTTATCAATGTGCAAACTTTTTTTTTCCCTCAGGCCTTCTCTGGGGTCATCTATGGTACATGTAGTTTAAACCTGTTTTCATATGGAACCTGTTAAAAATCTCATTACTGCAAATGGGAACAGTTCAGCTGATGTGGACTGAAATAAATGGATTTTTCAAGAACATCCATATTTCTGAATGCATAAGCTGCAACTCAGTTACATACTTAGGTATGTGCATACTAATTGCATACTAACAGTCTTTTTGATATCACTGATATTACCCATGTCCTTGAAATAAATCATACCTATAATGCCAAGGAAGAGCTAACACTAAACTTGGAGAAAAGAAGGAATAAGAAGGACCAGGAATATGATAAGCAAAGGATATGTTATTACCTTGCAAACCAAAGCAAACAGAAGGGAACTGAAGAGAGTTAGTAAATGGTGAGGGAAAGTGTTCCAGAATACACATTCAAGACAAACAGAAAGCGAACAAAAGTTTTTCAATCAGCAAGAAGTTTTGTGGTTCTAGAATTTGCAGCGTAGTGATACATCAGGATCTTCCCTCTTAATCAACATGTGGAAAGTAACTCAGTATCAGATTATGTTCCTACCTACTGCTTGCTTGGTGCAGAAGAACAGTGCACCATTTAACTCATGTATTTCACTAGAAAGTATGGGAAAGCAGGTTCTACTTTACAAAGCATGGTATGCATAAACACAGCTGAATTCATTTTGACCAATGATGTAGCAGAATTGTCAATATAATCCATTATATAAATGTTTGGACCGAGCCTGCAAAACCTCAAGTTTTGCAATCGAGTCTAGATTAAAGGATAAAGATGAAAACCCAGCAGAGCTACCGTTTTGAGCTAATAATTTTAGAGACAGATAATGTTCATATAAACACCTGAACTTCTGGGCCACTCATTAGAACCAAAGGGCAAAGCTCTAAGGGTTTGACCATCAAAACACTGGCACACAACACTTTCTGTGAAGTAACCAAGCTCTTTTGCAGAATTACATGATCATCCCTCTCTAGTATATACCCCAGCGTCTTAAACTTTTCAAAAGCTTTCTAGCTTTGATTTACTACTTTTCTGGGGTTTATCAACTGCTTTTAGCTTCTTGGCACATTCCCAAACTCATCTGGGTAGCAGCATGAACCCGGTGATGTTGGCATCTAGAATTCTATCTTAAAAAGCCAAATCCTTTCTTTCTGTCATGAACAGTTCAAGCTTTCAATACACAAACCTGTTCTCTCCTCCAGCATGCACACATACAGAAATAACCATTCACACAGCAAATGAACAGATGACCCAATTGCATTTTATTTGCTGTGTTAACCTCACTGCTTTAAAACCTATGTTTCCTAAATACAATGGTAATTGGAAATGGCCTTCAACAGCCTCACAAGAACACAATTATATTACATAATGATATCTGAGAATTAGCAAGACACCATATCGCCTTGTTTATCCATAGGCAACAGAGTATGATGAATGAGAAAACCAGATCCAACTAATGCCTTTCTGACCACCAAAATTCACTAAATGGATGATCCTAATTGCTTCCCTGTGCTCCTGAAATACCATATTCACAAAACTTTCCTCTTATAATCTATATAGATAGTCCTATTTAAAAATAAAATCCATCTGCGTATGCTTCAGGCCTTACTTTAATGAAATTCTACCCTTACTGTAGACATGGCCACAAAGAAACCATGCAAGAGACATTATAGACTGTGATTTTCACTTATGTAAAATGCTGTTTTAAGGAAAAACTGATTTTGCTGAAGTAATCAACCTTGAACTTATTGATAGGTAAAACACTAATCTCTCCTTTGCTAAACCCTGGGGATTTAACAACTGTTTAATCTTGCATAGGTTTTCATTTAATGATTTTTTAGATGATTCAGAATAACCATAACCCTTATACAACACAAGACACATCTTTGCTGTTTTGCCTTTCTCTGTTAGACTTTTTTTTTAGGGACATAAAAAAAAAGTTTAAAAAACCCTAAAACATTTCTCATCTCAAACTGCAAATGTTATTTTTAGCTGAAATATATGCTAAAGGGCACCGTAAACATTAATTTATTGATTTAACAAACAGAGAAACTAGGTATCTCAAGGTTTCCCTAACCTGATGAGATCTCCCTTGCTCAGTATTCAGTTAATATCCAGTTTGCAATAATTGTGCACAATCACAGAAGCACCAGATTTCATCAAAGTGGCTCATGTTAGTAAAATCCACTGTCCCAGTCATTTTGCTACTTAACCTGTTTTTCCCTACAAGGGTAAAGTCTGCTACTCTCCCATGCCTTAAGCACACTGGAACCACAACTCTGCTGCAAAATGAACATGCCTGTCAATGCCAAGGTTCAGAAAACATTTAGGCACAGGTGTCTGTTCCTTGCCAGCCTCCAGGGCCAAGAAATGGAATCTCTGAAATGTAAAATGAGACAACACATTTACCAAGTCATTATGTTTTCCCAGAACTTGCTAAGCTCTGAAATAAATGCATTTCAAGCCTTATAAGACCCCTGTATTCATAAAGCTCATTATTGTTTTTAATTTTGCTTGCTGCTTATTTACTGTTCACTCTCTTGCTTTACTGCCCTGGTGAAATTGCTGTTAATTGATACCCCAAATGGAAAGAGATGGAAAAAAAAGAAACACTATTCTAGAAATGCTTGCTCCCTAACTAATCCCACCCTAGACTCATTGCTGCCAAGATGGCACCAAAGTAAAAGGTTAAAAGAACACCTTCCAAATTTCTGTATCCTCTTTAATCTCTCTTGTCAATCTTTTAAAGTGGCTTTTTGGCAGAGAATGTAGCCATCTCTGTCCTATGACAAAATATTTTAGACCGAAGAGATGACCTTACAAGCAAAATTATGACATCCCTCTAATGATTGTGGCTGTTAGCATAATTTTAATAGAAACAAAGCCCCTCGAAAGAAGGAGAAATACTACAACCTTTTCCTACAAAAGTGTGTCAAACCCCCCAAACAGTAGAGTTACTAGCAGACTCTTGTACCTCAGGTTTCCAGAGAGTCCTTCCCCTATTATTCAGTAATTTTTGAATAGCATTCTCAAAGGATATGCAGTCCCACTCCACACATGTGGTTGAGGCACTTGGTTTTGCTCTTGTTAATGAATCATATTCTACTTACGCTGAAAAATCATTCCACTCTTTTTATTCCTTGAAAGTCCCACTGACTGCCCCTCAAGCTGCTTCCTTACTCCAGTGCCACCTTTATCTGTCTCCATCGGTATGGTACCACCTTACATCTCTGCAAGCTACACAGATGCCAGTTTTGCTCTGTCTCACAACCCTCAAACAATTCCAGTCTGTTCCATGCATAATTTCATGAAGTTAAACCCTCATATCTTATGATGGCTTAAAAACTGCTTGTCTAAGTAAAGTTATTTGTGAATTTGCTTTTGTGTATGCTGTACTGCAAATGTATATTTTTAATGTTTGCAATTCATTTTAGTTCAGGCTCATTCTACTGCCCAATATTGTAAAAAGCCCTCTATGACTGGCAAAATTATGCAGTGAAACAAGTACAGTCAGCTGATAACAATAAAGAATGGTGCACGACTGTTCATTTCCTTAGCAAGAAAACAATCAATTTAGCAAAGCAACAAAATCAATGAAATATCAGCCATTCCCAAGGCACTGCTTGTTTTCTCTCATCTGAACTCGGGATCCTTTCATTCTGTGATGGTATAAATGACAACAGAAAGATTGGAAACGATGGTCACAGTGCTCCTTCACCTTTCTCTCCTGAACAAGACCAGCAGAGAGGATTTCTAAGGGTAAAGTCATACAGAAAACACACACTCTGCATTTTCAAGGGAATCTAAATCTGAACAGAACACAATAGATCGTGTTTTGATAGTGTATTTATCCACACTCTCTGTGAAAAGCCTATCAGTTTGAGTTGTACCAGGCAGCAATCCAAGACAATTAGTTGAACTCAAAATACTTCATATTGCATATGAAATAATAATTGATTACTGAGTTAGGATAGTGTTTTTAGCTTTGTGAGTAAAGACATTAAGATGTAAGTTGCAAGACCTTGATTTTTTTTTTTGCCAATCACAGAAAAATGCTCCTACTAAACCCATAACTCAATATCTTTAATAAGGAAGCATGTGTAACTACAGACAATCCACATTTTTGAACAAATCTACAAGCTTAATATGCCTTTAATACAATAAACATCTTGGTATAATTTGTAAGACTGTCTCTTAAAACACATCTATATCTACTGACAGTTACCACATATTTTTAGTTGAGATGTCCAAGAATTTTTACACCCTATTATTTGTCAGTTATTTTTCAATCTGCACTATCATACCATAATTATAAAACCTTTTTATTATTAATAACAATATGAATATAATTTAATATCAGTAATTTAAATCAACATCAAATAAGTGGCATTTAACTTACCTGAAAAATTTCTTGTTGATGTAAGTTAAGATTAAAGTAATAATTATTTTTTTAATGTACTTTTAGTATTACTACTAAAACTTATTTTTGCATTTCTTTCACAGTAATTGTATTTCAAAAATCACACCTTTTAGTAATCATCACCAGGAACTAAATAGATTTGAATAATCTCTTATTTCTAAACATTAATATTTCATCCAATTTTTCAATTGTTTTTAACTCTCCTAGCATTAAGTGAAAATCTGACACTGATTAAGTGTCAGATTAGCTGACAAAAATAGCAGTCTTTTAGAAGAGTAAACCATTCCTTTGCTACCTTGAAAATTAGTGAAATGTATTCCTTGAGAAATAAAAAACAGACCTTTAACACAAATAAGGCCTGCTATGCAAGCTGCTTGTTCACAGGGCTTTCTCTTGCCTCCTTTAAAGCTTCCAGAAGTTACTCATCAGCTGCATGAGATCACTAATAGATAGTAGCTTTCCAAAAGTTTTTTTTTATGTTTGAATATGAAAACCTTTGAAATCCACGTCAGTTATTCCTATGAAATTTCTGTAGTTTTTGTATATTGACAAAAATCACATGCCACACCGCTAAAAATAGCTTGATAGCGTGAGGCTGTGAATGCAATGCTTTTAACAACCCATTCTCAGTTATTACTATAAAATTATAATTAGATAGTAAATTACAATGTTAATATTCACTTTGAACAAATAAGTGTTTGTAGTTGTAGGACTGGGCATTATTATGGTTGCCCAGGGACCTATTCACCAAGTAAGACACAGACTTTCTTGATAAAAGTTATTCCATTCTGCAGTTTCTTCTTATGAACTCACATGAAATGCTGGCTTTTTATGTGTACTATTTGCTAAAGTCATCTTCGCCAACATAAAAATCTCCATTTTCCTTTGGGGAAGTGCCAAAACAAGCATTTTTCTCATCAGGTTCCACTAGCCAAAGAATACAAAGAACTGAAGGAATTATTTCTCCCTGTATAAAAAGAAAAGATCATGTAAATGAAACGACAAACAAACTCCAGCATTTCTCTCCCTATTAGGAAAAAAAAAAAAAAAAAAGTCTACATGATACACTAAAATACACTTAAGTGTACTAATAAAATGAGACATTGTATATGCCTTATACAGATTACATATACATGTACATCACATACAACAAGGTAATACTATTATACTGTAATATACTTGAACATGTATTGCATCTGAACTATGAGTAATATTTAAAAGTAACAAATCTTTGCCTGACTTCAGTTATTTTTACTGAGATCTTCCCCTCTCCCCTTTACTAGGAATAGTTTATTCTGCAGTTGATTAAGTTATTTTGGAACATGTACAAAATATTTTTACCAGTTTCAATACAAGAAAAATTTGAAAACACACTTTATTGATTACGTTGTATGATTCACAGTATATTTTAGATATCTACTACTTATAAAAGTTGAAATTTAGTTTTAGAAAAGTGTCTCTGAAAAAAATATTACAATGCTGTTCAGCAATGAACTTTTGAAAATTATGTTATGGACACATAAAATACAGTTTTACCTACAATTCAGTGATCTCCAGAAGAAAGAAAGGCTTCATTATACACAGAGTTAGCTGGGTCTGAAGCAGGCAAGTACAGAGATGTCTCATTCCATGTATACAATATCTTGTAGGAGTTGTGTGATAAAGAAAAGTCTGTGTCCTTTTGGAATGTCAGGAATCACTACTTTCAAGCATCAGAAAGCTATCGACACTACCATAACCATAGCCCTCCTACACAGAAAATTGGCAGGACTGAAAAGGTAGAAAGCATTTCTCCATTTGGCAAAAGGGATAAAACAGTTCTAGAAGAGTTTGATTTTAAAATTTCAGTGATTGATTGACTCTGTTCATAGGTTTAGAGCATTAGAATAAATCCCAGGAGAGATGGATGAGCGAGCAGAGAGGAGGTAAGGCTGCCAAAAGGTGCATGATAAGTACATTTATCACATGGTTTTGCAATTTATCTTATGTGTCTCCAATTTTTCATATAGCTCCCATTTGTAATCACCATGTGAAAAATTAGGGAGGCATGTGATAAATTAAGTTGTGAATTGTGATTTCTAATAAGTTAATCATTTATCCATGCAATTTAAATTTAACTTCTAATCACATCTAGACTTTCAAGAAACAAAAGACCAGAGGAAAACATATGAGAGTGACCAAAATGAGAAAAACTAAAGACCATATTTCGTTAATTTAAACGCACTTTCATAATCTAGATTCTTGGTCCATTATTTCTTAAATAAACAATTTTAACTGTACAACTGAAAATATTCCAGAATTGCAAACCACACTGTGAATGAAATGAATTATCTCTTAAACAAAACTGTCTTAAGCCAAACTGCTTTTAGTTAGTACTATCACATTATTGACCCATTAACCCATTTCCTGAGGACTTATCACATGCCAAGATGTCTTAGCCATGTCTTTTTAATATATCATTCAAAAAAAAGGTTTTTTCTTTGTTAGAACCACAGCTATCCTTGACTCTTAAAGAACATATTTATAAAAATATATATTTCCATTCATTTTGTTCCTAAAATTACAACACTGGAACTAATTGCACTTTAGCAATCCAGTATGTAACTAAAACTACTGCATTATCGAGAAAAAAAAATTATAAAGTACTTAACTAGTTTGGATAAAATCCATTCTTTTCATTAATGGATCTCTGGGGTTTTTTATTTGTTTGGTGTTTTTTTACTATCAGATTAAAAGTACACTTTTTATTGTTTTTCCTAATGCAATTCTGTGTGGTATGCTCACGTCAAATGGAATACTTTTAATTATTTTTTTTTTCATTTTGCTTTTTACCCTGCTCCTAGTCCCATTATTTATTACTTTTAAAATTAGTATCATACCATTTACTGGGCACATGAGTGCTCATACACTAAACATGCATTCATATATATGCATAATAACCTTTAAATATATATAGACAGAGACTTTTGGAAATAACTTGTAACTTTTATACTTTCTGTTCTTGAAAAAATACAGTAGATCTAAATAATAAATAATTAAGAAAACTGCTAGATAAGCTTTAGTAATATTTATACATTTTAAACTATCTTTCCCCACCCTAATTGATCGAGCCAATTTACTCAATGAAATGAAGTAAACTCACATTGAAAATTACAGTATACTGTCAAATACCATCTGATACTTGAAAGACTGCAAAATATTAAAACCACTTGTTTAAATATTCGAGTCATGTAAATTCCAGGAACCCAAAGTGTAGAATTTCCAACATAAATAGTCATGACTGTCATTCTTGTAGGTGAAAGTAATGTGTGGGATGACAGAGAAAACTCTTCAGAGCCAGGCTCCTCTCTTGATTCCAGTGTAATTTCTAGGGGACTGTTGTTACTAAATTCTGTGGAAAGATTCAACCATAAGATCCTAAAATATAATGTGCAATGGGTATTACCTTGTGTCTTCTCTTAGTCGGTTATTTATGTAATCTGAAAGTACCATGTAATCCTTCTCTGCTGTATCTCCAGAAAGATTAGGGGAAGTGGGGGGAGAAGGGAGATGGGGGGCTGGCTACTAAAAAATATAAGCAGAAATTTTTCCAGGTAGAGTTTTAAGTCTAGTAGAGAGGCATCTAGTACATGGAGAAAACACATCTGTGGAAAAACAACAAAAAACAAACTAAAATTACTATCTGTAAGGGCAAAATCTAGTTTCCAGGAAGGTAGTTATAACTACACACAAAACATGGAGTAAGGCCAGTTATACCAATTAAACATTTGATCAGAATTGCTTATAGTAATTGCTTATATTTCTCTCCTCACTGTAACTGAGAACAATACTTCACATTCCACAAAGGTTAAAAATCCCTCTCATTGAAAGTAAAAGTTATTATTCACAGCTAATAGAATAGTCAGTATCACTAAAGATTAATTACTGCTATTTTGAGGGCTTCTGACAGACCAATAAAATGATGTGCACTAGGCACAAACAAGGAAAACAAAGCATTGAATATAGTAGAATCAACATATTTACAGGTATTGTGAATCTTTCCAGGAAATGGACAAATAATCTCAATTATACTTTTTTTTTCTATCCAACAGACTCATAACAATACTTTTCTGGGCTTACCTCTCTTGAATTGCTTATAGATCTTTACTTACAGTATGCAAGGAAAAAACAAGCAAGAGATCCAAACTGTTAATTGCATTTACAGAGTTGACCACTTTGAAAACCATGGTGAGTGCAGTATTGCTCCAGCAAACAGATTTTACTTTTCCACACAATTTCATCCTGTGTCATACTATACACAGTCGTAACATCACAACATGTCATGCCTAGACTTCCAGATCTGAATTGGCAAAAAATCTGAACTGTGGAACTGTTTAAATGGTAGCACTCATCCTTCTAGTTTTGTTGCCAAAAGGCACCATTTCATTTAGTGCATGGCCATATCTCTTGGCTAGAAATCGAGTCTACCATTTGCTTGCCACAAGGTATGATCTGGAACTCTTTTCTGAACTTGATAGTAGTCAACTCAATCTCCAAAGTCAAACAGTTCTACTTATAAACTCAGCATACTGCTCATGCAGTTTGATTAATTTCTACCACATCCCAGCCTACGAAAACATGTATTGTTTATTTGACAGGAAGAATAAGGCAGTTGCTGCCTGTTCCTGTGCTTCTTAGAAGTTGCAAGCAGTGCCATCTGGAGCAGACTGTTAGCTGGAAGATTGCCAAAAGGTACTCCATTAGTTTACTAGGGAAAGAGGTTTTG
Organism: Phaethornis superciliosus; assembly: GCA_023637945.1. Classification (NCBI taxonomy): domain Eukaryota; kingdom Metazoa; phylum Chordata; class Aves; order Apodiformes; family Trochilidae; genus Phaethornis; species Phaethornis superciliosus. Next base: position 10,723,832 of record JAJQWJ010000014.1, on the reverse strand, counting down.
AGTTGTGCACAGGATGACGCTTTAAGGAGGCTGAATGGCAACCAATGAAATGAGATTGTAGGAAGACACAAAGTATTTTAATAAATGATGGCAAGAATTTTAAAAACAAGAGACTTTTAAGACTGACACCATTTTGGCTAATACTGCTTGCATCTTGAAAATCTCACCCAAAAGACTTTCTTGTACATTGTTGACAAAAGTCAGAGTAGAAACAATATTTTTATTCTCAAGTACATCTTTCCTGATACAAATTGGCAATGGAAACAGGTTTATTAAGTTAGTTTGGCAAAGGAAATAATGTCAAGATTTCAACCCATAAAAGTGGTTTAAGAAAAAAAGGTCGTTGAAGAGAAATTGTGTGCCAGAACCATGCTGATATGGTGATAGATTATATAGAAAATACATAGGGTTTGATGTAGACAATATCGGTTACTCTTGCTACATGCAGAGGCTGATCCTTTCACCCTAATTCTGGAGATGTAATACAAAATCCCTGTTGACTGTACTTACCTAAAAGCCCAGGTTGGCTTTAGGTGCCCCTCCTATCCCATTGGAAATCTCATTTCAGACACTCTGGCAAGTTTGGGTTTACCACCAATAGCATCATATAAATTGAGAAACAATCCTGATCTAGCTACAGATCTCTTCCGCAAAAGGCTGCTGTTTTGAGGAGTGAATCTCAGCAGCGTTGGTTTCCACAACAGAAGGCAAAACATAGGTACTCTGTGTTAAAAGCAAAGGGTTAGAGAAATACATAATTTGTTTCTTTATCACTTTCTATGTAACCTTTGAGCTGTCATGGAAAGGGTTGATCTCTGATAAATTTGAGAGCTCAAGAAGGAAATGTCTCCCTCTAGCCATAACTGTAAAACTGCAGATAGTTTGTTTTGGTTTTTTATTTCTTCCTGAGGAAAACAGGCTCAATGAGAGTTTGCATCTCCATCTCCACCATCGTTGACAGAGGGAATAAAGAGAAAACTGTCTCAGTCTTTGTAAGGAATAATGAAGGTTGATATCTGTTTTGCTTCTATTTAAGAGCAAAGCATTTTTAATAAAAATTAAAAGATAATTCTGTGGATTTTCACACCAAAAATAAGACATGGAGCACAGATGAAAGTAGAGGCTCTGTGTAGGCATCTGAATATTCCTCCTGTGGCCTAATTCTTATTTCTGGACTGCTAGATGGTCCAAGTCTGGCAGCAGGTTCATCAATTTCCATTACTTCAAAAAAAAGAAATTAAAATCAGAATGCGTGGTGCTTGGCATGGATGTCTCCTGGCTTTAGGAAACACTAACACCAAACAATTTTCCCTTACCTGTTTGTACTTAATTGAGCCCAAAATCCGACATATAAATATTGCTACCATTTTCATTAAAAACAACCCTCCAAAACAACAAAAGAAAACCTAAGTTTATGTAAAGATAACACTAAGGCAGAAAATCCAGCAATCAGGAGGCAGCAGGATTTAGCTTGCACTTGTCATCTTCCTGCAGCTCAATACATTTAGATACAGTCTTTCATGATGTGATCTCATGCTACTTTTGCATGCTGTAAAGTACCTTGGAGGATGAGATTTATACCAAGTTTGTTATGTAAAATGTACACATACTGCATCTTCATGTTCTACATATTTAATACCAACTCTCATCTTCTAAGACATACTCGTGGCTGAGTTGTTCATTAAGCAATTTTTAAAGAGTTTTATGGCCCCATGAACAATAATTTTTTGTGGAAGCAGACTAAATTGTATGCTGTGATAATTACTCCAAACTAACCATAGGTAAAATTAGCAAGGGGTCAGACCAATTTAGGTTCACAAGAAAATATGTTTTGCTTACACCTTCAATGAGTTTTCGAAAATTAATCATATCAAACTGAATGCCCTTAAGTCAACATATATAATTTCTGTATGTTTGGTGTGGAACAAGAAGTTTTAACATTGCTTTGAAAAATGAAAATAAATCAGGTGTCTTGATTATCACTTTTGTTTAAATTACCGGTTAACTCTACCCTACATAATCAAACAATGTGAATCTTTCCCAGTTTACCAGCACATGAAAATGGTACTCAAACACAGCAGGTAAGAGAGAAACACTGATAATACAAGTATGTTTTTTAAATCTCTTTTACTATCAGATATAACATCACCCCAGTAATGGTCTGTAATATTATGATACTCACATAAAATTTCTTTAGGTTTCCTGTTTCTGTAGTGATACAAATTCCCCAGACAATGTAAAGCCCAATGTGGAACTCTTATACAGATGCCTCTGATGTCATTCAAGTGGTGTGGAGGAGCTGTAGCTGCTATTTCAGCCAGTGGTAGTACAGTCTCATTCCCAAACTCTGCTCCAGAGGTTTAGTTCACCTCTAAAAGTGTGGATTAGACTGCCCTAAAATCCAAGAAGCTGGACCAGAGTCAGGAAAATTTCACACGTAATAAAAATATACTCTTCATTTCCCTAGTTTGAGATTGTTTCTTCTGATATACCTTACTAATAAGAATTTGTACTAATTTGAAAGTTTTATCATGTGTAAATGGTATTTTATGACTTTAGAGAATAACACTTTGGATATTGAGAAACATACAATTCATATCACAGTTTGCTAAAGGACAAGAAGGCTGTTCAACAAGTGGAATTTCAATCATTTCAACTGGAAAAAAAAAAAAGAAGTATTGCAATTATTGCAAAAATAATTATTTTCTAGTAAAATCCTATTATGCACTGAAAGATCGGATGAAAATATTACTTGGGGTATCTTACTCTGATTCAAATTTCAGATTTTGAAACAACTAAAATATTCAGTGTAAAATAACCCCTAAAAATACCTATACGCATAAAATACTAATACTCAGTGATTGTAATCCTTAGCATGCATTGGAATTACTTGAAAAAACTTCACCAAAACAAAATGGTTTAAGTCAATTATTTTGATACGGTTCTGCCAACATATTAACTGAAATTAATTTTTTTCCTACAACAAAATTATACATTTGAATTTTTCAGTACAATTATTCCATCAATTGCTTTTGGTCAGCTATAGAAAACATCAGACTATTCCTAAATTATTTGAAAGGTTCTTCCTTTCTTACCTCAAGGACTCAGGGTGAATACAGCAGACTACTAGCATAAAGTATTTGTTGCATTCACAGACTGTTTTAGCAACTGCCTGCATTGTCTTTACTAGTATAAATAGCAAAAATGTCATATTTACAGTGACTGTCTTTTATGTTTCATCACATTTCAGTGAATCTGAATCTAGAGCTGGTTTCCCTCTCCTAAAGGTCTTGATTCTTTTACTCAAATGAAATCAAAGCCAATACAACCTGCAGTGGTTTTTGCTATTTTATGGATGCGTGCATGCCAGCTTGTCAAGATTTCTTAGGAAGAAAACAGCAGTTGGTTTGTATGATACTGAACTGGGGGCCAGGCAACTTTACATGATCTTGAGTCAATTGTCTGCTGAGTTTCTTGTCTTCCCCTTATCCCATGACCTCTCTATACCAGAGACATTTTTTGTGAATAATTCTGGGCATTTTCAATTAGTGCAGACAGCAGGTACCTCCTCATTGCTACAAATGGAAAGGTTTGAACACAGAGATGTTAACTATTTCACCCTCATGCTTCTTAATGTCCACACACTCATAAAACAAAGAAGACATTACATCATCTTGAAAGAAAAATGTATCATGGACAAGGAATACATAGACACAAATTCTGCACCTCAGAACAGGCCACTTAAAGGAGCACAGACAATGTCACAAAGACAAAGCATTTATAAAATCCTTAAACATTCGCTTCAGCAAAGTAGCTACAAGAAATGCCCTCAGAGATAGAAAATCTAAGAAAAATAGTACTGGCATCTAATTACAGCAGTAGAGTTTGCTGCTTTTATCTGTAATTGGACTGTATAGTCTTTCATTCTAATTTACTTTACATCTAAAGTGTGATAATCAAGACAAGCAGAACAGAATGGCTTGTAACTGGTATACCACCAACACCAGTTAATGCCTAATTATAATAACTAAATTAAAGAGGGGATGGTAAAGAGGTTGAGTATCAGTTTGAAGCATTTAATTCTGTGGAAAGAAATAGAGATTTTTAATCCTAAGTAAAAAAAAAAAAATCAATATTATAGCACAGTATATTGGTATTGCTAAACAGATTAATGAAATTAAGTATTTTGTTTCTTAAAGAAAAGTTTTATCATGATGTAAAGATAGCTTTTAACAAAAGACCACAACAAAGAAGGAAATTGACATTCCAGACCCATTTATAAACCAATCTAATCTCAAAAAAACATTAGGTGGAATCGACTTACCCAGGATTTGTCTGTGAGTCGCAGAACATGTTACATGATTGTGGAAAAAATTTACACAGAGTATAAAACAGAAAGAAAATCCAGGATCCCAGGAAACATTTTGGCATAAATCTAACTTTTAATTAAATTCTTTTTGAAAGCTCCAAATACAAATTAATTATCATAGAAAGACAGGCTGACCAAATAGAATTATGTTTCTTGCCAGAATGCATGCAAGTAACAAAAAGGTGTTTGGGAATGCTCAGCAGTGTTGAGCTAGCATCAAGGCTGAATATACCTTTTTAGGAATTACAAAATAAATTGCTCATCTGCATGTTGAGCTGACTACATAAGAATTCATCTTCTGGGATTTGAACAAGGAACAAGGGATATAAAAATGTTTTCTGTCAGCGCTCTTGCTAAATTGATTCATAGCATTCCAATGTTTGGTGGATAAAGAGCGATTTGGTGTTCATGGTGCATGTAGCATGATCTGGTCCATCTGATATCTTTGATAGAAAGCAGTGGAAAATACTGACAAAAATAAAATACTAACATTGTTAAACTTAAAAATTCAATGAAAGTAGAGTCTGCTTTCATATGACAGCCATAATGATTTTGAATTTTCATCATCCATAGATGAACCCAAAGTTGGAGACTCTAAAGTTCCAAAACACTTTAAATATAATATGCTCATCAGATAGTGCATCTGTCCCTTCTGTAGAAGAACTCTGGGCACGGGGGGTGAGGGTGCAGTGGCCACTTTGTTATCAGAAGTAAAATGAGGATAGTGGAAATTCTTTTTTGAAGTTCTAGGAATATTTTGCTAGTTTCTAAACTCATAAAGGCAGAGACCTTGTTACTCAAGAAAGCAAGGCTTCTGCAACCATGAGTGGGCATCTCTGAGGTGCCAATGACCATCTAACCTTTGGACAGTTTCAGTCAAACTTGAAAAGGGAAGTTCTCATACAATATCTGACAAGTTTTAAGAAATTCAGCCTGTGGGAAGAGGAGAATGATTTCACTTGGTGTCCTCATCATACCTAAAGCTAAAGTAATTCTAGCTGGCAAATTAACACACAAGTCAGACAACAAACTCACCCCACCTTAGTCATGGCATTGTCCACGGAAGGGGATCCCATAGGACTTATTGCCAGGACTGGCACAATGCAGTGTTGTGTGTACAATGCACAATGCAAAGCACAGTATGAGGTGGCTCCAGCAGCTGTACTTTGGCACCTGAGTACTATCTGACTGAAGAAGGATATGCATTCCTAATATTAAAGGCTTCATAACCACAAATCAAACAATTTCACAGACCAGAAAATGAAATATTCTTAGCATTGATGTTCCTGCTAAGTAGGAGACTGAACAAAAGAAAGGTATCTGATTTTCACTGCTGCCCCAGATTATTAAATCTTGCTTTAAATAGATGAGCAACAGATGAAATTTCATAGATTTCTATTAATACGATTACTAACAGGCAGATGAGGCCTTTCCATCTTTACTTTGCTTCTACACAAGTTACAGAAGTACTGAGAGAGAAGTCCCAGAATTTCACATGCCCATGAAATATAAATAAACAACAAGGTGTATACTCTAAAGCTATACATCCCAGTTCTGAACCACAGACTTAATTTTCATGTTCAGCATTATCTCTATTCCGTTTAATTAAAATCAACAGATGAAAAAGAATATTCATACTTGATGTTAACAGGGTCTACTGAAAACTACCAATGCTATCAGTGGGTTGTGGTGCTGCAGCAGTGAAAATAAACAATCACACAAAGCAGTATGTCAGAATAGTAAAAAATAATGCAGAAAAATTTTCTACTATAAAGGTATATGTTCTTTCTTCCTCCTCTTCCCTTCCAATTTCACCTTCAACTGTACCTGCAGAATTCCATATCAAGTACACATGAAAAGCATGAATGGAATCTCATCCAAATTCATTAATGCAGATAGTTCCCAGGCAAATGGTAACACCATCCATCTTTTACAGGTAGGCAAATTCAACAGTTCAAATTACTGAGAAAGAGTGGTTTAATGGTTCTTCTGGATTAAAGGCTTATTAGATTATGATACAGACCTGGAAGTTAGTATAGGCCTTTCCACACAACCTGAAAAAGCAAGTGTTAAAGCTCTTTCAGAAATCTGGTATCACAAGATCTTTTACAGGATGATAGGGATTGGAAGGGATATCTGAAGATCACAGAGTTCAACACCCCTGCCAAAGCTCCTGCTGAAGTCCAAGACACAAGTTACTGTGGGCTGAACTTAGCTAAAATTTGAAGAGACACAATTCAGAATTGAAGACTTACTGCTTCTATTGTAACCTGCAGAACAATTCCAAAAGAAAAGATCTAAGGGCCAGGGTTACAGTAACGGTCCATGTTTTTTGAAGCTGCAAGACCACTGCATTGCATCTGTAGCTGAAGAGGCAATCTATTGTTATTTAAAAAAAAAAAATAAGCACCAGGAAATTTTGTCTGAAACACACTGTCTGTAGACAAATATGTTTAGATTAATTTTCAGAACACAGAGCTCAATTTAGGCCTGCTCAAGTTCCCAAAACATACTTTATCAACTCTAAGTGTGCACAGAAGACTTAGCAAATATTCCAACATTTTATTCTTTTTGTATCCCTCAAAACCAGGCATTTTCTCAAGTTCTTGGGAAATAAAATAATTCTAGTGATTTAGGAATACTGATGAATACCTTGCTAGTTCCGAGCAAAAGCAAAACAAAATGTATCCCATTAGCTTGGAAGGTTTTTTCATTGGAGGCTGTCTTTCACTATAGAACTGTAAAGCACATCAAAATAGGATTTTTTTCCTGCAAAACAAAAACAGGAAAACCTGTTGTACGTGTGCTAAATAGAACTAAGGTGTGGCAGCAGAGGTTGACACTGCTATATACACCAACCCTAAAGCAAAGGCAAAATTAAACAAGAAAAACACTTGAAAGCTTGCAAGACAAACTTTAAATTCAAATGCAATATATATCTAAATAGTCACAGGTAGGTAAATGGGGATGTATTGTGGCAGATATCTCAAAAACAAAAGGTCTCAGGTGTGTATATTATGTAAAATATGCACGGGTAGTATAGAAGAATATAAACTGATAAACATAAAGGTCACTCCTATCTTTAAAATAGAACATTTCACTTGACGTAAAAAATATCAGACTGCAAAGGAGGGGAAAACCAATGTGAAATAAAATAAATCACATTTAACTTTCCTATATTATTATAATGTATATACAAAAGTCACACAATTCCCTTTGACACCAGCAATTGCCAGAAGCCAAATGACTGGAAAACAACATGCTTTAAATATGTGCAAAGTAACAGCACAAACCTTTAGACTGCAAAATTTGCAACAGAAATTATTCTAAAAAGGTAGCATACGTGATGTAATCCATTCAAAAGTAGTAACAAGGTCTAGCAATCTCGTGTTCTTAAACATAAGCAGAAATTAACAGTAAAAATTAACCTAAAGCTTAACAGCTTATGTAAGAATGCTTTAATAAAAAAATGTTACTAAGCTTATTGAACTGTACAATTAGACCCCTCCCTCTAAATATTTCTCAGAGTAATTTCCATCTAAAGCTTATTCAGCAAACCAAAATGCCAATGCATTCCTTCAATTTCCACTTCTTTGAACCTGTTAATGTAAGAATAAAAAAAAGATTTATGTTATTAGCCACATACCCTCTTGTCTAAAAAGTAGTTTTAAATACAAAATTTCTGAGATACACATGAACTGACAAAATATCTAAAATATCATTTTGATTTTTTTCTGCAAGCTATGTTTGATTTACATCAATTAGATTTTTCACATAAGGTATCATATAACACAGGAAGGCTAATAACCCAGAAATAACCTCATTAAAAAAGACAGCAGATCGGTCTAAGCAGAATGAACTCTAAGCAGAAAAATTAGTGACCTGGAAAGTAGCAGGAAGAGGTAATAGCAATACAGAGAAAAAATACATTCCCATTAGCTGGTCAAAAGTAGAAACCACAAGCAATAAAGTAAAAATACAATAGAAGCATAAGGAGAACATTTAAAAATATTTTTACCTTTTGAAATTCTGTAACATAAAACATATTTCCCCAAACTAAGATACTGTCTAAAATTATGTTATTACTATGAGTTATTCTGTGGTTTTTTCATATACTTAAAACAGTCCTTGGCAGAATATTATTAGCAAGCCTAATACATTCATATTAAATTATCACTGTATGATTCCAGTGTCTATGGATTAATGTATTTTAAAATTAATGGTTAAAATTGGCAACTCATGTTGGATTTACAGAGCTACCCCTTGTCTAACACTAGCTGCTTAGATTCAAAGTGTAGCAAAACCTTTAAAAATATTTCTTAGTGTATTTACAAAGAAAGAATACTTTCCTTATTCTTGAGAGATGGTTTCAATACAGGATAGTTTTTCTTAGTTTTTTGTCAAATGCTTTGTTAGCTATGTAGAGCCCCTTAGGAAATCCAGTTCAAATTTTTCTGTGAATGAGAACAAAAAGTATTAAGTATTACTGTTAAGTCACAAAATTCAGCTTGGTTTTATTTGGCAAACTACCTATAGATTACTTTTATTTCTGAAGTGTATTAACTCAAACTGGTGGATACTGTGTATAGGATAGTTAGGTTATTTTATAACATTTAGGTTATTTATAACATTTAGGTTATTTTCTCCAATGTTCAGTTATAAAATATTATAAAAGCCAGTATTGCTAAAGGTAAAGCATCCATAGCCTTTGAATGTTAACTTTTTAAAAAAAAAAAAATTAGTAATTGTCCCAGGCGCAGGCACTTAACCAAACATTGATTGTAACATGGCAAATTTCTTGCTGCTCAAATAGAAGTAAACTTCCAACCACTGGTTTGGGAAGTATGTGCAAGAAATCTTCTGGCAGACTTTCTCAGGCATCATCAAAAGTTAATAGGAGATGGGCACTTAATTCCTCTTTATGACTTTCAAAAAAGATGTGGCCAGCTACTTTTAATTTATTAAGGAGCAGATTTGCAAAGAATCTTTTATTACAGAGGCAGTAAGGAGAGCTTTTTTTCCATAAAATACATGTAAATATGATTTATGAAAGACACAAATATTACTGAAGTGAGAGATAAATTGTTTCAAAACTTTATAGTCATAAAAGCTAGGTAAAAGTATATATTGCTTCAATATTTTTTCTTCTTTCATATGTTGGTATTTCTCCCGGGTAACTAGAAGGCTTATTCTCTGTGTTCTGCTCACCTTATACTTGTAATTACAGTATCTTTACTGAAGGCATCTGCTATGAAATTACTAAAGGAAATAAATCTGGAACACACACTACTACACCAGTGACTGATCAGGCTGCTGCTAAAAGAGAAGTACTACCACTGGAATTAAAATTTGCAAACCTTAAAAGGGAATTTACTTCAGAGACCACAGGCAATAGGCACACAAGTATCATATGTAACTGTTTTCTAAAATACTTATTCTTTTCCTAAATAAGATGCTTCCTAGGAATGACATTTGAGAAATAAATTTAATTTGGAATCTGTTGAGTGTAAAATCATTTATTTGAAATTGTCCTTTTCCAGTCTTTCTATTTTTCCTCTAGACTGCCATTCCTGAAGTCCTTTACTCTGTGGGCTACCACTACACAGCTGAAAACCCCCAGCATTCTGTTGGGATTTTAAAAGGACTGTGAAGGCCAAAGATCCAAACAAAGTGGTAATTAGAGGAATGTGCCAACTAATGATGACATGAGAAATTCACGTGAAAAATTTCAAACCTTTAGTTTAAAGGTCAGTGAAGTGACCTAGCAAAGAATAATAAGAAAATTAAGGTATATTCTACTTACAAATGGTATATGATCCAGTACAACCTATAAGAAAGAATATGCACAGCTAAATACCCATAAACATTCAAAACCAAAACCAGCTCTCTGCTATCACTTTGGCCATGATCAGTTTTTAAAAAAATGCCTCTCATCCTTAGAAGTAGTATGTTTCACTATTAGATGTTGTGGCTTGCAAATCAAATCCTAAATGAAAAAAAACAAAGGCAAAACCTGTAACATGTTATTGTCTGCTTGATTTACTGTGTTACTGTCTACTAGATTTTTTTCTTGGGGTTCAGTTTTTATGAAGTTCTCGACTTTCCCGAGATCAGCCTTTCTAAATCATTCTACACCTTCTAGAGTTCTTATATTTCTTTTAAACATCAAATCAAAACAGCCCACATATTCTTACTGAGCAGAGCAATTTTCCCCTGGTTAAAGTTGGCTTTGCCTCTTATTCTTATAGATATTTTTGTGGCAACTGGTACTGAACTGCTCATAAAAAACCCATAAAAATAAAGCATTAGATAAGGCAGATGCAGCTGTGCCTTTCTGGAGGGCCATGCTTTTGCAATGGCATCTTATGACTTGTATGCAGCTCAGAGCTGACCATGGAGCTATGATTAAAGCCATTTCCCTCATTTGCTGAAGATATAACATGCAGAAAGAACATGTTTCTAAAGCACAGAAGTAATGAGAAGGACCTAGGTAAGAAGAATCCTGGACCCCAGCAAAATCTGTCAAAGGGGTAAAAAGGACACACTGCAGCATTACCAGTAAAAATTAAGCAAATTAATTTACATAATCTGCAGATGATCTGGTTCATTTTCATAGGAAAACAGTGGGGACCAAAATCTTCTTTCTACAGCATCAGAGAAAACACTCAAGGCAGAGCATGCCAGTGAAAGATGGCACTATAAAGGGAAAATCAGAGCCTCTTGAATGCCACTTGTGCAGCTTTTGCAAAAGGCAGACTGGAGATCTCAGACTAAGCAAGCTTAAAAGTACATAGAGAGTATGCTAGAATTTTTAAAAAACACCGAACGCAAAAAATAAAACCTTTTTCAGAATACACATAAGACTCCACTACGCTTAGCTGAATGACCAACAAATTTCTGCAGTGAGATTTTAACCCAAGAACCTGATATATGCTGGCCACTCTTGGGTCCTTGCATACACATTGTAAGAGCTCTGAAACAATTAATCTGTTATAAACAGTTTTGAAAAGCCAGTAGAAATACTCAGCAGAAATTCACAGTAGAAATTTTTAATTATCCAGTATATCAAGTGAGAAGATGGTCATTACTTGTCCAGGAGGCATTATGCTTTCACAAAAGTTTATTTTGTAGAAGCCTACATGAGGCTTGGTCTCTGTCTTTGCCATATAGAGGAACTGTTATATGTCTTTACGTGAGGAGGAAAGTGGTATCTCTCTAATAAAAAGCACCATGTGCTGTAGGAGCTCCATCAATCTCCCACCACAACTTTACATAAAACTGTAAAACCTGCAGTCCTAACACAAAGCTCAGTGAAACCAAACAGAATCTCTTCCCCTCATTTCAGAAGCCCCCCAGAAAGGAGCTCTGCCCTGGAGGAGGACAGAGTCATGCTCATCCCTAGTGGGAGCTGGCATCTGGCAGCACCTCCTGTGGCCATGTTACGTGGTGGCTATGGGGAGGGCAGAGATTCTGGTTAAATGCTTGTGCACTAAGGCAATATTTGAGTGCAGCAACTCAAAATTGAGATTCTTGCTCCCAAAGTATTTTTCACAGGTATTCTATAGTATAAAAGAAGTTCTGACCACCAGCCTGGGGTGTTCACCTGCTACATATATATATACCAAAACAGTTCCTTTAAAAAAAGAAAGGGGGGGCAAAAAAGAAAAGCTTTGCTGACTGACAACAGTAAATGATGGAGCACTTTCTAACTATGACCCCTTATGTCTCAAGAAGATTTAACAGTATTTTTCTCACAAGTGGTCAATGAGATATTTGTAATATGGAGGAGGGGAAGAAGAAGGGGTGAAATGGCAACTGGCTAGTATGTCAGACATGACAGTCAAATGTTACCAGAACTCAATCCTGGAGAAATATGGACTTCATATTAAAGGTTGCTTAAAACAAAAGCCCATTTATCTGAATACTGGCGACATTTAATCAATTTACATGAAGGATTTCAAAATTAGTCAGACTGTAATGAACTATGAAATACTGATTAATGAATTTTTGCAATGTTTGATTAGAAACTTAACATGTATGCTAGCACATTTTGCCATCACAGCATTTATAAGCTAATATTTGTTTCTTGAAATTACCAGACTGTAAATAGCCTCTGGATTATGGGGCTAAGCATGTTTTCTATAAATGAAGCATTTTATTTCAAAATTTAGTTGTGAGAATTTTTAACTTACTAAAATATCTTTCTAACTTGAATAAATAACAAGAAGGAACATTCTTATTTGCCTATCCTATCTCATTTCTGGTACTAGCCTCTTTGCCTCAACCTATTAGATCTTTCTGGTAACACATGAAGCAATTTGAATATGATCTGTCATTTAAAACCCTTTTTTTTTAATCTCCTACCCAGACTAATAAACCAGTCAAGTTACACTTAATATGCAATATATAGTAAGTTCACTGTTAAGCACAAATGCAGGTCATTGATCAGAAGTTCGTGTGCCTAAAAAGCAACCAAGAAAAAAGGGACAGTGGTATGCACCATAATTAGTGGGAATTTTATTACCCGTTTCATAGGGAGCCAAGGACAAACAAGAAGTAACAAAATAAATGCAGCTCAAGACCACTGAATACTTTTGAACTGCATGCAAAATAGCCTGTTATATGAAAATGAAAAAGTTACATCTACATATTTGTCTTTATTATTGGTATTCTCTCTTCTCTGATCCCAATTAATGAGCTACACTGACATCACTTTTTACCTTTACACAGCAAGTCATCATTTAGGAGACCCAGATACTCCTTGCCTTACTTATTCTTTTTGCTAATTGGCTGAAATGGCCACTTGTGGAACACCTAAATTATAAGAACTGAGACTTTGAGTAAGTTCTAAATATTGTCTCAGTTACTATATTTGAAATCATAGATGCTTCTGAGGAGACATTAAGCACTCATTTCACCAGCTGTCATTTTTCAAATGACATTGTAATATCACCTTAAAGTTTACTCTGAATATACATTTCTTTTACTTGAATCACATGTATCAGTCATCAGAAAAAATAAATTCTGAGCCTATCAATTTTATTTGTGCTTATACTTTCTAGAATAGTTATGATTTCTCTAATTAGAGTCTCATAAACTCAAAAAGTTAAAACCAACATTAAAAAGACTTCCTTTTATGACAATAGCACTCTAACTAAAATTATACCTGGTAACAAAGTTAACAAACCTAGAAATAGATCAAATATTTTATGAAGTCCTGAAGAAGTGTAACATACTGTCACTGGATGATTTTTTTTAAAGTTTAGTGATCTTTTTTTTGTAATTGGTTAACTGTAGCTTCTTATTGCATGTACAATGAAGAGATCCCTTCACCCATAGTGAAAAATGGAAAATTACTCAGTTTTGGGTTTGTGGTTGCTAGTAGCAACAAATACTGGAATATTGCCATCTGGCCTCTTGTTTTAAATGAGGTTTGAATAATCAATTTATTAATGGATGGAGTACATCCTTAAAGAAATAATCAGTTGTCATATCTTAAGAAAACTTTAGTACAAAAGAAATCCATTGTATTAAAAAATGCAGAGCACACAGGCATTTAAAGAGATGAGGAAATTTTTATCTTTCTTGCTATTGCCTCGAAAACTTAAGCACACAAGATTTTAGTTGATCACATCACACATCTAATATCAAGAGGACTACCAAGAGTGATTGGTTTGTTACAGGCATTTTAGCCACCTAGTAGACACTCAATTCTGAATTTGCATACAAAAGTGTCATCATAGGAGAAATAGATAGGAATCAGATGCTTGACAGTGGCAAATTAGGAAACCACACCTACTGTGGAATAAAAATGTACAAGATAAACCTTAATCACATACTTTACTGATGTTGATTTTGATTGGAACTCAGAGTAACTGAGTTTCAACTAAGCTTGCACGAATGAGGTTCAACCCTCTCATGAGAAATGATACTTTTGAAAAGCCTCACCCTTGAATTCAGCATTTAGTGCAATACATGCAGTTCATGTATTGTAACACTTTTAAAACAGTTTTGAGCACCTCTCCCGAAAAGATGATGTTTCAAGTCAGGCTTGTGCCTAGATTATCACCTTCCTTTTCCAAGTTACACAGACTTTTAGGTACAAATACAAAAAATGCCCAGGTGTGATACACAGTATGTGATTTGTTCAATTTTCCATCATCTGTGGCTTATAAGTAAAACAGATTTACCTTACTCGACAGATGCCAACAATATCATTATTCTCACTTTATATGATTTATTCTTCTTGGTAGTCTGCCAGCTGGCACAGAGAGCACAACAAGAAGTGCCCATCAAGTGACTTGAGCTGAGACAAAGCCTGGATTCCAGGCAGGGCTGCACACACAGGCAGGGCACCCGTGACTGGCAGCTGTCATTTATAGTTTCCATTACTTGGGAGCTTCTTATGACTGTTGCCTATAAATGTTGAGTAGATTTTGACAATGAATGCTGCCAGCAACAAATGTCTTGATATAATTTGAGCCACCTAATGGTGATATACAATTTCAAATAAAATGAAAACGGAGAGATGTCAGCTGGTTAGAAGACAGCACAAGCTCTATACTTGAGCTGCTTAGCTCAGTCAGGTGGGCCCAGTTGTGGTTTCATGGGGAGTGAATCGAAGGGGAAACTGGTAGGAGAGCATTGTTTAGGCCTTTACCTCAATACTTACTGCTGTTGTCAGCAGTTTCTCCTGACCTGGCATATATAAAACACTAATCAACATGGAAATGCCTAGCCTATGGCATGAGCCAAAAAGATAAGAATTCACTGGCTCCTTTATTGGGTCTTTTATCCCAGAAGTTAGATCTGTAGGTGGCTTTCCCATGAAATGCTCTACTTTAATGTATGCTTTCCCCAAAACTAAAGATCTTTAAAATCTCTGAATATGGAACAGAACAAACTGTTAATCACCTTCCCCAAAATGCTTTTATATCATGAGGATAAAGGAAGAGCTAATAATGGTCTTTCAGTGATCAAAGGGAAAAGTAATTTTCAAGCAGAAAACATGGGAGAAACCACAATGCTGAGAAGCTTGAGAAAAAGACCATTGCACACCCAGACAAGGAGATGGTGTACCATGACAATTTTTGGAGTGGTCCACTACAGGAATAATACAGTTTATTTTTTAAAAAAAGAAATTAACAAGCCAACAAAAGAGCAAATTATTTCTAGGATATAATCTCCATCTTATATCTGGGATGGGGAAATTAATGAAATCTCATAGGCTGCCGCAGAGGCAGGAATCTAGAACTGCCTGACTCCAAGGTTTATAATCCCTCAGGCACCAGGGTCTTGTTTTCAAGGCCTGTAGCTCTGCTGTATAGATTGATTTGTGTCCCAAGAGAAGACACATCACAGAACAGCATTGTCTCTAAAAGAGCATGCAGCCTTTCTCCTCTCAAGATGACAGATATCAATCAGAATAAAATCAAACACTAAAGAAGAAAAACCTTGCAAAAAGTAACAACAAGCTTTCTCTGCATAGCTCCAGGATTTCTGCTTATTGTGGGTCAGGCTGAGGTCCAGCAATGAGCAGCTCTCTGATCAGTTTCACCAGGCAGAGCAGTGAAGATGCTCTGAAACATGAATGCTGCTGGTTTCCAGTTCTAGTCACACACGAGACACCAAGCCCAGAGCGGCTTGTTACGAACTTTACATGCAGCCTTCAAGTACATGGCAGCTTCTCTTTACAAACACCACCTTTAATGTTTCCTTTAACCAAAGTATCAAACTAGCATGAATGAAACGCTATCAACTTAAGAAATCCATGTTTCTTTCACACTAAATTTCACATTTTTCAGTTTTAACATTTAAGAAGGTACTCAAGAAGATTATATATAAGGGTATAGTTGCATAAAACCCTTATGTAGATAAAATGCGGACAAAGCACTCTGAAGAAAATATTTGGTTTTTTAGTTTTTCTTTTCATTTTAGGAAGAGGCATCACATTAAATCAGAGTGTTGTTGTTCTTATTCTGTGACAACCATGAAGTTAGCAAGCCAGATGTTGCTTTCACCTGTACCTAGCACAATCTATTTTGAGCTCACTTACTAAAACCACAATTGGAATTGTGGCTCAGAATGTTCTGTGGTGAAAAAAGTAGATGTGAAAGGAGAGTTAGTGTATAAGGACATAGCAGTAAAAAAAAATAATTCACTTGCCTTAGTTGTCTTGTGAGCAATATGCTTACCATTATGTTTTAAGCCACGCACCCCCCTGAATATTTCCTTTCCAAAATTCATATGCACACAGTTTGACAAAAACAGGTTCTTACAAAATGTTCTGAAGTTCTTTCTCTGAGGTTAACAGACCAGATAGGTTTCATAAGACAGAACTAAACTGAAATCTTCAGAGAATGCACAAGAAGGTATATACATGGTAAGACGTAATAAGCATCAAGAGGCAACAGCAAAGTAAACATTACTTGCAAAATATGTCCTCGAAGAGGAGAACCTGTGGGATAACCCTGTACAGCTGACCAACACCCAGGGATGATTCTTTGCACAGTACACAGTGTTGAAAAGCCAAAGTCGGGCTGCTCAACACAGCAAATACAAAAACTGCGGAAAAATGGTAGAGATACTGAAATTCTATCCTATCAGGTATGCTATGAAACTGTTCACTAGCTTAATTTTATTTATCACTCTTTCAAACGTGTATGTAAGGGGGTTTTTGGATACCCATGTCACTTTAAAAAAATCTACTATGCAGTCTAGTAATTTGCTCAGCATGTTTCCTGGTGCATATTCAAATGGCCTAGGGACACTGTTACAGAGTAAGGGACTTTGCATGGCACACAGTGAGTGGCTCAGATTTTTAAAGAAGAATCTGGAAAACATCCCATGTAATACATCTGCTCATCTAGCATACAGTTCTGAGGCTAAGGGTTTCCTAAGTAGGAGGCAAATATGATTATGTACTTGGCATCAAAATGAACTATAACACACTTCTGTGAATATCCAGAGGGAGATGTGACCCTTCTGATTCTCCCACACAATTCCACTAAACTACAAATAAGTGGCTTGTTCTAACAGGACAAGATACATCAAAATCTATGTGAGCTGTTGCTGATTCCTAGAACATGCTGCTTATGTCTGAAAATGGGTCATAACTATAGAGAATAAAGATTCATTGGAAACAGGCCTGAATAAACTTTATTCCTATTAGTAGGAATGTAGATAATAAGAATATATTTAGGGAACAGAGACTGCTAGATGAACAGAAAGTGGGGGGTTTCAAAAAAACAGGCGAGGAAGGTTCACAAAATTTCATCTTTGGACTAGTTACTGATGAGTTTATGAAAGTCTGAGGTGTTTCCATTATGGTTTTCTGCAGCAGTCCTGTGAGCCTATCTTGACACACCTTGACAGCACACGTTTCAACTCTGCAGGAAAACAATGATGGAGTTACATGGACTTCTGGTAAGTACACTAACTTCTCCCTAGAGTATAAGAAGCTAGAAGGAAAACAAGGACCAACCCCTGAGGAAGCATTTTTGCTCCCTTCAGTATAGATGGACATCATTTTGGGACATGAGGAACATTTAGACCTGATACAGGAAGACGTTTTCTAGGAATCAGAGAGAACTGTGTGAAGTTTGCTTTGATCCGGAAGCCTCTAAGCCAGTGGACTGAAAAAGCAAAATAGGAGAATAGAACCATCTCTTTCCCAGTCTCTGGCACACAAAATTTATTTTAATATTTTGTTAAAATTAAAATTAATTTTAATATTTTCCCCTCATTCAGCAACTCTGTTGTGCCTTTTTATAGAGTTATTTTATTTTACAGTATTAGTAGTATATTTTGCTTTAAATAGCTTTAACAATGGGAAGCATTTGGCTACTTGATTTTAAAGCAAAAGGGAGAGACAGATCCATCTCCTGTATTCCAGCTCATACTGGTTTCTCTGATAAAAGCCAGTAATGAAATACACAGCTGTATCCATGTTTCAGCTTTTCTAATAACACTGTGAAATTATGGAATGTGTAGTACTTCAGATTTCACAATGCATCTCCAGAACAACAGGTCACACACCTGCCATGAAGCAGCAGTGCTTTACATCTGTCGTGAGCTGAAGGTCACATAACAGATTTTGAGATGTCCATAGCAAAAATACTGCTTTGGAGGTCACTCAGGTAAGTTTAGCACCTCAGAACAGAAACATATATTCAGAAGCTCAGACAAAGAATGCATGCCAGACAAAACCCTGTCCATGCCACTGTCGCTCTTACATATCTCTTAAGGTATTCTTCATAGAAAAGGCAACGTAAATTTGGGTATCATGAGAAGCTACTAACAAAATAGCCACTGTTCTTTCAGTTCCTCTCCTTATCAAATGAGTCAGTCAGTAAACATGATGCAGGATGACGACAGAAAATCTACTGTACTGCATGTACATATTTTTAAGGGTATTAGAATAACCAGAAATCTCTGACAAATACTTTCTTCCTATAATAACCACGATCCAAAATGATGGAGGGTGATGATTTCAAAAAAACTGTAAACATTAGGGCTTAACTTTTCGAAATAGCCGAAGTCCAGAGTACAGGAAAGATGGCTCAGTTTGAGAAGTATCAGCAAGTCTATTAATAAATTTTAGAGTGACGAGAAGCTTTAGTGTTCCACATACATATATACATATGCTTACAGAGTCAGTACCACAAAAATCACTGATCAATACACTGGTAGAAGCCACGATGAGGAAATGAGAAATATACTGCAGATGGAATTAGTACCTATTTGTATCCTAAATGCAATATGCAGAATACTTTTGTAAGTAAAGTATTATGACACAGTAATTTGGCCATGAGAGGGTAATTGACTTAAGATATTCTGATAAAGATCGATTGCCAAGGTTTGGAGTTATGACACCAACAAAGTTACAATGACATTAGCACAAAGAGAGAGACACAAATCCATTATAAAGATACAATCAAATATTCAAAAAAGCCTGGCATGCTCATTACTTATTCATGCTAATACAAGTATATTAAGAAATCTAAACAGTGTTAGCGTTCAATCACTCACAAACCAAATGAGGTTTTGCATTTATCAGCCACCAGTCATCAAGAATGTAACATTAGCTGTACAAAGGTGGTAATATGACATAACTGGAGATATTTATATCAGCCTACATAGACTGAGAGATACAGTAGGATTTATTAAACTGAGTAATGCCTTCACATTCAGCACAGCAATAAAAGAAATAGCTGTGCAGAAGTAATTTCCCCAGACAATAAGATTCACCTTCGTAATCACTTAAAGAAGTTCTATATGCTTTCAAGGGTCTAAAATAATCTTCTCAACCTTAATAAACAATTTGCAAATACAGAATTGGATGCAAAAGTTTTTAAAACATAACCCAAATCCCCAGCGAGTTG
The DNA here is from genome assembly GCA_023637945.1 of Phaethornis superciliosus. Classification (NCBI taxonomy): domain Eukaryota; kingdom Metazoa; phylum Chordata; class Aves; order Apodiformes; family Trochilidae; genus Phaethornis; species Phaethornis superciliosus. The sequence goes on along the minus strand of JAJQWJ010000014.1, from coordinate 10,704,080 downwards.
TCAGGGTGTCTGTCTTCCTGTGGTTTTAGAACTTTTTCTCTTAGGCTGGTTAAAGAACCACCAAGGTTAATTTTGACTTAAATGGATTATTATAAGTTTAATAAAACTCCCTCCATATATCTCAAATGGTTTCCTCATGCCATCATACACACTCTCAGTCAGGCTGAGATACACAGAAGGTTTATTTTTCATACCAGGCATGTTTCTTTTAAATCCTTTTCTTGTACGTGCATGCATAATTTTCCTGTAAGTTTCAGTAGTGCTATTTGACATGCCTTTAACTTCCTTCCTCATCAGATAAGAAGGTGTGGTCTGGAAATAGTCTTGAGAAACTGCACATTTCAGTGGGAAAGAGACCAACCATTGGGGCATGCTCTCTGGTCCTGTCTGGCCACCCTAGAGCTGTCTCTGACCCACAATGGGCCTAATCCTAAACCCCAGCCAGCAGGCTGACATCCAGCCCTCCCCCTTAAACTTGTCCCATCCCCAGGGAGATTCATGGTGCCCCTACTCCCTGGCTGGGGAGGTGGGATGAGCTCTGGCCATGAGGCTCTGTCAGCCTCCCTGTGACCCCTGCCATCCCCTGGCACTCAGGGAGCTCCTGGCCCTGACAACTGCAACTTTTCCTGAGTTATTTCTATATACCACACCAAATGGCTATGCTTTTCTCAGCAAAAGTGAAATTGCGAACATTTTTGGGTTGGGTGAGGGGCAGAAATCAAGCTTTGATCCCCAAAACTACAAACAAGTAATTCTGGAACTAAAATAAACAGTACAGGTTGCTATAAATATGTTGCATAACATATCTCCCAGTGCAAGGACACAGTACATCTGCAGAAGATGTTTACATTTGCTTTACAGCAGCGCTTGAGCAAGGTATGGCTCTGGTTTGATCCTGATGACATGCCATTTATAAACTGTGACTGATAAATCTAATGCCTCTGAAATCAGATAAAACTTTGATAAATTACTTCTTAGGGAGCAGGCTGAAAAGCTACCTCTGTCCACATTTAGCCAGCCACCCTGCTGCAATTGGTACCATTTTGTTTAATCAACAGTTCAGAAAACAATACGTTTGAAAGCTATCACACCATTAAGAGATATGAAGATATTCTTTTCCTGAAGGATAGGTTAAGACAGAAAACTACAAAAACTAACCTCTTTCTGTAACAGTTTTTATAGCAGGAGTACTTGCTAGGAAAACTCACACAATTCTAAAGATGACTTTTTTTTCAAGGGATTTTCCCGTATTTCATGGCGATAAGACTCGAGAAAAACCCTGTTGAAGAAACAAACACATGATAACACAGTCATCTTCTCCTTCACAGATAAGTTAAAGGATCACTGATGCTTACACAAAAAGAAAATATTATGCAAGTGTATTTTAAATGCCAAAAATGGAGGACTAGAACTACAGCAGTATGGGGGGTGTGAAAAAAAGAATTTTACAGTTAACACAAAATAAAACTGTGCCAAGGCTGCTAATGCCATGCCACTTCTTTTCCACGTCAGGGAAATCAAAATAGAAAATGGCTTTTTAGTAATGTTAAAGAGCATGAGGTACAAAGATTACTAGAGACTTATTTGTTTATATCTAGAGCACATCAGCCTGCTGGGCAGAATAAGCTAACAATTCACAGATGCTAAATGCTTCCCATTTACACCTTCCCCCTGGATTTTGTAAACAGGTCATGTGTGGCTAAGTGTAGAAGTAGAATATTGCTGATTTGATCTTCAGCCAGTGGGACCACATTTCAAAATCAGCAAGTGATTTCTGAAACAGAATACTGCTGTGGTGTTAGGTACTTTCTAATCCACGCCCCAGTGAAGGAGGGATCTGCTAAACTGAGCAATAGTAGTATCTAATAGCAAGTGATGAAATAATCTAGTGAAGGTATGGTTTTATAGTGGTTTTCTTACAACCAGGAGATCACATAAGGAAAAGCATTCCTTAAAGAAGCTGAAGGATGGGAACAAATATTTTACTGAACAGTGTCAAAATCCAGTTTCTGAGGATAGTGGCATACTGAAGTCCCACATATCCACCTGCTTTCTTCTAGAGCTTCATAAACCTCTCCCTTTTGGATTCAGAAGAGATGTGTTGATATTGATAGCCATGAAACCAGACAGCTCTGCTTTGAATTTTAAAAACCTCTGTAAATCTTGGGGAACCATGATCTCCCAAAAAATTTTCTGTTATCATCCTATCCACTTTCTTCTCTAAACAGTATACTTCCCTTCCAAATTTCCTTTTCTCCTATTCATGTCTTCCATGATTCTTCTTACCTGACACCTTTTTTTCCACAAATCTCATAGGACACCTTTCCTTCAAACAGGTGCTCTGATGACCTCCCTAGTAGTTCTCATTTCAACACAAAATAAACTTGTGTTTTGACTGTTGCATTCAAATGAGTATTCTTCACCAAACTGTGTAGGCTTAATGCAACAAAGATCAGAAGAACAAAGACACAAAAATTCAAGTGTCAAGAACTAGGTAAAGAAAATACTATTAAAAGGGAATATAGGGAATAAAAGGGAATTGGATACTTCTGAGCATTGTCTTTGTTTTCATACTATGTGTACCTGACATTGTACAGAAATTTTGGGCAAACAACTCAGATTTAATTTAGATAAACTGAACATGAAATCACACTGTATGATTACAAAAGATCTATTCTGTACATAACTGGCTTCTCTTGGAGATGTAAGACAAGATAAAGCTGGAATAAATTTAATCTGATTCATTCTGTCAACTGTTTATTTTATTTGATAATACAAAGAGATGGCAAATCCCTAGTTAACTTAGATGACACCATCTTAGATGAATGTAAGATATGGTCCATTCTCACAGAATAGTTACTTATTTCCATATGTTAACAGAAAAACAATCAAAATAATCCATTAATTCATTACAACTGATAAGTTCAGCATGATGAAAAGATCTGACCAAAGAAAGTTTTCATTCATCTCTCAAAGGTGCATTCTGACTATTCATTGCTGCTAAGGAAACTGGTAGCTATACAAAGTCATATGTGAACAGGAGTGGCAAAGAAGAGCACAGAAACATGGTAACATGTCTAATATTGTTCATGCAATCCTGAGACAGACTAGTGAAGTTCAAGACATAGTATATAAATTATCTAAGTGCAAAAGGATAAACACTAAAAATTCTGGAATTTTGCATATTTTGTGTCTAAAGGAATCAGCTTTTGATTAAGCAACTGACTTCTGTAGTAAATAACATTAAAATAAAGAACTTTAATTTCATCAATATTATAACATTAAAATACAAAAGCCACTAACTGCCATGGCCAAATGTTTTCCATTTTATTTAAAGAGAATAAGGGATGGGTTCTGTGGGAACTTGACATTTATCATTCAAGTGAGAAGAGATCTTGTGAATCTCAAATAACAGAGCTAAGAGCAAGTTTTTCTTTCACAGATGGAACAATGCTACATCTTCCTACAAGCCATCATGTATTCTGTTTCAGTTGTGTAATGACATGCAGAGGTTTCAGGAGAAATGTGGAAAACAGAAAACCTGCTGTCCTCCTGAAATCTTCGTAGCAGACACACAGTAAACCTGAATAGTAGAGCATCACTTACTCCCAGCTGATTCACATTTCTTATGGAAAAAATAGATATTTCCATCTTTTGCTCACAGAGACACAAACACATGCTTCCAATCTCCTCTCATCCAGTGCTGCCAATCTCAAGTTTAGATTTCAGTACTTTATATATACATGCTTTAAATGCACTCATATTTCATTAATAATTTCCAATCAAAAGTAAACAGCAGTTGTCAAAATAAGTGAAGTATCTGTGCTTATTAACATGATAAAGTTAAATATTTTATTAGAGATCCCTTAACTCTAAACGTACACAATTTTTCGACCTCTGTATAATCCACCTGACTGTACATATCTTGTCTTCTTGAAGACAATTAATTTAGAGCTTAACCCAACAAACATTACATCTATGATATGAACATCTGATAATGTTATAAATCTACTCACCAAGTTCTGAACTTCAGTTATACAAGATGCAAGCAAAACACGTGTCTTTTTCTACTACAAGCAATGAGTTGAGATGGGCATCATTTAGATTTTCCTTTATACTAAGCAAATCCCGCCAAGGCACATGATTAATCCAGATAGGTTTGAGCCATGTTACAGTAAGGCTTGTAGCCCAACAGCCATTTTTCCTTGACATTTCTCCTTCATCCTACTATTAAAACACTAAATCACACATCCTGATCACACAACCTTGTGTCAAAATGAGATTCTTTGATTTAAAAGATCCACTTTCAGGATTCTCTCTCTTACACTTCCCCTGACCCTTGATTTAGGAAGACACATATGAATTTCCGCATACCAAATATTTGCAAAAATTATTAACTAAAAGATGGTTTCTAAAAGATCACTGGTGTTTGCCCCTTGGGCTTACTCCTCAAGTCTGTATCCAGCAGGATCACTGTGAAGAAGTACCCTTGTGAAAATTTAAAATCATGCAACAGGACTAGAAGAAAATTCAAGTGCTGGAGGCAATCGAGCTGCTTAAGCAAAGGTCACTAAGATTCCTGCATCAAGATAGACAAGAAGAAAGTGTGCTTTCCACAGTTCTACATGTGTGTTAGAACTATCCTTAAAAATAAATTTAAACTAAAGCCAAAAAAGAGAATATCTTGATAGCTTAAAGAAAATAATATCATCTCTCTCTCTGCTTTGAGTTATTGTCTAATGTGCAAGTTAGTTTTCTCAAATTTATGAAGAAACAACATTGTTGTAATGGAAAAGTACATTCACTGCGTCTACCTTGCCATTTTTTCTGTATATAACATTTTCAAGGGAGCCATTCCTGACAAGAGCCAGATGACTGAACAAGCAGAAGCCCATTAGACAATCAAAAGTTCTTAAAAGGAGTAAGTGGGATGATTAAAGGAATGAAGCTGTACAAAGACCTCAGAAAAGTTCTATTCTAAGGAAAAACAAGTACAAAAAGCATTCAAAACCAACATGGCACATTTGTTGATCAGCTGAATATATCCAAAATAGATATATCTTGTAAAATATAGATTTGCTTTCAATTTTTCTTTTTTCTTTTTAAATATCCAAGCAATTATTAAGGACTTGCAATAAAGGGATACCTTAGCATTTGTTAAAAAAATTGTAGCATTAAATATACAAAGAACACTAATACTGCAACTCACTAAACAACTAAGTTGGAATGGTTATTTGGTATGCTATTTAAGCTAATCTGTAAAAAAGTGACATTTAAACCTAAAAATCAATCTAGAATCATAACAAAGCCATTCTAATTATAGACAAAGTTCAAACTTTAAGCAGGTTTATTTAAAAACAATTTAATAGCTAAGTGATCTATGTTTTACCTGAACATGCATTCTCATTATAAGCAAAGTAAATATCTCTGAATACAGACATATACCATGCCACTCTCTTTATTACTTAATTTCCCAGGTATCCCAGCATGATCTGAATAAATTATGCTGACAATACAACAATATAAATGATAAATCAACCATACAATTTTAGTGATATATAGCACAAAATGTAAATAATAACCAGTACTGCTAATTGGCTTGCTACCTGGCAACAAAACAAAAAGTAAGCTATTTCAGTGGTAATGTTTCAGCTGTGTACCACCCTAATCATTAAACATTTCTAGCTTTTCTAACCTATTTCTACCATTTTGAATAAGAAACAGTACTATAGCAAAAAATAATGCCTGAAAGACACTTGTTGAAAAAAATTATTTTAAAAATTGCTCATTGACTCCATCTGGATATTATGAACAAAGTCCTGCTACAGTGTGTGTGGGTTTGGCTTCTTATTGCCTGGAGTGAACAGGTTCTAGGTTTGTTGAGACAAAAAAACAAATCACAGTCACCATTCTCCAAACAACAGAGATTCACTGGAAATTTTTTCATAGGATAAATGTTAGCTCATGGCTTCCTGCTTTATTTCATTGCATGTTAGAACTGCCTTGTAAACATGGATGCTTAGTTTTGTTTTGTAAAACTGCCACACTTTTCACTCCAATGACTTTTTTAATGTGTTAGTCCCATTCTACAAAACATCAGAACCTCATTAATTTTCAGTTTGTTGGTACAAATTTACCTTGTGTAAGTCACTCATTTTCTATAAAATCTTACTCATCTTCTCATTCACTTAAACTAAGCTCTCCTATTTTCATTCTTTTTTTGTGTCTAAATTTCTCTATTCTTCTGGATACTTTATATCACTTTTTGTATCCTTTCTGTTTATGATGCATATATTTTCAGCAGACAGCTATGAATTCAAGTGTATTCAAGGCAAGAGGATATCACTGATAAATATCATAATATTTGCAGTATTATTTCACAACCCATTCTTTATTCATCCAACCATTTTGTTTATTGCTAAGACCACCACTGTGAACTGTGCAGCCTTTCCTATTGAGCTGTCTTCAGTAATAATGATCCTGGGGAAACCCTATCCCCAGTAAAGAAATGGCAAAACTCCCAGAGACTACAGAAGGATCAGAATTTCACTGAAGTTCTATCAAGTAGTTATAGTTAATTTACAATTCAATCAATGGTTACAAATACTGCAAATAATTCTATATAATTTACATTGCAGGAAATTTGTCAGAACTGAATATATTTGAATTTATACACCCTAATTGCCTAAATCAGATCTCCAGAATTCCTCTGAGGCTTCTATGGACTTGGCTGAGCAAAGCTGTTGTCATCTATATTTTCGTTCCTTTTAATTTGCATTCCTTACGTGACTTTACTTTATCATTTATATTGCAAATAAATCAAATAAAAATACTCAATAGATCATATTTCACCAGGAGTATTTGGGACCCTGTTAACTTTCACCTATCCTCAATACCTGCCAGTTTTCTGTTCTGTATTATTTTTTCAAGGGCCCATTTCATTAAGTTGTTTTTTATGTATCTGCCCATTACTTGGTAAATGTGGGTATTTCTAGTAGTCTGAGACATACCATTTATGATGACTTTCCCATTCCTACTATATGTGCCCATGTGTAAGAATTTTTAAATCATTATTGTTGCTCGTTATTTAAATCTAGATAATGTTTTCCCCTGTTTCTGCTGAACATGAATTCACAAACTGATGAAGAATTTCTGTTCCAGAAACAGAACAGGGAACAAAAGAAAAACTGACAGATGGAAAACTAAAGGTTACAGTCCTCATTGCATATCTACAATTTACAATTGTGTTTTACAGCACAATCACATACAGTGTATTTAAGTTAATTTGAAAATACTACATTATTTGCAAAAGTCTCTGCAAATCCGCTGCTTTATCTAGCCATCAGTTTCAGAATTAAGCAATGTAGGCAAAGGACCAGAACAAAATTTCTATTAAAAAGTCTTACTAATATTACAAGGCTTGGTAATATTATCCATAGCATTTCTTTCTGGAGCACAGTGAAGGACGACACTGATGCAAGCCCCATTGGCACACACCATATGCAGAGCACACAGTTTTCCAGACATCAGTGTTTTTGCATGAATCTGCACTGTATCACATAAAAGGTACCGTCTTGCTTCCAAACAATCTGAAATTTTTAACATACACTGCAGTACACTACATAGGAAATATGTGCATTAGTGTGTGCCTGAGTAAACAGTGAGCTGTCAGCCCTTAGGTGAACTAGTTGAGTTATTCAGTATGGATCTTAGTCCTATCATCCTATGGGGCCTCTCCACTTCTTAAGTCTTCAGTTTAATAAATCCACTAAAATTAACAAATCAGCAATTAATAAGGAATTAATATGGTTCAGGCACGTTTAAGTAAGCGCTAAAGTGTTTTACTAAATAGGAGCTTTAGACAACATATAGTATTTTCTTCCTCTAGGCTATGTTCTCAGTTTCAATTGCTGAGGTGGCACTGGTAGGACAAATTTAAACTCTGACCAGCCACAAGGATGAAGTTGAAGGATAAAACTTCTCTGTGGTGTTTAAAATATCATTTGCTGCGATAGTTAAGATCTGCCAATAACAAGGTCCTGTTTTGTAAGACACAAATAAAGATATGCTAAAACATGATACAATTATTTTCTAAAAAAACCCAAAAATTAAGAAAAGAAAATTAAGCAATGACAAAAAACCAACCAAACAAACAAACAAAAAAACCCAAAGAAGAATAAAATTGTTTCTTCATTAAATATACTGGGATATCAATGGCTGTGGTATCATAATTTTCTATAAATGCAAAATATACGTGTGGTACTATTTGTTTCAATCCCTTTTCTGAAGGAGAATGAACTTTATACCTGGGGACAGAGGGATGATGCCTCACTATAAATGAGTAGATGAAGGAATAGCTGCTACATTGGTACATTCATGCTTGCAGACATGGAAATATCCAAGAATGCATGCACTACCTAGTAGTATATGTGTGCTATGCTTTCAACAGGTATAACGGTGTCTAAATTTTTTAATTGAAGTCAACATTTTTATATTTGACATATACTGGCAGCAAATAAAATGAACCTGACAAATGGCATAAAACTATTAATTATGTTTTGTTCACTCTATTGTTAGTGTATTGCTTGTGCAGTTAAAAATTAACTCTATGATCTTATTTAAAACAATACATGTGTCATTTCAGACACTGCTAAAAAGGATGCTTAGTGATAAGAAATAAGTGTACTTGTCAAGAGAAATTTGCTAACAAAGTCAATTCAAGAATCTTAAATAGATAAAAGAAAGCAACTATAAATTACTGCAGGATAATATTTTGCTTAGTTTTTTTTTAAAGTTTCCCCAGTGTTTTATTCATTGATGAATTTTAGATATGCAGATAAAGACAATAAATGTTTCATGATTACATAGGCATTGAGAAGTCTCCAGACAACCTTAAGTATTTCAATGTCTGGAAAAAGTTTCAGACTATACCATAGCATTTGCATTATGAACATTAATAACATTGATAAGGCTAACTTCAATGATTCCCAAGTAAAACTATCAAAATTTTTCTTAAGCAAGGAACACATCAGCCTTACCATCCACATGTGCAATGATGCAACAGAAAAAAATAGGACTTTGACTGCATGTCTGCATTTGTCAATCACTGGTGTACACAAATCTGCAAATAATTAAGGTAAGCATACAGTCTGCCACAATGTGTCATGCAAATGCCAGCTTACCTGATTTCAAATATCTAAAATTTGCCTGCACAATCTCAGAATACAGTTTTCAAGATCTGGTCTTCTCAACTTACCTCTCTGCAGCTGTGTCAGTGAGGTTCTCCATGAGTGCACACATTTTGCTAGGAACAATGTATCTTATTAATTCCATGATCTAAAAAGAGATAATGCATTTGTCAAAAAATATGTAAGCTTTATAAGAAAGAATTTGCTGTTCCATCTTTCCCCAAGATGGATGAAATAATCTGCACAAAACCACAAAAGAAATGCTTTATACTTTGCAGGGTTTTTGTGTTTTTCGGTTTAAGAAATCTTCATAGGTTTCATTTGCATATAGAATTTATTTCCCTTCTCCTGAAAATTTATTTCTTATTGAGAAAGAAATTTATGTTCAAAAAATTCACAACCTCTTTGACTTCCCAAAGTCACTTGGGAGAAACCAGAAAAGAGGAAAAATTCAAGGCCAGTTCCTCAAGAAGTACCTTCCTAGTGACAGAGGGTAAAGAAGGCCTAAAATTGGAACATGGCTATGAAGTGGTTACTGGTTCAGAGGACATTCTCAACCTGTTTCAAATCAGGTTTCCAGTCAGTAGGTACTGAATGACCCAGATTTACTGGAGTCACCCTAGTAGCCAGAATGAAGCTCATCAGGAGAGTCAGTGTCCATACCTAGAAATACTGTCAAAACAGAAAGGGTGTGTTTAAACATCTGTACTCTTGCAGAAATTTGCCAGCACCACTACTGCAGCAAGGATAAGCAAAGCTCACAGAGGCAATATCTGGGTTGACAGTGTATCTGCATGAATATGTAAAATCTGCTTAGGCACTGTCAGAAAAGCTGTCATAGAACTGAGCAGTGAGGATGTTTTGGAGCTACATTATGGGCAGAAATTTTATGATGCTTTTGTGAAGGAAGATACCATATGCTGAGATTTGACTAGAGCTCAATTTCTCTTTAAGAGAGTATAACCACTTAGACATAGCATTTAATCCTAAAATTCTTAACGCTATCCTTTTTTAGTTCTATTTTTTGTCTAAATTTGACAGTTGATTGGTTAATATACTCTTTCAATGCACACAAATTATACCAAGAACTCACTTCCAGTATATTTCATGGACAACAAAATGGAAATATATCTTTGTGCCATATATTAACCATTTTAAGATTTTGTACCACCATAAAGATCATTTCCTGAATTTCAGATGGAATGTGGCAAGTGGACAAAATATTGGGAAACGAGAGCAAACATTTACAGTGAGAGACAGCATGGTAATACTAGTAAGACCTTCTCCAGGCTTCAATGCACACAGAACATTTTATAGGACAGTGCCCTTTATGTGAATAATATATAAGTGCTTTTATAAATTGGAAAGAAAAAAAAAAATTAAAAAAAGCTGAGGTTTTTTTCTGTTTTTTTCTTTTTTCTTTTTTTTTTTTTAAACAGCACAAATTCTTTCATCTCCTTTTTGTAAACCCTTAGTAGTGTGGTATCATACTGTTTAGATGTGAGGACAGCACTGTGGCAAAACTTGTTATTGATCATGGTTTAAATTGTCTGAGGAATTTTCTCTAAGACTTCACAAGGAAATTAAGTATCTTCTGTGCATAATATCCTTTTAATTTCCCACTTCATTTATTTTGCTAACCAAAATATGTGTATACATCTAAACACAATGTTTTAGCACCTTTGAACTACTTTTTGACATTTTTTTTAAATTCATATATGGACATTGGAATGTTAAGAACGTAATATATATATATATATTTTTAGACAACCAATCATCCTTTATCAACTAATATGTTAACTATGTGTATGCCCTAGAAACTCAGATTTGGAAAGAAAAACCTTATTTTAAAACTTCTGATCTACTCAATGATTCCTTGAAGTATAAAGGTGTCATTTTATAAAACCAAACTGACAAAGTACACATCAGCAAATATGAATTGAGAGCTTGGAGAAAGTGGCGGCTTATCTCAGAACCCTGAAGTTAAATAAACACACAAACCAAACACTCTTATAAAGAAAGAATAAGCTGCTTAAATTTAATAATGAAGTATTTTTACTGTGGCTTTTGTTTAGCATTCTTGATCTTAACAAAATTATCTCACCCTTTCAAAGATGCAAGAGCAGTTTGCACTAGATCTGAAGTCATACTTAAAGCTATGTTTGCACTGAAGCACATGTCTGAAGAATGGGGTTAAAAATTACCCACCTGCTTCACTCTGCTTCAAAAGCACAACTGCATTATCACTCCAGGATATCATGATGAGCTTGATCTAGACTAACTACTACAAGGGCATTGTGCACCTCAGTAAAGAACTGTGATAATCCTCTAGCAAAAATTAATTTATTAATGAAATGAATAATTAAATCTGCTGAATAACACATTTGCAGGAAGTTAATCAAAGGTGTTTTGAATAAGAATGGGTCCTTTTCTTATATCTATAAGTACAATAGACTAGCTAAAGTAAATAACCCTCTCAGTTACCTACCTGACAACGTATTTAGTTATAATATTAAATGGATAAAGTACTTGATCATCTCCCAGGATAATAATGCTGGTGGTATGGAGTAAAGCCTCCATGGGATTAAGAGAGAGTTAAAACATTTCAAATATGCAATTAAAGGCATTCTAGCATGCCTGTGATCTCTGCTCTGGTTTCCTATTTACAGAGAAGGAAAACTGGCTCAGACCTCCTAGACTACGACAAGGAAGTATGCAAAATCGAGCAGTCCCTGTGCCAGCTCTTGCTAATCCTTTTCAGTATGGTTTGCTGCTAATTTGTCATGGCACATATTTGCCTTATGTCTAATTAGCATCAAATTGCAAACTGCTATTTGCTAACAATTTGTTGCATCAATCTGCTTGAAAATCTATAGTTTAGAACTGAATTGCAGCTTATTCTATCTATCAAAATTCCATTTCATACACATCACAGTAAATCATTTCCCCCAAAAAAACATTGCAGTGCTTTATTGTACAAAAAAGCCCACATTTCAAAGAAATCCTAAACAAAATAATATTTTTTGTTCCTCTGTTTCATCTCCCATTTATATTTTGTTATAATTTGATTACAGCTGGAATTAAATAATGAACAGCTTGCTTTGTTTATAGGTAAATCTAGCTAAAATCATATCACCTATAACAGAACAGGTACATACAAAATTATCAACTGTACTCTAGACAATATAAGCAAGACCTTTACAAGAAGAATATGTGGTCTAGAACTGGCTCTCAAAGTACAGGAAAATTTAAGCCAAGGAGTTTGCAGGTTTAGGAACTGGCTACTCTGTTCTGTTGAACATCTTACTGACACTATAATAAACAAATAGCTAAAAACAATTGTCACAAACAAATACTGTTGCAAAGATGTTCTTTAATAAATCTTTAAGTGATGTGGGAGCTGTTTATACATGAGATTTCATCCCCCACTATGTCTCATTAGAAGCAGATAGAATACTCCTGCTGCATGCAATGCAGGGCATGGATAGACAAGTGTCAGTGCAGTGCCTGGGCTATGAAATTCATGCAATAACAACACGATGTTCTAAGCAGACTCATCTCCTCTGCTATATTCTGGGGATGATATGGGGTCAAAGAAGCATGGCTACCTGCTGCTTCTCTGGAAACATGACTTCAGCCCACGTAAAATAAAGTTTCATACCTGGATATAGGAGAGGTGGATATGAAATGTTTTTTCCATGCTTCAAAGGATCTGAAATTTAAAAAATATTTCATCAGGAGGAAGTTGATTTTGTGGGGCTGAGGGAGACATCATGGGAGAGAACAAGAAAACAGGATGAGAAATCCAAGTATGCAATATCCATATAAATGCTCTCACCTACTACTTGGTTCTTGATTTTCCTTTCCCATTCTGATCTAAAACTCCATACTGGGCACTTGACACATTTTCCTGCTCAAGTTTCAACAAAATAAGTAGAAGGCTTGCTTTCCAGAGAATTGCCTTTTGCTACAGCAAACTAATGTAGCCAGAATTTGCTGCCCACTTCTGTGTAAAGTTTGCATATTTTCCCCTTGTGAAAGAATGAGCCAAGTTCATTATAATATGTTGTCAAATATAACTGAAGCTTTTAAAGCTGAGTGAAAAGACAAGTCTGTCTTCCCTGTATCTATACACAAGAAAAGTCTTCTAATGTTACAGGGAGAATGTGTTGAACGCAACCTTCTAAGGCAAGCCTGAAGACAGATGTTCAAGAAGTCCTTACCATTAAGCTGAATCCTGCTCTCAGTGGTAAACCTCCATGAGTACAGAGTTAAAATCAGATTCAGCATTTTAAACAAGTTTCAGGAGTGTTTAAATAAGACAAGACACAAATACTAAAGCAACAGCTTGAGCTGGATTTTGGCTTAGGTGTCCTCATGAAGTCTCTTCCCACCTGAATGAAATTTAATGAATAGCAGTTCCATTTTTTTTCTTTCTTTTTCATTGCTTTCTAATCATGACTAATTACTTTCTAGTCAGAAAAAAGTGCAATACAAACGCATATTGGTGGCCACTGCTACCTGTAAAATACACTGAAGAACTTAAGGAGAAAACTTCTCACAAGTGGATGAAAGAGAGTTAAAAGACTACTTGTTTTTTATATTTCACATGACATACCCTCTACTTGTACCATAAACAAAACAACATATTAGTAACATGAAAAGGGACAATTTGCCTTTCCTTCAAAAGGTGGCTACATGCTTAGGGGCTCACTTCATTGCCCTGTAAGCATGGTCAAAAATACAGAATCATAATTTAACAATGAAAGGGACATTGTGAGAAGACAGCCCTTCAAGAAACTGGGCACTGTCTGTCTCACAAATAGGGGGAACAATCCCCATTGCGGAAAAGAGCTCCTTCATTTTTATAGATCGTACCAAAATGGTGCCCATACGAGCTGGACATGGCATGGTCACAGATATGGCAAAGTAAAATCCCCCAAATTTTATAAAACTTTTTACATGTGCCTTTAATTGACCATATTTTAGAAATACCATTAATTTCTTCCTGTTTCAAAATGATATATGAATCCAGCAAGGCTCAATTTTGTGCATTAAAGTGGGAATGCAATCTGGGCAGCTAAGCACCCCTTAATCTTCCAATCTGGAGGATAGAATTCAGGCTTTTTCATCTTGGCTGGGGAAGAGAAACTAGTTTGTATGCCCTGACTTCTCTCCAGATTTTGAGGATATGGAATCAGCAGTATGTCCCCATCAGTAGCCAGAATAGTTGTGCGTGCTGCAAGATGCTATACCTTCAGTGAGGAGTTTGGGAACAGTTTTCTGCCCTCATAGCCTCCTAAACTGACAGTGATTTGAGGTCAGCAGACATACTCAATCAGCATGCAGAAAGCAAAATTCATTAGTTTTCTTCTGTTGAGCAATGCTGGTTTTCTCAAACAACTGAAGTGCTGGGGTTTTTTCATTTATATGTAAGTTCTTCATGATTTCTGCAAAACAAAACCCAGAATTCCTAGGTGTAGCTTTTTTCTTAGGTTAGAAGAGCAAGAAAGCCAGACATCTTACATCCAAAGAATAAAAAAGACAGGAAAATCACTTTTTTTCAGTCAATTAAAAAGAAAATAGAATAAATGTATTGTTGACAAAGAGAAAGAAGTATTTAAAAGTATGCAGCATTGACACAATTAGATCTACCATATCTAGACAAGCTGCAAATGCAGGATTCACACACCAATTATTTATTAAAAGCTTTTGAACAATGCTGTTTCAGTTGATAGCTACCTAATTGTGACTCTTCCCAGCATTTGTAGAACTACCATTCTACATACATATTTTACATAGCTCTAAATAGCAGATCTGCACTTTATTTGAAAAACTCCAAAGGCACTGGATAGAAAGTAGGGAATATCAGATTTAGCACTTGGTGGCAGCTTTGCTGAGCCTGAAGTTGAGAGCAGTCTTGGGATTTCATAGCTTGATCTCATTAATGGTTATGGAAACAGAACAGGACTAACCATGAACAAGCTGAAATAGTTAGGACAAAACTTACTAAGTCACTTCATGTGTGTAGAACTGAAGTCTTCCTTCTTTCTGCCAGTAGGAACTTGAATAACAGCCTCTAGGGAGTGACTCAGCAGAGAATGCACAAACCGAGGTAGCTTCTTACTAGGTTCTTTCACCAGCCTCCAAAAATGCTACCACTTTCATAAACAGCTTTTGGTTTAAACAACCTAGAATTTAGAGCCACATTTACAATGGAGCCCAAGGGTGAGTAACTGACCCTTTGTTAAATGTATTCATATCAATACTATGGGAAATGTCTGGCACATAGCATATGCATATTTCACCTTATGCTTTTCTATAAGGTTTGTAAAATAACAGAATTTTCAGAGCTGGAAGGGACCTCTAGAGATCATCTAGTCCAACTCTCCCACTAAAGCAGGATCACCCAGAACATATTATCCAGGACTGCATCCAAGCAGGTTTTGAGTATCTCCATAGAAGGGGACTCCACAACCTCCCTGGGCAGTCTGTTCCAGGGCCTTGTGCCACCCTCATAGTAAAGATTTTTTTCACAAAATGGAGCTTTTTATGTTTCAGCTTGTGCCCGTTATCCCTCATCCTGTCACTGGGAACTAACGAGAAGAATCTGTCTCCATCTTCCTTGCACCCACCATTTAAATACTTGTAGACATCAACAAGGTCACTCCTCAGCTTCTCCAGGCTAAAGAGTTGCAGCTCTCTCAGCCCTTCCTCACGCGAGATGCTCTACTCTGCCAATCATCTTTGTTGCCCTCTTGTTTTGCAACACATGAAATAGCTAATTCAAGTAAAGGATAAAAGTCAGAGCTCACAGATAGCAGGCTTCCTACTTTAGCTCAAACAAACGCTAAAGATCTGTGCTTAGGTTCCTCAGTCTCATGATGGAGATTTTGTATACTTCCTATCATCTTCTTGAAGAAAAGACAATTATATATCCAGTTGAGTAGCTTGAAAAAGCTATCAGAAATGCTATAAAAATGTTTTAAGTCAAAACTGAGATTTAGAGTTGCCAATGGAAATAAATCTACATAGGAAAAAAAAAAAGTTCTTGACAGTGTACAAGGATCAAAATGTCCCTGTAAATACATTTCAATTCCTGATTCAATAACATACTATGTGCACTATACAAGAGGACCTATGTGCTTGACGTCTTCCTAGTCCTCTGGAATGCTAAGAAACAATATACATAAAATACATTGTTTCTGGTTATATACAATAAATTGCTGTATATCCTTCATCTCTTCCCATTCAGTTTCTAATGAACACTGCTCTGCTAGTCAGCTATAATGCAAGACTGCAAGTACTTTTCTCCTTGTCAAATAGCACTTTATCAAAAATACTGTTGTCCTCCTCATTTAGCATACATACACATGACTAGTGAGGAAAAAACAGCATGGTCTAGCAAGTAAATTCTAGTGTGAGAATTTTCTCTAATGATTATCAAAGAAGATAAATGTAATTTTCAGACACGAACCTATCAAATTCTACAGCACATTAGCATGCACGGGGTTCACATGCAATAAGAGGAGGAATCCAAGAGGAAAGTTATTTTTGCAATCCAAATAATGAGAGAGCACCCTGAAACACTGATAGAGGAGGAAGCATTTTCATTAGGTATGTTTCACTTTTCTCCTCGGTGCTGAAATCCACTTACAGAAGCTGGATGTTGTTACATGACACATTTCCACTTTCCTACAGAAGTGCCTGTGATTTTTTGAATGCTGCTTGTTGTTACTGCCTTTCTTCTCCGACACAATGCACCAATTTTTAACCTTTTCCGTAACCCAGTGACACCTCTGGGATATTACAGTATTCCTGTCAAAATGTCTGGTCTACAACAATAAACTTTACATTGATGTCTTGCTTTTCGGGAATAATTACACAGTTCCTTAAATGTTAGCCTATTTACTATTTGTGCAAAAAGATGACAATAAAATCAATGGAACGCAATTCCCAAATGTGCATCAAACTCTTTTGCAATGTTAATGGATTAGTGTGTCTATAGAGGTGCAAGATCATTTTATCTTGATGTTTGGACTTGCGATGATATGCACTTCCTCAAAGCTAAACTTATTAACCCTTCTCTGCTGAGCTCATCCATACAAAAAGTTAGTTTAATCTCCCTGCATTTCTCAGGATTCCTTTCTTTTTTTTCTTTTTTTTTTTTTTTTTTCAACGCCAAGCCCAGAAGCAGTGCCCATCGATCAATAGGTGTATGATGAAGGAACTTCGTCCTGCTACCTATGACCAGCGGCGATGTTTTTTCAATGATTCCACAGGAGTCAAAAACTCAACAAAGCGAATCGCGGATGCTGTAAAGGGAGCATGCTGCTCATGTCTGTGACCACTGTATGCAAAGCTTGGCATTAGTCACCGCCAGGCCGCCTCTGACAGCCCTGAAGTGAGGGAGATTAATGTGAGGCAGGGGCACTTTATTATTGTCATTCTGTTCTTTCACACTCTGCCTCTGACTTTCAATTTTGCTCCAGAATTAATTGTCTGCTCCCTACAGTATGACTGATGTAGAAGGATACAAGTAACATAGGCACCTGGTTCTGGCCTTGACAATCTGACTCGTTGTTGCAGGATGTATTGTGCACAGTCAAATTCAGGGACAGACGGGCATCTTTCAAAGAAATCAGCCAATGTTTCTTTTGACTTCAATCAGATTTGAGTGTAGATTATCCTTCTCTAAGAACAATTTTTTTCTTGTAGAGATGCTAACAAAATGCCAGTGCCATTATAAAGTACTACTACATGATACTATTGCTGTGCTTTATGCAGCTTTGTATGAGGCCTTTCTCTCCAAGCTTTCTTTTTTGTGTTTGAAGGTAGTAAATTAGCCATGTAGAAGTGTTAAATTCCAGCCCGCACAGAGTTAGGCACTGTTGTGAGAAAATTATATACGGCATCTTTGACAATAAAAATACATGGCTATGTAAGTCAGTACCATTTACTATTTATTGGACTAACAGCTCCAAAGCAAATTACACACAAAGTGAGACAAATATTTTAAGATCTGGTATCTAATAGGATATTTGACTGTACATCAGACTTAAAATGAACTGCTGTACAGAGAGATCAAAGAACATCTTTACTAGGGCATAGAGGATTGGGAAAAAAATCATTTGTAGGGTGGAAAAAAAAAAATTTAAAAAATCAGTCTTTGCACATGAACCACTATCTATCAGTCTGCTTTTTCTCAGTTTAACATCTGATGGTGACAAATGCAAAGCCAGTTCCACAATGCAGCAAAACAAGGATCTTCGCCTTTATCTTTAAATACAAGCATTTGCTAAGTAGTCACAGACATTGCTACCAGGAGTACAGGAAATATTGTGAACATTTGCTGGTTTAAAAATACAGTTAACTGTGTTATATTTGGTAAAGTTTTAGGGTTTTGTGCCAGATACTGTAAGAGACAATACTTTCATTTGGACTTTTTCATATTTGATCAGACTGGTGATAAACTTTTCAGAGCTATGCAGCTGCAATCTATCAGATGTACAAAAAATTGGAAAAAAAAAAACCCAAACAAAACAATAAATGTCCATTGCTTAATGTTTCTCCCTTAGTACAAGGGAAGGGCTTTACAAGGGGATCTCAGGAATTTCTTCCCAAATGCCCTCTCTGAGTGGAACATGCAATAAATTATTGTGGCTTTAACTCATCTACTCCTTCAATATGACCATGATATTATGTTAAGGGGTACAGAAATATATAATGTGCTGAACTGTCTCTGCCCTGGATACCAGAATGAAAATCACCACCACTAATGATTTATCACAATGAGCAAAACAAAAAATAATAGGTTGCTTTTATGAGAGAAAGCATCTTTTCCCACTTGCACATTTTCCCAGACCTCTGGGCAAACTAGATTTCAGAATGCATTCCAGCTTCCTGGAAAAACACAAAAAGCACTGAGAAACTGCCTCTTTAAAAAGGTGTGAAAGTGAATGTTGTAATATCCTTCAAACCTGACATTAAGTATTCAAATGTTACTTAAGCAAAGTGTGAGCAATTAAATTAATCAATCTTCCCAGCCATGTACTGAACAGATGTTCAATAAATCCTCTCTGCTTACTGTGTGGGAGAAAGAAAGTCCACTTTTAGCTGTCCTTCAGTGATGACATCCCTCAGCCCGTCCTTTCTCTAGGCCTCATGGGCCACTGCCAGGCAGTTCTGCTGTGTTGTTTTTATTATAAATAACAACAGACCACCTGGACTACCTGCAGTACCTGGAAGCTGAGGTTTAATGATCCTTCGGGCTACATCCTCAGCTCTCTCCTGATCCCAGATAATGGGACTGATGGGAATGGCAGAGGAGTGACGGATGGCAGTGACGAATGACTCCAAACAAACATGTGCTGACAACTACTGAATATGGGCCAGTGTTGCAGAAAGGTCAAGATAAAAGCATTTGCTCGACTTTCAAAGTTTGTTCATGAAAAAACATTTGGTATCTTCATTTTTGTTACTACCAGATAACTTTGCCATGCAGATGTGTACAATGTACTATCAGATTATTGCAAATCTGGCAACCTGCAATGCAAGCAGATAAATACTATCTTCTAGTAAAAAGAAACTACCCACAAAGCTAGAACAGCTATATTACATAAACATGCAAGAACTTAAATATTTGCAGTTTTCAGTGTTAAAGCTTCTAGCAGCTACAGATTATCCTCTTGTTATTTAAAATGGACTGTTCTGTTCCAACCCAGTTCCCCTCCCAGCCACAGCCATGCTCTCTCATTACCCCTGCAGCACAGGGAAGGATGACTGCACCACCAAATCTTTCTGCTCATTTAAGTACCGAGGTCTTGTCCTTGCAAAAGTTATTAAAAGCTTGCCTAAAAGTCCTGTGCTGTAAAATTTGATTGTTATTATATGCTTGTATCAACACCTCTATTTTAGAATCTCAGATTTCATGAAGGACCAACGTTACTCTTCACACTCCCCAAATTTTAAACAAAAAATTCTATTTCGGTGTATAGTATATATGATGCATCTCATCTTAACTTTTTACATGCTAATATCATCTGTGATCAAATGAGTCGACTGACATTCAAATGTAACAGTTAAAATTTCTGCACCACAGATATACTACTTCAACCTTTTGAATGCTGCCACTCCATACATGGACTTTATCCATATTTTAATGAGGCTTTAAAATCTCCAAGATTAAGCTAGTATTTTATATGGAACTGCCTGCTTTTTATGACATCCTGACATGTTGTACAACATTTGTGACTATATTGATCCTTATAAATTCAGCATTTATATATATTCATGAAAAGTATTCCCCCTCCATGTTCAGTATGTGGCATAAATGGCATGGTGGGCAGAGGACAGACAATGGCAGGAGAGACACAGAGTGGTGCAGTTGTCATGCAATTTGCCCAGCACTAAACAGACTCAGCAATAATTTAAAAAATAACATCCCGTGCTCAAAATGCCAGGTTTCTTTCTCAAATTTTACCCTATTTCATTCTCCTTCAGACAAACCTGTTACAAATCCCAAGGAGGTAAACTATGCTCTTCTCCCACCTGGGACAGATATACATCATGCCCTCATCTTTCCCTGACTGCAGAGACAAGCTTTCTTGTGATTCTCCATACAGTTTCATGCATTTAACCTGAAACAAATGATTGCAGAGGAAAAAAAAACAAAAAAAGCAAAAAACAAAACCAACCACACACACACCACATTATCACCTTGGCGAGGCATCAGGAGTATAAGAAAAAAGAAAAAAGAAAGGGTCTATGGGCAAATTCATCTTCCATTGCTACAATCAATCTCTCACCTAAAGAAATACACAATAACTAGGCAGGAAAGGGCCAAGATTTATAGCCTAGAAACATCTACACTGACCAGCATATACCTAGCCTTCTTGGCTCCCTCCTTGCCAGAATGGCTTTTTCTAACAGTTACAATGATATACTGTCTCTCCCTACTGTTTTACAAGTACATTAGCTTTATTTAATGAGATCTCTGAGTAATTTAACAGATGTATATAGGACATAAGACTAGAAAAACTCCTGCTACTTGAACACTTTTGCCAACACTATTCTGGGGCTAGCTAATCTTCACTACCATGTTATATTCCTTGAAATAGTGTTATTGGAATTTTGGGAAGGTTTTTAAAAATCCTTTTAATAGAAATGCTATATTATAATCAAATAGAATAGTGCCATATTCAACACTTGCTTGTATCAGGCCCATAAAAATCAGGATAAATGTAGATACTTTAGATCTTCACCACTATTTATATATTAAAAGGCCTGGGAGAAATTCAGAAGCAGAGATGAATATATTTGCTAACCTTGCACCCTGTTCTTTCCTGTAACTTCAGTGTATCAAGGGGAAAAAAACCCCAAAAGACCCCAAATCCCCCCAAAAACTTAGAAGTATCATATTTGTGTATGATGCAGGACTAGTTTTTACTTTAATACAACAGGTCTGCATTGCTACATACTTTTGTTTGTTTCGGAGCATAGACAATATTTTGATGGATGCTGTTATCCAGCAAACCAGTTTCAAGTAACACTGTTATACATTAAAATATTAAATGAAAAAGACTGTGATAACTTTTAAAGTCATTCTAATGAGTTAATAATTAATAATACAGAAAAGTAGCAATAAGGAATTACCTAACATTCAAACAATTTGTCCTAGTTAAAGAAAAAAGATGGGCATAAAAGTTTACATTTGTCTGTGTATTTTTTACAGCAGTGCACCGACAAAAATCTACACAGTAAGTTGCTGTTTTCTCATATATTATATTTCTAAACTTGATTAAAAATAGAATATTGCCCCAGATTCAGTAAATGACTTCAATGAACTACATTAAAAGAAAAAAAAAATCCAACAACTTCAATTCTACCCAGAGGTGAGACCAGTACTAATTGAGTTTAGTGGCATTTTTCTGTAAATAATAAATAGTCCCATTAAAGTTTATTTTAGTTTGAAAATGTATTTCTTTTTAAAATTCTTTTAAGCTGAAGACAGAAAATAAAGGGAGGGGTGGAAGGGATGGGGAAGGATGTGGGTAATATTTACTATTCTGGCAAAGTGTACAATAGCTTACAGGATATTGCATTAACCTTGAATTAGACCATTTGTACTTCAATATTCATGGAAAACTATGACACTTTACAACTAACATGTTGCAACAGATATGCCTATATTTAGAGAAAATTTGCATACATATCTGACCAAAGTAAACGTGGAATCACAGTCTGAATGGTATATCGCATCTTATCCAGCTGTAATGATTCCTAGTTTAGAAAGTAGGAAACATCAAACTGTGAGCTTACAACATGGATATTTCTTTAAGTACCAGCAAACCAGTAGTAAATTCCAGAGAACAAAATTATGAATAATCACCACATATAAATTGTACTGGCAATCAAGAACGTGCAAAATTACTCACGAAGCAGAAGGGAAAGAGGGAGAAAAAGAAAAAACTGAAGATGGAAGAGAGCAAATTCATTGCATGAAATTTCATTTCTTGAGAGCTATACATCAAATTGTATTTGTTTAATGAGGTTGACACTAGAAAGATGTATAGAACATGTCAGACACCCAGTACCAGTGCGTTGTGGGAAAAAGATAACATCTGAGAATCTGACCACTCACTTCGTCTTCGAGCTAGACTTCTCTATCTACTGGTTCTTCAGGGGATTATAAATGAGAGGGCAGGAGGAACAAGGAGCAAAATAATGAAAACCACACACAAAATGAAAAATTATAACATCGTAGAGCAAAGTAAAGCCAGATTTATTGACCTCACAACTACATAATCAAGAGAAAGTTATCACTGTAGAAACTTTTACTAAAGCGGAATGATTTTAAATAACAAGGGAGCGCTATGAAATTTACAGCACTTTTAAGATATGCAAATTGAATGCAAGGTATAGACATAAGGGTAATTAATTGTAAATCTAAGAATAATGTTTCTTTGTCAGGGCTGTCTCCATGTTGTGGAATACATTCTAATGTGCCTTAACTCTGAATATTTCTTAAAGGCTGGTCTAATTATAAGATGTTCAGTATTTCAAAATAGTAGTTATTTGTATTGTTTAATATAGCGGCTGTAAAGTTCCATAACAAAACTTACTGATTACATGAAAATATTTTATTTTAATTTGCAAGAATAAAGCACTTGTTTAAAAGTCTGTGCACTTAGTGTTTGTCTTAGAAAAAAAAATATGAAAGAAAGAGCATTTGCCAAAAAATGCATTTTGTGTTGTGTGGGGTTAAAGGAATAGAAAGGAAGGTGGCAAAGAATCAACTTAACCAACTGTAAATACCTTCTCTTGATGCCTTTTAAAAGTTATAATGTTGGTTTTCTAAGGACTTAATAAACATAAATTTCTTTATTTCATTATTTACCTTTTTTTTCCTGATTATTTAAACCATTCATGTGAAAATGATTTCATTCAAACTTTCCTTTACAAAGGGACTGTAAAAAAATCATTCATTTTAAAATCGGGTGCAGAAGCCTCAAGTTTGAAAGGAAATTTATGTAAACTTATAGCACATATAAAAACGTTTACAAATCAATTCAAGGCACTGCCAGCTTCAGTAGCAGGCCTACTTAAGCAGTTTGCTTCCTGATAGAAAGTATACTTCTTGAGCTGCTTTTAGTGTTTAATTAATTCATACAAATAAAAGTGAAGCTTCTTCAGGGGGTTTCAAAGCCCTCCAAACAGTCTTCAATAACAGTGCCCAAATATCTGAGATGCATTGGGTATTTAGAGAAAAGACAATAATTTAGCCTCACATCTAGGAAACACAGGGTTTTGTAAACTGATTCCTGCTAATAACTTAGAATTTTCCCAGAAAAATAAATTCTAACCGTAAATATAATCTTACAAAGAAACAATAATGTCAGAATTAATTTCTTTAGATTCATGTGTGTTATCACTAAAAAAAAACCTTCCTTGTTTTCACCAGTTATTGATGTTACACTCCTTCTGCAAGAATCATCCATAACCCAAACATCCAAGATATTCTTTTCATACTCCAAAGGGAAAAGTGCAAAACACTTCATAAGCATCAATTTTAAAAGAGGTGCCAGTGGGATAGTTAGTCAGAGGTAAGATGACCCACTGGAATGATTACCATCCTTCATGAAAACCATCTTTCTGAAAAAGAACCTCCTGAAGGCTCTGCTAAGATGTTGATAACTGAAGGGTGATTGGTGACAACATGTAGATTCGATATTAGGAGGGAATTCTTTACTATAAGGGTGGTAACACACTGGAACAGGTTGCCCAGTTGTGGATGCCCCCTCCCCTGTAAATGTTCAAGGCCAGGTTAGATGGGGCTCATAGAAACCTGATCGGGTGGCAGATGGCACTGCCCATGCAGGGGAGTTGGATCTAGATGATCTTGAATGTCCCTTCCAACCCAAACCATTCTAGGAGTCTATGATATGAAAGACTGTTTTTCCTTGGAACGGCAGGATTCTGGGCATGGAGAAGAGCCATAGTTCTTCATGTACTCAGCAATTAATAGAAAAAAAAAAAAACATTAACAGTTAAAAATTTTTTGGCCAGCAGAATCAGTGTCAGCTATCTGCCTGAGAACAAAACACATTTTAAGAAACAATCAGACAACGCCTTCAAGGGTGATTAAACATCAGTGTGTAAAACAAAAGTCTTACAAAAGTAAGACTACTTCTGAAACTGTACACATCATCACTTTATGTCTGGTCTGCCTAAACAATAAAATAAATCTGTTAATATTTTTTACCTGGGCATAACATACCATAACTTTAGGTCCTGTTCAGTGACAGTATTTCCTTGGGAATTTTGCTATAGTTTAAACAGAGACCTCAGGAAATTTAAAATAATTGCCAGATATAGAGGCAGATTTCATAACACAAGTAAAATGCATCATATGTTCACATGAGAGGGTGTCTTCTATATAACACTTCCAGAAAATATAAATTCTCCATATGCCAACAGAGCCAACAGTTTCCTTAAAGGATGCTTCAAAAACTGTGCTTGCACAGGAGAAAGTTTACAAAACTTTCTATACGGAAACAGAAAAGCAAGGCACTTATTAATGGTTGATGGGGACCAGGATAATTTGAAGTTTTCAGCTCACCTTTAGCTTTCCTACACAAGGCATAAACTTTCTTGTACCTGAAGAAAGTCTCAGTAGAGTTACTCATTGACACACTCTAACTTCTTGAGAAGGCAGAAAGCCTGGTCTGCAGTACTAAAGTCCATTTCATATGGTCCATTTTGCCAAAATCTCTGACAATCAAGCTTGTGACTGAATGCCAAGAAAAGAAAAAATGGCAGAAGAGACAAATAAGGCTTACACAAAAACCCTGAATGAAGGGAACAGTTACAGATTTTCTATGCCAGCTGTTTCTGAAGTCTTTAATCACAAAAAAAATTGTATTTATTTTCTCATTCCTGTCTCTCTGAACCACATGCCCCAATTCTATTATTGCCAAATAAAGTGTTATGAAAATATACTAGCTAGCATCAAAAAGCAGCATTATGTGGTTCACTCTCTTCTACCACCCAGTAAGCTAACTAAGGTTAGCAATTGACTAGGGGTGAGCATTCTTCCTTACTTGAAAAATACAATGGGAGGATCGGTTGATTGGACAGCAATTACACATTACGTGTTTTTCTGTTTTTCTCATTGAAATTTTCAGTATTTTCCTTACACTAACCAATGGTAGGGTGGATTGTCAACACTTAAAAGTACAGAAAACAGACTAATAAAAGACTAATTCAGGCGAACCTATTCATAAAGTCAACTACCACATGATGAACCACTATGGACTAAAACAACCACCTATTTCAGCAGGACTGCCTGATCAGTGAAGAGATGCAATGTATACGGTGGGAGAACAGGAAAGGAAAATGCAGTATCTGTCCATATTAAACAGACTTGGGTCTAATTACTTTTCTTCCTAAAGGTCAGTAAGAAAAGTGGAATTCTTCACATTGTCCTTAAGCTCAGTGGAAACTGCTCCTCTCACCTCTTTCACTTGGTGTGTTAAATTATTTGCACAGCTTGAATTAATACTAGGTCTATGCCTGAAAGTCTTTGCTTTTGTCACTTTCTGCCAATCACTTAGAAATACCCCGAAGCTGAGATTTTCTTGCTGCAGACGTCATCAGGGCACAAATGAGATGAAAATACCTAAGTACAGCAAGATGAGTCTAATATTTCCAAAGAACCCTTATTTCAGTCTATTTTCTATCACAAGAAATCACTCCTAGACAATTAGAATAACGAGAAAAATATAAAATCAAGTAAAATGTTACAGTGATATTTCATATTTTAATAGTTTCCTGAATCTTTGATGATCCAAACCAAATTCAGTGAAGCCACATTTACAGAGCCTGTCTCCCCAGGGGCTATAGTTTGCATGCACAATAGCAAGTGGGATGTCTTCTAAAATCAGAGCAACATGGACTGCAAGAAGTTTCACTGGGATGAGATAAATCTGGAATGATAACACTAAGGCACACTATCTATATAAGGATAGAATCATAAGTAAAAAGAAAGAAGAACAAAAACAAGTGAACCAAACTAAACAAAAAAAAATAAATGCTACAGCTTAAATCCTTTGCTATTTTATATCCTTTACAGACAGCATAAAGTCACTGCATTTGCACAAAATTTAAGTCATGGCACAAACTGGCCCTTCAGCTCTGAGATTCCCCCAAGCTTTCTCAACAGCTTGCTGAGCATAATTTGGACTTCGTTATTTAAAGCTACACAGAATAATACAGTATGAAGACTGGTGTGAACAATAACTCTTGCACAATTTATCACGTAGAGAAGAGCTACTAATCTTTTTAGGAAACAAGGTATTCAAAATTATTTAATGCTAATATTTATGCATCAGAAAGCATCCTAAGCACAAAATAGCCCTCCCCCTCCTCCTCCTCTTCCCCTTCCACACACACAAGATGCATTTGTGAGTATCTTTAGCTACAATACACCATATTTTCAGAGAGTCTTGAAGTTATTGTAATACATGTTGGCATTTATGAAATTCTGTTATTAATGCCACTCTCATAACAAAGATAAGCTCTATTCACAATACTAATATGTCCCACAAATAATTAGGTATGTATAGCTACACATGTAGTCTTATATACCAGAGGGCTCATGACTGTAAATTTAAAGTACATTGTTGTAATAAACAGTAATAATAGCAATAATTATAAAAATAAGTTTGGCACGCTTCTGCCTAGCAGAGTTCTGTACTGCACTGCCAGTTAAAAAAAAAAAAAGTAGCAATATCTAATCAACAACTAGTATGTTCTTGGCTCCTGGGGTTTTCCCCCCTATTACATACATATATATATGTAAATATATATAAAATTATTTTTTTAAAAACCACACCACACACACACAAGTGCAACTGACCAACATTAAGACAATTATGAAACTAGAACAAAGTAAAAAATCTTCCTAACAAAGTAGATGGGTATCAATCCAGCATTGTAATTGCATGACTATTGCTACATTCCTTTAAAAGTTATAAAAGCATCATTGTCTTTGAATAATTTTCAAAGTCTGTGGTAAGAAAAAGGGGTTTTTTTACATGATAGCTCAACAATCTAAATGTGAAGATTAAAGTTTTCATCCAACAGAGCTTTTTAAACTATTACAAATAATTGAAAACTTTTTTTTTTTTTATTGTTAAGCAAACATAATTCTATTGCTTCCTAGGAGAGCTGGGTACTTACTTTGCTGCAGTTAGCAAAGGTATAATAAGTCAGAGAAATCACTTCCATTTTTTCTTGTGTGCAATTAAAGGTTCATAACAAACTCAACACAGTACTTACTAAGCCAGTGAGCTTCCTATTTGAACTTTTTTGCATAATTTCTGCTGCAATGTATAGTACTGCTTTATTAAACTTGGTTGTTTTGGCACTACATAACAACACAGAATTAAGCATCTTCTACAATGCTTAACTCTCCAACTGTGACATTCCAGAAAGATAAGAAAGTTATGTATAATCAACCAAAGACCTTTTATTAATTGTTTCCTACTTTCATTTAAACCAAAATACTAAACCCGCCCCCCAAGTTACACACAGTAAAATTAAAATGAGTGCTTACCTATCATTTACACAGATCTAGGAGTTTTAGAAAATTTCCCAATTATTTAAGATACAACAAGAGGGAAAATTACTTGAAATCTACATCACTGAGACATTCAAACACACAA
This sequence comes from Phaethornis superciliosus, assembly GCA_023637945.1. Taxonomy (NCBI): domain Eukaryota; kingdom Metazoa; phylum Chordata; class Aves; order Apodiformes; family Trochilidae; genus Phaethornis; species Phaethornis superciliosus. The sequence goes on along the minus strand of JAJQWJ010000014.1, from coordinate 10,675,666 downwards.
CTGCATTTAAACTTATCATGAATTAAGAGTGGTATCTTAGCCAACCATTTTAAGAGCGCTCTCAACCAAGTTGGCCTCTCCAGACGGCTTGAGAAATGCTTAGATTCATTAAAGTAAGTAAAAAAGTTCCACATATAGCTTTCCAGGATGCTACTACCCACACATTCCCTTTTTTAAAAGTTTATATTGAAGATAATTTTACTGAAGCAAGAGACTCAGTTTGATAAGAATAAATAGCACTTTTATTCAAACAAGAGGCAAAAGCAAAAGAAGAGTAAACTCCTCAAACTGCCTTTAAACAGCCCCTTTTAAGTTGTTTCAAACTTCATTCTTTACCTCTGTATGCTGAACCTCAGACTGAATTTGTGCTTATTGGTCTTAGTTTCTCTGAGGAACCTCTGACAGTTCTTTGATAAAGCCGTAAGATGAATATCCTCTGAGAAGCTGTTTTTTCACTGTTTTCTCACACAATAGGACTCTTCCATCCCCTCCCTTCATCTCTCAATTCAAAACCAACCCTAAGCTGAACAAAGGAAGCTAACAGCAGCCGGGTTTGTCCCACTCCTCTGATCATGAAAATCCATTCCATTAGCTCCTTCTCCAATTGCAATTTATAACATCCTGTAAATGTTTTCTGTAAGTTTAAATAAGGTTTCTGGTGGCCATAAGCTCTCAAAATATGCTATTTCTGCCACATAGCTTGCTAAATCTATTTATCAAGACTGTGAAATATGTTAGTAGATGCAACTATATTGCATCTCAATTTTGTTTTATTACAAATATCACAAAAATATCTGTTGTATCTTCCTTTTACTCATTATATTCTGAAGCAGATTTGTATTCTTATCACTTCCCCCTAGTTATTCACTTGTGGGTGGTTTTTGTAAGTTTTGCTGTTCTGAACAGGTTGTGTTTTACCCAGTGTTCATTGCAAGCTAGCAAGAGTCCTGCCCCTAGGCTTTCACCTTTTTCTTTCAAGTTTTTTATTGAGTTTTTTCTGTTTCAGATTTCCAACATGTATCCTCTCCTTCACTTGTAGTGGAAAACTTCCAAAAAGCTGTTTCATCTATTTCATACTCAACACTGTACAGCACTTCAAAATATTCTTGCCATCACTTATTTTTTGCTCACTGTCCTAAACTGTTTGCTTGGGCTTCTCTTTCACTGCTGACATAACCAGCTCAAATGTCTCACAAAGCTCTCTTATTTGTGATACAGTTCATGTGTCATGTTTCTCTTTACACATCCCTCTGCTGCCTTTAAGCTAATTGCTTGTCCAGTTTTTCTCTCCATTTACTTGCTTTCCATGCCTTTGGTCATCCAGTTGTATTGGGCTCCTTGACTGATGACTCCCTTTTTATTGCCCTCCAGTCTCCAACTAAACTGTTGTGTTTCACCTATTTTTCAGCTCACTTTAAGGAGGACTACAAAGAATTCAAAAACTGGTGTCAGGTGCAAATCACTTCTTCAGAAGCTGTTGACTTCAGGCTACTGCCAAGAGCCAGTTAGAGCAAGAAAATATAAGATCATACACTTGGAGACTTGGGAAACAATGACTACCCTAGGATCCACTAGGATCCCTTCATTCTTTCCCAATCTGGCTGTTAAAAGGTATCTCAAAATGTTAGAGACAGTTTGTGTTCTCTTGGGGATAATTTCTTACATGTCTACAGAAAAATTTGGTCTGTCTTTTAAATCTACATCATCCTTGCTGCCAGTAAATGAAAGCCAGTGATCTGATGAAAACATATTTGATTTTCTTTCAACTTTCAAAGTTATTCTGAGCTTTCTCACCAGCAATACTAAATTTCACCTTTTTTTGCTGATCAGTTTTTGTTCAAAGTTTTATTATTAGAAGAAAGTTGCTAACAAACGTTGAACAAATTTCCTTCTTTCATTTGCTTCATCAAATTAGGCAGTTGTTCCAGTCTAGAAATTCCAACTTAGTCCTGCTTTTCACCCTTTAAAATCTCTTCTCGTCAATAAAATATTTTGTCTTTAAATGTATTGAAATTTCCTTACATAGCATCCCAAAAGAGTTTAGGAAATCCAGATTTGATCAAAATATAAGCCATGTAAATTACACATTGGTTTTGTTTTGTTTTTTTTAATTTAAAAGCCTTCATTCATTTAGAATACATAATGCCTCCTAAGTGAATGAACAAACCAAAAATGCATAACTAACACTGTCAGTGAAGCTTCTGCAGTGGGTGCAAAAGGAGTTGCTCCTGTATACAAAAAATATCGTGTGTACATGCACCTGAAAAGTTGTTACTTTACATATTACACATATGTAGCACTGCAATGGAAATAACTATAAGCTGTAACCCTTTTGACAACCTTTGCAAATACCTCGAGATCATCAAACTTGAACATTTGAACAGAAAAATCCAATAGCTGAACTCTCTACACAGACCAAAGTTTCAAAGAGAAAAGACATAAAGCTTCCTAACATTTGGGTGAAAGTGACAAAAGTGGATGTTCAGGCTCAAAACCCTGATTACAGGAGTTGCTTTTGTCTGTGCTAAGGGAGAAGACAGACGTTCCTGCCACAAGCTCAGCGTGAGCCCGACAGGAGGTCGCTGCCTCTCACTGCCTCACCTGAAACAGTCATGAAAATGTAACAGGATGACCAAGAAATGAGTGCAGATTATTAGCAGTCTTCCCAGTAACACCGGGTATCTACAAAAAATCTTCTCATTTTTCTGTGCAGAATGTGGATCCTTTGGTACCAACTCCAGTATAATAAGTAGTCTTTGTTTGAACATCCAAAGTATCAAGGTCAGGAAAACAGCAAAGTATAACATCAAGCAACACATTTGAGGGGATAGCTCTGGAGCAGCTGGTTAGCTTCCATGATGAATGAGAATTACAGCCGTTTTCAAGAGACCAACAGAAGGCTGGCAGGGTCCTAATCAGCTATAACATCAGTAGTAAAGATCTAAGGAGACTCGAGCGTTTCCAAAACTACAGACTTCTCTGGGCTTTGGTTTCAATAATTATAGCTGTGACAGCTGGACAGTGTGGGTACATGACTGGAATTGGTTGGAGTTTTTGACATATGGTGCTATTGGAATCCTGTCTGTCAGGAAAGGAGCATAAAATTACCCCCCAACAACTGGGGGCTGCAGTGCATGTCATCCTGTCTCATAGTAAAGGAGCAAAGATAGCATTTTTGCAGGTTAACATTCAGCAAATGACAAAATGTCATTCGAGTAATGTCACAGCAGTACATCAGTGAAAAGCACTGCAGGGTCAGAGGGGCAATTTAAGTGAACTAGAGGAATCTCATTGGCATGCTTGGATTTTCTTCTGCATGTGAACACATTCTGACTAAATTTCTAGCTTCTGTTATCCTCCTGAAATAATCATTCGGTGCTGATACTGCAAGAAGTAGCCTCACATGAGCTGAGACTCCAGATGTGCTGAACAGTATTTTCAGATAGGTACTTCTTTGTGTGTCTCTGATAAGCTCTTTTCCATCCTGCATATTTTAGTCCATTTAAAAGTTGTGCACACCCAGAAAGAGGGTAAGCTCTGTTCTCCATCTAAGTGGATACAGTTCTGTCAAAAAGCAGCGTGTAGCATCCAGTGTTTAATTTTTTCCTTACAATTGTATGATTAAAGATTGATGAAAGAATTCCAAAAGAAACATTGTTCAATATAATAAGTAAAAAAAAATATATTACTTATATATATTTAAAAAGTATATGTTGGCTAATCAATATATCAGTATATATGTTAGCTAATCAATCGCACTGCATAAGGCCTATTTCTGTTATTAAGAATAGTTAAACTATTGAGACAGAACTTGTAATCCTATCTTGGTTTCAATCATGTTCTGAATTGTGGATGCTAAAATTAAACCTTTTCATTACCACTCCCCATTCCCTCTCATTCCTTCTGCCGCTGCCAAATTTGTCACTAAGGGTATATTTGCTTCCTAATACATAAACAGAAATATGTTTGCTTGCCTCATAATAGCAAGGCCAAAACTTTTTTTTTTCTTTTTTTTCTTCTAAGTTTTTGTCTTGTGAAATCTTCCTAAAGCCCAGAGCAGACCATTTCAACATGCAGGAACTTGAGCAAGCATGGCTGAAGGACAGTATGAATGAACAAGGAACTTCTGTTGATGTGGAAACAGAAAGTGGGAACAGGCTGCCATGCAGACACATTGCTGAAAACATAGCAATGGAATTAGGAAAGTTAAACTAAAGATAGTGAGAGATGCTAAGAAAAAGACAAAGGATTTCCTTAAGTTCAACAGCAACAAAAGAAAGGCTATAGCAAATGTGGGCCTGCTGATCAAAGGAGGCAGGAGACCTAGTGTCAAAGAAGAAGTTAAGGTACTGTGTGGCTTTGACTATGCTTTTACATGAGAAAGCTACCCTCAGGCTTCCACCCCCCTGGAACTCATGTTGCAACATGGGAAAAGTTTATAAAATTACTTTTATCTTATGTAAATAAGGAAATAAGTATCTTTTAAGATATTTTTTCACCAAAATGTGAACAAATTATTTTCAAACAGCTTTTCTATAGGCAAACTCTGAAGCTCTAGAATTTGGTTAGCCTGAACTACTATGGACTTCCTCACCAACTCCTTGTATTCTGGGATTGTGGTTTTTTTTTTCCCTTCTTGGTTTTTGTTTATGCCTCAGGGATATTTTCTGATGTTCATTATGTTTAAGAAGGAGAGAGAGGATAAACCTTGTACTATGGTAACATGAAGGCCATTTCACAGAAAGCAGAGAAAGGGAAGGAGGAAACAGAAAGAGACCCAGTAATAAGTAGGATAACACAGAAATACAGGGGTATACTCTTTGTACAGTCTCTTAAGTGTTGAACAGCAATGAAGTTTGGTTTCCAGTACATTTAGAACGCTGTTTTAACTGGGGTTTTCAAATGTGTTAAAAAATACCATATGGGGCTTAGTGTTTCTGATTAGAAATTCATTAGTGTGGGACAACTGGCTTTTCCAGAAGAAAGGCACTTCTAACAGGAGAAGGCTGCTATTATTTATATAAGCTGAGATCATCCCATTTTACTGACTCATTTAGACTGATGCCAACTATGCCAAAAAACAAGGATTTCTTCATAAAGAAATTATGAAATTATTGGAGGCTTTGATCTAACATCACCCAAGTTTTCACCCACAGGGACTCAGCCCAAACATTAGTTACTGTAAATATATACAGCATAGCAGATCTCATAGTAGAGAAAAGGAAAGAGAAGCCCATTTGACCAAAGGATGTTGAAACATGAGCTAAAGTCAAGTTTGACAGAACTAGCTTCTGGTTTTTCTACTTTAGATACTTTCGTTAACTATTTTCTTATAGAAAGTAGATCACATAAAAAAGTAGCAAGACTCTATGAACATCTCTCTAGGCTTCGTTTCACCATTGTAAAACATGTCTGTCCAAGGAGTTGTTTTCCAAAAATGCACACACATAACTGCATGCCCAAATAGACTCTACATGCATTTATTTGCATTTGCAAATATTTGATCTCTGCACTGCACTTCCAGATTTGGCATACAGTGTTTGTAGCTAAAAAAATTCTCTCCTAAGGCCTGTGACTATCCTACTTGAAGGGAAAAAAAAATATCAAAGAACAATTGCCCTCAAGTCACATCATTTCATTATTAAATATGTAATACTTATAACACCAGTAAAAGAAAAGCATAGGAAGTGGATTTACAAGATACCCAACTTCATCCAGTTTAAGGAAAGACAATCACGACAGTAGCTGAAAGTTGCTGTAACAAGTCACCAAATGGTTATAATAGTGACCAAGCCAAAAAGGATATATTCTTAGAGCAGCTTGCTCTACAAGAGAGTATGTTTCAGTAGTTTGAAGTAGAAATGTGAAATATAAAGTGTCAAATAGAAGAAAATGCAATCAGTTCACTGGTCCTACACTGAAGAATTAAAGAAGGCAATAGCCTTGAGGAATGAAGGCACCTCTGATCTTTTGCACAGCATGGGCTGCCTGTGTTCCCCTTGTCAAACAGTAAATAATCAAAATCAATGGGAGGTATAAGAAACCTAAAAAACTTAAAGGAAAAATAACCCAGGAACACCAAAGTCATTCCCGTGTTATATAATTTTGTTTATTAGCAAAACAGAAAAAGCAGAGACCTGGACTAAATTCTGTATTTCACTGATATCTATAAGGTTTTCTGTTATTTTCGGTTTATATTTTCACATCAGTATATACTTCTGATCGATCATTTCTGTAGAACTCGTGTGCAGCCCCATGGGGAAACAAATCCAGCAACACCCAGGAAAGCTAGGCTTAGCAAAGGTATTCAGGGCATCAGAATTGATACAAATACTGTGGGATCAAACATAGTCATTTGACATTGAAGGCCAAAATTCTGTCACAAATCAAAATTATGGGTAAATTTCTGGTGTATAAAAAGAATATAATGAGAGTATTTTCCTGTTCTCCCTACTCTAATACAAATAGGGAAGCCCTTTACAGTCCTGAAGACCTCACCCCACTTTCTGCCATCCAAGGTTACAGGAAAAATTTGGAAGCAGGAAGCAACAGTCACATCACAAATGTGCTGAAGTGCCAGGCTTTTGAAAAGGACAAAGACATAGGACATAGATGAGAGTAGAAGGAACACAGGTAGTGATCTCAGTCCAAGTTATGGGAACTATTTCATCATTTTGCTTCTCTCCACCTGGATTTGGGGTAAGAAGTAGTTAAGCAAATTAAAGTTTGAAAGTAGTAACCATTACATTCATCTAAATAGGTCTTAATTCTCAGCCCTATTTTGCAATAGTGCCTCTGACAATTTGATGGGCTGGCTTAGGGCACCATATACTGACATGAAATCCAGGAGTACCTCTGGGAATTCTGTTCCCTAAAGTCAGCAAAAGTATATAGTATCGCAGAGATGATAACAGCTGTCAGTCTCTCAAGGGAAAGGCTCTGCTTATGTTGCTCTTGAAATAAATGATAGAACAGCATTAGAAACATCCTCACTGATAGATGCTGACAGATCCCTTTATTGTCTAGAGCTAGAACTGCATCAGATACAGCACACAGTATGGTTTGATTATGCATAGTGAGCCACTCATTGTTAGGCAGTCTTAAACAGAGCATAAGAGTAATGGAATGAAAGGAGAAAATGGTTAATCAAAGAGGTAAAAAATGCTCTATTTCAGTTGTGTGGATCCTCTACAGTTAGCTGACCCTCTCATACTGTTAAATCTTTCTGGAAGGTGAGCCACTTGACTCAGTATCCATTGGTTGTCAGTATGTCATTTACTAGTGATCCCAGGATTACTGCAGTTGTCTCTAACTGAATTTAGTCATCCTGTTCAAGGGAATAAATTAGGAGGCAGTGTTCCTTAGTAAATCTTTAAAATAACTGGTCCTAATCCAGAACACCTAAATTAGGAAGCCACTTCCCCACTGTCTACCCAGGGAATTCATGGTTCCTGACACAGGTATCTAGCAGGGAGTCTAAATATTCCTTGATACTCTCAAGGTGAAGGACCCTAACATACTAAATACAGAATCAGTGCTAGGATCTTGCTGCCACCTGGGAAAATATAGCTGTGTCTTTGTGTTTAATGCTATCTACATTTTTGACATATCATCTGAGCCCCTGGGTGATTTCAAAAAGGCTAATTATAATTATCTCTTCCTCTTACTAATAGTGCCACAGAAAGAGTAATGACCCCACTTGTTCAACATATCTGGCCTACGGCCTGCCTGAGAAATAGGACATTCAGTGACCCAGGCAGGAAGCTTCCTGCAGCCCTTTGTGCTTCTCTGAACTTCTGACATGCAAATATTGAGCTTTCTTACCTGGTGCAATATAAGGCAGTTCATGGGCCATAAGTTCTATGCTGCTTCCAGGGACAGGCAAACACAATCATTTGGCTTCCCTCAATATGGGACGATAGTCTAGATTATATCCAACCACACTGTAATTTACAACATTTCTCTCAAAAAGGCCCAGTCATTTACAGTAAGTGCAGGAACAAAAAAAAAAACAAAAACAAAAACAAAAACCAAACACCACAACAAAAGACAACCACAAATAAGTAAGCAAACAGAAAAACAGCACCAAAAAAAAGTGTCTCAAACAACTAAAAAGCCTATATTTCCAGTACTTTCAAAAGATAAGCATGAATAAGTTGTTTATAATTGTCACACCACAGCCAGTATATTGACTTTCATTACTTTTCCCACAGTGTTTCAGAGGTTGTTAAAAATGCCAACACAGAAGTGAAGTGGGTGTTTCACCTCTTACTAATGGCAGCATTTACTATCCTGAAGATGTCTTCTTATATCCATATAATAAACTGGTTTGTCAGTAGATAACACAAAATTCCATCTGACACACTTGAAAACTAAGTGCCAGACTCAGAGGATATTTTCATTTCAGTAGACAAGGCTTTATACTTGGAGTTCCTATTAGCTCCAAACATCAAAGAGGGAACAAGCCTCCAGGTGGACTCAGCTAATTTTTGTACAATTTCCTGTGCAGAATAACTTTAAAAACAATCTTTTAGGAATTTTCTGCCTGATCTTTCTTGCAAATGCAGAGGGCCTGAAAACTACCAAAGGTATATTGGACATACCAGAGATGTATAGAATTTTATTTTGTTCATCTTTTAAAAAATGCCTCTGAGGTTTGTAAATACAGTGGTTCTAGGGTTTGGAGAAAGTAGTTATACAGCAAATATGAATGATTAATGAACCAAGACATTTTAACACGTTATTTCTCTATTTTCAACATAAATAGTGTGTAAAGGGTGTTTAAAACTTTAATGAATCTAACTATATGAGTAAAGAATGTTAATCATTTTAATTGCCCAGTAGTCTGAAATTAGATTTAACAGTCTGATAATGTATCTTTAAAGGAATACAACCCTGCCCTATAAAAAATCCCTTCCAAGCCAATTCTAATAATTTCTATTTATCTTTTATGACATTAACTGTTATACCAGTCTGCCGACAGACAGCCTTACGCTCACATTTAGTTTAAATGTGGTGCAGTATAGTTTTTCATTATCATTAACGTGCTCCTGGTGGGCAGAGTGCAATGCAGTGGCACTGGTCACACTTCATTGCTTTATCTCATATGACAAAGAGAGATGATGTGCTTCAGTCCAGGCCAGAAGATGAAAGCAAAAGGTGGCCATGGAAAACTCCCCCTGCTGCCTAGGAACAGCATAAAGGCTGCACCGTGTGACTTGCTAACAGCACGAAGGGGCAGACAAATAGATTTTCCTCTATATTTATAACCAGCATCATTCTTCCTTTCAGGCCTTTCAGTGCAGGTAGCTGTTTTATATGAAATGAACAATCTTTATAGACGTACCAGAGCCATAACAAGGCTGATTTTCAGCGAGGCTGAGGTATATAACTCTTACAGAATTGTCAGGCTTCTTGCTCAACAAATCAAGCCTAACTTATGATGTTTGCAGTGTAATTTTTATTCCTGTTTGACTAGCCAACTACCCAGTGGTAATAGGATGTTAGAAAAGGGCAGTAGCAATGTTTGTACATGCCATGATTGATAGGCAAACTCTGCATTTTTCATTTATATCTCCTGATTCCAAATCAGTTAAGTTTAGGAAAAATGAAACAAAATGGCAAGAAAAATGCTTGCAGATTGCAGCCCAGCATTCTTGTAGATCTGAGTTCAGCCCACATCTGCTGGGATTGTCGAGAAACATTAAGATATCTAAATGAAAATCAATACTATATGTGCCAGCATTTACTACCAAGAACAAGTATCAAGAGACCTCAGCTAATCAGGCTTTCAAGCTTGTACTTGAGCCATAGTCTGAACCCCAGGGGTGTCCTAATTGGCCCAGACTAATCATAGAAGAGTTAAATTTATAACCAGGAAAGACATCTTGTTTTTCTTACCAGTCATCATTTTGAAACTGAAAGCCTCACCTGTGCAGTAGGGATGTATGGTGATGGCCACCGGTCATGCAAGAACTGCTCCTCACCTGTCAAAGGTAAAGGAAAGACTAATTTACTGTCTTCCATAAAACCAGTCAGGCACATTTAAGCTTTTGGTTGGTATATAGTGCTAGCAAACCTTTCACATGAACTGCATATTTTCTCAACTAAAAGCTCTGTATTTAACCCTCCCCGCACCAGAAAACAGAAGGTTTATATTTTAGAGGTAAAAGACTCCCTACACACTGTGATCTCCTTGCCTAATTTTTGTGTCTGCTAAATCAAATCAAATACTGTTACTGGGACTTGGTTTTCTTTTTCTTCTGCAGTGAATACAGATGTGCACTGAAGCTAGCACGCAGTAGTTTATCTTATAAGGTACAAAGATAGGCATATATGCAATTTTTCATGTACTAAAATAAAATTCCTTTTTCTAAAATAAAAGTGTGCACAATATCTCTTGGAAGACTGTTAAATCATACTGTTAAAATTATATTGCATCATGTGACTGGTTCCTAATATTTGTATTCGGGATGCCAAATGTGAGCAGATTTTCCACTATTTTCAACAAATTAAACAAAAATATGTAAAATGTTTATAAAACTCAGTCTTCTATTTTGGGCTTATTTTGAGTAACTTAATAATTCTGCATAGATTTATTTAAACAGAACAAATAAAATGATAAATTAAGCCTGGAAATGCAAAATCAAATGTTTTTCAGTTTTCTTCAAAAGCATATGTAAACATCCCTGGAGATTCACATCTACCAGAAGTTTAATAACATTATTTAGATTCTTTGTGTCCCACATGTTAGATGTATTTTTAATGTGTACCTCTTAAAACAAAATGAAAAGTTGTCAGATATTATATTCTCTTCTCACCACTGTTAATGGTTTCCTAGACAGTGCTATCATGGAAACATCATGGCATGTTGTGATCAATGAAAGCTTGTTTCTTACATGGCATGATGTTTCCCTTGGATTCTCATCCCCTACTACTGCCTGCTGTGAAATTTTGTCAGGTTTTTTGCCTCTAAGGATCTCTCCTGTCCTCCATGTTGTAAGCTACTCTGTTATCTTCCCGAATCAGTCTTTGTCTTCTTTGTTGCTTCACCTCCCAATTTTTATGGAACAAGAAGGCTATCTAGATCTTGCCCTTCAGTCCCCATGTCTGATAACTTACTGCTCTCACACTGTGCAGCACAGAACAAGGTAATGAACAAAAAGAAGCAGATAGTGAATTTCAGCAAAATTCACAGAAATAAACCAAGGGGCACAAAGACAAGTAGAAGTCTACCCAGAATAATTCCATTATCTGACTCTGTGCTTTAGCCTGGATAATACATATGCCAGTCAGTAGGATGATACCGAAACCAGCCTAATAAACACTGCAAAGAGTTAGGTTCAGAGATACTTTCTTCCTTTGCTGTACCTCTTTCTTTTTTTTTTCCGCCCTTTAGCAATGACTTCCATCTTAATCAACACTACTTTTTATTTACAGAACTCTTTTGGTAGAAACTCTTGATTTCTCTTTACCCAAAACAAGAGTGCACTACCCTCTCTTTTCAAATGCATAAGAAAAAGGTAACAATTCTTACACAGACAGAATTTTCCTATTGTAAAACATAACAGCTTCTATAACTATACTTCCTTCTTCAGACTGACATCCTTTAATAAATCCTTTTGGAGTGGTTTAGGAGGCTATAGTTTCATATTGTCCTGTCCGCTTCCCCACCAGACATTTTCACACTGGTGGCAACAGAAAAATTTGTTCTGCAGCTACCCCTCTTCATTACCAGTGAAGGATTTTTAAATCAAAGTATTTTTAAAAAACTAAAATAATTCAAATGCACTAAGTTTTCCTTTCTGTAAACACTGTCGGAACAGCAGTAGCTTCTGGCAAAGAGGAGCTACAGGAGAAAAAGAGGCACTAATGTGTTGGGCCACCTTACCGACCTACATTCTAGTGCATTGTCCTAATCCTGCCAAAGTGCCTTTGGTTTTGGCTTCCCTATAATTCTGCTGCACACCTATACTATCTGTAGCCTTATTCCAGACGTGAAGAAAGAGGTTTCATATCCATTACAAAAAGGACTGTCCACTCTAGGTCCAGCTAACTTCAGTTACAATCGTGGTCCACATGAAAGAAACAGAGAGAATCAAATTGGCTTGAGCAGAATCAGAATTTTATTCCACATACTTCATGATATTACTCTGATTTGACACCTCATATAAAAGGAGTGCCTGAAAAAACATCTTGGTACACAAAGCTGAACTGAGTAAAAACTCTACACAATTGTGAGTGGATCCCCACACCATCTGTGGACAGCGAGATACAAATAAACATATATTTAGCTTTGTACATGGGAAAATAAGTAAGACAAACTATCTCTGGATACTGAGAGCATTACAATAAGGCAAAAAGGTCAAATAATAACTATGGTTATTAAACAGGGATCTTTTTTTCCCCCCCCAGTTTTGCAGCTTTCTTGGGCTCACTAGTAAAATAGCACAGTTTGATGCATAAGGAGCAGAGCAGGATTGCTCAAAGATTATGAGGACCACTACCTTTTCAGAAGCCTTTGAAACCCTATAGAGTTAAGCCCCAGGAGACAGAGGTCTCAGTTATAATAGAGAACCCCTGTACCAACCTTGCTGAAAGTCTTCTATGTGTAGTCAAGAAGGGTATACACATCCTCTGCAGAGCTATGAACAATGCCCAAGTCACCTTAAACTCTCATTGAAAAGATGATTGATTCTGCTCTATTTTGCTTCTTCCAGCACAACATTGCAGGATATTTTCTCAGCTGCATCCCTTCAAGTTTACTGCATTTGTTTGCCAAGTACTGCAGTTGTCAGATGAACATGAACTCCCCCTGATGGTGCACACCTATTTTCCCTGTGATGTAAATCCTCCCTTTCACTAGCAATATAAATCACAAAAAACCCACATAATTTGACTTATTTTCACATGATACTGAATGCAACGACTTAAAGCTTAAGCCAAACTAACATTATTTTCTTGGCAACTTCACACCAAGATTCTATGCCAACTTCTGTTTAACAAGCTATGTTATTAACAGAGAAAATAAGTTTTTTTGTTTATTCTGTGATTTGCCTATTTCAATTTTCTGGTATAGTGAATTTTCCCATGTATATATCTATATCTAAAAACCTAACAAAGTCACAACAGGTTGCATTATTCCAATAAGAATTGCTAATGCAGAAAAATTTTAGGCAGTTCAGAGTTTGGTGGGGTTATTTTCCAGTATATATTACAATCAATATTCAAAATATAGCTCCAGGACACAACTCTCAGACTCCTTTCTAGACTGTACTGTCACACACTCCAAGAGCTGCATTTTCTGTGAAGATCTCACCCCTCAGTGCTACTGAGGAAGTAGAAATGAATTAGAAAAGATATTTAACTAACCAACAGATTATTCCCCTGGCACAGGGAACTTGTGCTGCTAATATGCCAGCTCTCCTACTGCCACCCACCATCTCAGCATATGGGGTGTGTCAGGAGGAAAAAGGCAGCAGAACAGCACATTGCTGTATTTCATCTCCTCTGTACAGCTCAGTTAAGTTGCTGACGCTACTGGCAGCTCCTAGAATTGCCCATCAGCAGTGCAGATAATACAAGGTCAAGGATGAGCACAGTAAGGGAATGACACTCCCTCTTCCTTCTGGGTTAGAATCCCTGGATTCTAACCACCCTCATTAGTTCAAGAGAATATTTTGTTGAGTTGATGGTATATAAAAATGATAGTTCCCTAACTCCAGTCAACAAACCTGACTTCTGGGGGAAAAAAGTACTGATACTTGTTCTTTCCTTTAAAGTTTTTAGTAAGGAATGCATATAGTGTTCTTTGTGATACTCTAGAAAATAGAGGATATCCTTTTCTATGGGACAGTAAACTGAAAATAACTGAATGTCAAGAAGAAACTGCATAGTGACAAGTTTCCTAGTATAATACCAGTTTCCTAAGTATTCATTTAACATTTTCATTAAAATACTAATAACTTCATTAAAGCTAATTTTACTCTGGATATTATCTGCCATGCTGTGATTTTATTCCATTCTATAGAATTTGCCTGAGACTTAAATATTAGTTTGAGAATTTTTTTTTCTTTACTTCTCATAGCTTCTTATAATTTTATTTTCGTTGTTCCTTGTCCTTTAACTTAAAAATTATAATTTTGTCATTGGCTAAACATAGCCTTCACAGCCATGACTCCCCGTTTTGAAAGCCATCCTTAGTCAGCAAGTATCCAGCATTTCTGAAAAGCATAGTCTTTCTTCTCTAGGCAATGCCTATATGATGCTACCATCAATTTAAGTTGTACAGTGTAATCATATTGATTTAGGTACCTAAACACCCCTCTGAAGTGCAGCCATGCCATTTTCCAGTGCCAGCAGAAGGTCCTTCTGATGTTAATTATTGCACAGTATTTGCTTTGAAATACCCACTCAGTAACTAGACCATAGTGCAGCATTGCTTTTCTCAGCCCTGTCCTCCCCACCCCTGCTCAGATATATTGTTCACAGATTGCCTGTTTTCTTGTGGTTAACTAATGTCACCCATGATTTTCAGGTTGAGCCATGGCTTCACTTGCAGAAATGTTTCTTTGTAGACAGAAAGTAGCAAGAACAATACATAAAAACATCCATTTTTAGGGATTTCCATCCCAAATTTTGCTTCATCACCAACTCCAGGCCTATCTCCCCTTCTTCATTTGATCATTCCAATCCTTGAAGAGTTGGTCATAAAAAGTTGCAAAGAAGGAGTGATATTTGTATGGTTCATGGAAATCCAGGAAACCTACACAAAGTTTTACCTTATATATTTGAAAATAAATTTTCCTACCCCTAAGCATGACAGGGAGATCCACAGACAGAAAGGCAGAAGTGAACCAAGAGTGTTAAACAGCAGTTCAAAGAGTGGGGAAAAGAATTTGGAGGGAATGAGTCCCTGGGAATTGGAATAATGGAGTTACTTCATTTCCAGGGAAGGTTACTCACAGTGATCCAAGACACCTTTTAAGAGAAATTCTACTGTTATACTGCTTTGCAGAGAAAGTAAAATATTCTGAGCTCAAATGCTAGCAGACAGAAATAAAAATAAAAATAAATATGTCCCTTCAAAAAATGTTCTCCACTTACATTACAATTGGCAAACACAAAATTTCTCAGGCTCTTCATCACTTTCTTCTTTTCATTAAAAATGTCCTTGGCTGCATAGAGTTCAAATCATCACAATTCTGAAACAAACCAAAATTTCTTAGTAATAGCAATCTGAATGACAGAGCATTAGCACCTTCATCAAATGGGAAATGAATACCACACTGAACTGCACATAGTTTTTACTGCAGATTTGACTAAGGAATCATCGTTCATTAAGCTAGTTTTATAGGAGAAATGTGTCTACAATTTGAAATGTAATTAAAAATTGACAGCACATACATTTGTAGTACCCATCACTGCAACTCACTTTGACTTTGGGATTCTTGATTCTTTTTTGATACTTGGTTTTTGCATGCTCTAGTTAAAAACTGTAATGTCAGATGCTGGATGTTTTTGTATCACATTTACTAGGCTCACAATCTGCTCATTTTACCTTTGCATATGATCACAGGCATTTTATAGTAGTGTAATAATAGAATATGGATACAGTCAATGCTCTAAAACAGCAGTTTCCAGGACAGTAGTCCTGATGTATTTATAACATGCAGGTATACAATAAAGATACTGTACAACATACAGGTTTTGCTTTCAGTGAAACAGTCCTCTTAGAAATACTTTAAGAGGGTTTTAAAGTAACCTCCTTCATTTCATTTTTAAAAGGGGGAGGGAAAAGAAAATTTCCACACTGTGGATTCAGTCAGGCAGAGGACATGACTTGTGCAATCCTAATAAATCAGAGCATTCCCGTGTGGCAGAAGCAACAGGGGAATAGTGTAAGAGCAGTGCTGCATGTTGACCTACGCAAGAGCTTATCGAGAAATGATGTCCTCTTAAACAGACTCCTGTAGAGATGTTCTGCATTTCCTTTGACAAATTGTAAGTGCCCTGACTGTAAAATTCCTAACAAAATAGGGCTGATTTAGCAATGCACAAACTGCCCATTATCCTACTGCATAAAAAGGCCATTTAAAGCAAAGCCTTAGGACACTGGCCCATTGGAAACAGTACATCTGAAAAATTACCCCCATCTAGTGCCACCAAAGCTGTTAACTACCCCAGGGAATATACCTAATTTACAATACAGACAAATGTTAACTTTAATGAGTTTTAAAACTGCCATTCTTCTTGCATGACTTTGATAACACTTGAAATCTTCAGCAAATATTTTGGCTATTTTTTCACCTGGAATACCACTTAACTGATATTGCCATCACATTTGTTTTCAGCTGCCCTTGTCTTTCCCTCATCCAAGTCATAGTGCTCTAAAAAGTGCAATTAAAAAGCATACCCACTCCAAAACAATGCTGTAAAGATTAAACAATCTACTTTAACAAACTGTTTCTGTCTGAAAACTTTGCATGCTAAGATTACTACTTGTCATTATCTTCCAAAGAGATGGAGTACCTTTTTAAAAAGTATCTCTAATGAGATCTACAAATCTATGTGGAAGACAGCTTACTTTATTGTGTTTACAAAGATTTAAAAAATATATTTTAAGCAGGTTATGGTGCTTGAGACTGATAAAAACACAATGGGAATAAGGTCATTCAGAAACGTTAATAAAAGTTTTCATAAAATAGAATGACTCTTAAGGAATAATGTTTGGGCATAAAAAATAACAACAAAGGATATGTCCTGCAGTGGTAAATACTGTTTTTTCTTACCTAGTTGAGTCTCCAAGTCCTTCATTTCTCCTATGGTGGACATTTCTATGTCTTTGATTACCCATTTCGGATGGCATTACTATTAGCTAACGCAGCATATTTGTCTGAACTTCACCCATTCCATTCTTTTACAAGTTTCCTTGCAAGAGAACACTCACCTGCTTTGGCTGCTAAATCCTCATTTTAAGCTCTCAGTCTGTCTACAGAGCAACATTTAGAAAGCTCTTGTCCTAACCATACAGGAGAAAAATCTGTTCAAAACCTGTAAGGGAGATGCCTTTCTTTTCTCAAAGCATAGTTCTCATAACAAGAAATTGAAGGAAATATAGCAAGAACAAGTGACATATCTGAAGATAACTGTATACCAGTAAAGCATCACACTATGCTTATACTCCCTATCATTTTCTGTTTCTTTAGCCTGGTGTTCTGTTGCTCTGTGCCATGAGCACAAGATTAAACCCTTTTTTCCAAGCTGAATTTCTTAGACAAGACAGATTACCTTAAGGAAATAAGCATCAAATACTGGATTTTCATGTTCCAAAGTTCTTGAGAGGAAGTCAGTGCACTTCCCATCATATTTTTCCCAGCTGTGACCAGATTTTAAAAATAATATTTACAAATTATTTCTGTGTACACATGGGCCTTCATGTATGTAACACCACTGATTGCAGGCTCTCAACACCCATGTATTATTCAAAACAGACATGTATTGACAAAAAATACAAAAAAATTTGCTAAATGTTTTTTAAAAAATTGTTTCCAAAGGTGTTACTAAATAGTTAACAAATTGAAATTAATTTGATAAATCAGGTAAGACGGTGTATCAGACTACAGACAATAAGACAAGTGAAGAAAAAAATAAAAGTTTAGAGCACTAGCAACTGAATATGTTGTAAACCTCACACAAATTATGAGAATTTTCAAAGTGAATTCTGAAAGTGCTCTGTGCACAAATGCTTAAACTTAAAATAAAAAGGTGAATGCTGCATTAGTTTGAGACAAAAAAAACCCCCAATATTTCAAAACAAACTAAGGTCATAAAAATAATAATAACAATTCAGTTCTACAATTTATATAGGTCATGATGGAAAGGAAAAAGTTAAATTTTGAAATCAGGTCTTCATCAAAAGCACAAGTGATTTGAGTTTCCTAATCTGCAGTTGCTACCCTGGCTAACATAAGGGTACACTTTAATCTGTTCATATGCTTAAAACCTGTATATCAGGTTTTGGGCCCTACACCTCAAGAAGAATGAAAGTATGTTAGCAACAAAAAAAATCCATCCAGTCAAAGACCTCATAATTTCATGTCATATAACATAATGAAAGTTTAGAATCATCACACAAAAATATGATTCTATGATTCTAATATTTGTCACTAATGGATCCGCTTACATACAATTAAATGTAAATTTTTCTTTAATTTCTTTAATCTTTAATTTTATCTATCAAGATTTCTACATTTTTAATAAATTTATATTGGCAAGAAGATTGCATGCAGAGTCATTATTCCATTAAAAATAGCATATCACTAATTTGAAGAGAAAAAAAATCTAAGATTAGCTACACAAACACTATTCTCTCATCACCCTCTAAAGTCACTCCTCATCAGTGCACCTTAAGAAAGAAGCAACCCTGCACAGCCCTTGTACACACTGCAAAGGGATGTGGTAGGCAATGCCACTTTTGTTGTCAGCAAACACAGAGCAGAGAGACATGCTGTAAACCTTATTTCTATCTTGCCACCTCTTGGACATCGTCCATGCTAACACAAATGTTGGTTTCAAAAAGCCTTTGTTGACAGGGATTCTAACAACAAAGATAAAAACCAAAGAAATTCAGAGTAAACACTGGAAAGACTGCTCACACTTGTCCTTACAGGTACTGCAGTACCTGTCTAAACCTTTCTCTTATGGTAGGCTCACAGGCTGCACATTTCTAATTCTTTTCAAAATTCTTTCTGAAATTACAAGAAAGTACACAAAGTGTCAGTAGAGCAAATTCACAGCCAAAACTCCACTGATGTTTTGGAAGTACCTCTGCATTAGTTTGTGGCCAGGTACAATTTAAAGCAACAATTAAAGTTGCCAATAATTCCCAGATGATGTTAGCACAGGAGACTCCCAGACACACGTCATCATCTCTAACCACAGGACAAGAATCAGAGTGCTATAACAGAACCATTTAGAGGCTTAATCAGGCAGTTTTCTGAGAGCCCAATGCAAAGCTTCTGTAAGAGCAAAAGCAGTGGATCCCCTGTATCCCCAGGCACATCACAGAGATGCCCAATTTCAGTGAACTGCTCAATGCTCATCTAACCTTTTTGCATTACCAAATACTTCTCAGGCCAATGTGTGTATTTCTTCTAGTCTTTTGTTTAAGATCACATGTATACATGCAGTGCCACCTAACTTCCTTAGCCTCTGAACAAAACCAACCAGAATGTAAATAATACAGAAATAGATCCTTGTGACACGTGTTTACACAGACTGGACAGATAGGGCAGTAAGTGCAGGCTTTGCAGGTTTCTAGCACCCATGTCAGAGGTTTGAAACTCTCCCCACAACACAATGTTCTTGTTTTGTATATATATATATATTTTTTTTTTTAAGTAGAAATATGTATTATTTTACTGTTACAATGGATTTTTATGCTCTGTAACAAAACACTGACATATAAAAAGGAACTGGAGATTAATGTTAGAGTGAAGATTTATAATATGCAGAAATAAAACCTTCATGAAATAAAGTTTCTTCTATAAGCTTCAGGTCATTAATAAATTAACAGGATTTATTGCTTGAAATAGACCCCTGTAAGTTTCTGGTATCTTGTTACATCAATACTCACTAGTAAAAACAGATGAACAAAGTTACATTCCAGTTTTGCTGGGATGAGAAAACAGCTGTTTGATGTTCTGGTTTATAAAAGAGGCCAAGAGAGAGTGCATTTGTTGTGGAATTAATTGGTCCAAATTAAGCACATACTGTTTTTCCAACTTATGGTAGAAATCTATGTGATTTAATAAATATGATTAATAGCATGTGAGAGTAACAAAGGATGATTCTGGGCCACCCCTGTAGTGCACAGACTGTCAGCAAGTTTGAGTAAATATAATTTCAGCAAAGCAAGAAAGGGTAGAAACTGGCAGATTATATTTGAAATACTATCTTGGTTTAAAAGAGAATCAGCTAGCAGCCATTCTCCAAAAACCTGTCCTCTATAAAACACCAACCCAAACCAAAGGAAGCATCTTCACCTCATGAAAAAAACCCCAAAACAATTGGCTGTCCAATAAAAACACATTGTAATTTGTAATATTTAAATTGGTAATGAGGAAGGTGTTTTGTCTGAATTTCCATTTCTTTCAGGGCCTAATTATGAAAGACAGAAAAAGAATGTGCTATGCACTCTCTTTCACATCTCATTACATTTATTCAGCTTTATTACTAATTCTTTGTTAATATAATTTTCACCCTGGGAACTACATTTTTTGTCTAGTTATCCTGATGCATGAAACCCTTAAAGCAGGAAGTCCTTGATCACCACATCATATTTCTCATGGTATTTTAAAATGACACTCACCATATTGTTAGAAGTAGGTTCTATCAGCAGGCTGCTCTCTGGAGGTGTTCTCTCTCTCTCTCTCAGGTGCCTTAAAGAAGTTTTATCTAATATGGTGGCCTAGAGAAATGGGGAACAGAAAGAGGATTGATATGCACACATAGGTGAGCAATCCATCCCTTCCCACCTGAGGTTCTGCTGTGGTACTCTGTACATCAGCAGCATGGCACAGCAAATTAAATGATGTGGCAGTGAACTTCAACCCTCAGTCTCTAAATCCTGCCACTTGTTAGAGAGGGAAACCAAAGAAGCGTTTACAGCGCCTCATCTCCAGTTAGTTTATACAAGTTCAGTAAGCAGGTCCCTTAAGGAGCTAAAGAGGAAAACTGCAGCAAATGTGCATGCACTCACAATGAAATACCAGCCCAGAGGACAAGCACTGTAATCCCACCAATGATGTTCCAAACCCATGATGGCTACCAGCCGACAATACCCACAGACCTCAATCCATTTTTATTGTATTCAGGCTGCAGTGTTATATTTCCTGCCTCCCCTTAGCACCACACATACAGTGTACTTGAAAACAAAAATCTATAATATTGATCCCACAATGTCACCACAATTATTCTTTTGAAACAGCCATTGAAAACAAATTACATCTGCACTGCCTTTTCATCCGATTGCTCTGGGTGAGCAATGCTCACTGTAGCCGCTAGCATTTTCAGTGTTAGCACTGTGTCACTAAAGACAGCACAGGAAAAAGGAAAAAAAACAAAGCAAAAAAAAATACAGGGAAAAAATAAAGCATCAGTAACATATTTAAAGGGGGGGGGGGGGGGGAGTAGAGGAAGGGGAAGCCATCGAATTAACCAGACCACGAAAAACCCCTCTAACCTGATGCAACATTTAAGTCTCTTAGTTTTCTGTATGCAAATCAGGATTATACTGGAACCATACAGCAAACTGTTTTCCCTGTGATAGCACACAAGGTTGGCTTTTTCCTGCCCTGTAAGCCAAATATAGTCGTTACACTAATTAAATTGACAAAGATTCAAAGAGGGTCTCATTTTCAGGTAGTCTATTTAATACCTTGTGATGACAAAAAGTATTATTTGAAGCAACATGATTTTAACCTCGTGTAATATAATTCTATTGACAAACTGTAAGACTTTCTTGACAAGGGAGAAGTGATTAACAAAGAAGTGATGACCACTGAACAAACCCACCCATTCAGATTAAAGCAGTGACAAGAGCAAGCTCAAAGGAATCTGCCAGGAGGAAGCAGAGGCCTTTTGACACAAATATCAGGAAAACCCAGACAAGGGAGAGAGGAGGGGGAGGGAGAAAAGCCCAACTTCTTTAAAACCAGTTTTCCAATACTTATTAATTTTTATCCCAGTAATGGTTTTGCTCACAAACATGAATCATCATAACAGTGAAACTGTAGCGACCCCCAAAGCATAGACAAACCAGCATAACTTCACAGAGAAAACCCTGTCAGCAAATGCTAATTTTCATGTGCTTGTTAATGGTCTGGTTTGGATAAATATATATCTCATCAACAATTAATTTTTTTGCCAGCGTGGTTGTTGGCCAAGGGAATGTGCTTTTGTTAAGCTGTGACCACACAAGTCACAGTGGTGGGTTCCTGCAGCGGGGAAACGATAACTTTGGAGTATTAAGAAAACCAATAGCCTTGTTGACATGAACATGGGAGTCTAACCCCTGAAGCCTCCTGATATGAAGCATTGATTTTTCTGTCTGGGTACAGTTCTAAAGCCATTCATTCTCTATGGTCAGGACTCACAGGGCCAGAGGAAGAAAAAAATAAAAAAAAAAAAATCTGTTCATATGTTCTTTCTACTTTTACCTTCAGGCAAAGTTGAGGAATAAATTCTACATTTTGAGGGATGATTTGTTCAAGCCATGTTTAGTAGAAGCTTATTGCATAAAAAAACATTTTGTTTCCTTGACCCTTGCAACCTGTGACCACTTACTCTTTTGTGCACCTTCTTCATAAGATAACAGCAGGACAAAGTGCCTAGAGAAAGCAACTCTGGTTACTTGTTATTTTCCAAATAATATCACCGAGCTTACTTATTATTCCTCAAATAATACTGTCATGTTCACTTGTCATTCCTCAAATACCACTGCCAGCTGACTTGTTATTCCTCAAATGCTTCCATGCCTACTCGTTATTCTGCCTCTTGTAATTACTACATCCCTTACTTGTTATTCCTTCTCATATACTACCACTGGGCTGTGCTTGGGATTGCTCATGTACTACTGGTACGCCTCTGTGCTATTTCTTTATTTCTTTTTTGCCACTTCTTCAACACGTTGTACCCCTTTGAGAAAGGAAATATTACTATCCTTCTCTATATTTTTTACAAGGCACACACTGACTCCCTGTTTCCTCTGCACCCCTGTTGTGTTCATTTAGAAGTTATTGTAAATACACACTGAAAAACACCACACTCTGGAAAAAAAAACAGTTCCACAGTTTTGACTGATAAGCACTAACTTATAAAATAAATTCTAAATAAATAATAAAATACAAAAATTAGAAAAATAAAACTAAAGCAATGAAAAAGAAAAGAAACAAGATTCCCCCTCCCCACCAGGCCATGGTAAGCAATCACACAATGGGATGTTTCCTGCTCTGGTGACAGAATGCTGAGCTAGTTTTTGCTGTTTATGTCTTGTTTTCAAAGAAACAATGCAACAGCTTTAGACAAGAGATGCCAGTGTTACAGAAGGCAAATGTTTGGACATTGAACTTGCTCTCTCTTTCATCTGGCAACTATTTGAGTGATTTTTAGTTATGTAAATATTCAAATGCAATAGGACAAAATTGTCTCTAAGGGAGGGGGGGTATAAAACACAAATGTCTACAAACAGGCTGGCATCTTTACATAGGTGCACATGTATATATATACATTCCAAAAACTTGAAAATAAACACCTCTGAATATCTATCTTTATAAATCTCTGATCAGAGTACACAGTCTCTGAGTATGATAATTTTAATATACATCAACCTATGCACACATGCACAGATTAATCCTAGAAAATCTCCCGTGTTACTATTGCAGAAGTATGCTTACATTATGTTACAGCATGAATATGTTTGTTTATTATTAAAATACTTACTGTTCCGCCTTTTGAAGTAGATGGACAAATGATTTAGGACTAGAAATAGACTAGAAACAAAATTAATGCAAATAATGTGTTGATTTTTTTTTAGCTTGATTAGCCAAGCCAATGGAAAATTCTAGAAAACGTATACAATTATTTTAACTGTCATAGACTGGCAATTGTAATTGACATGATTTGTACGAGATGCAGTGTAATAACTGAATATATTAAAAAAAAATCTCATGGCTTGATTACCAGGAGAACATTACCAGTGCCACAATATTATTAACAACACAATTATCATGGCATCCCTAGGACATGCTCTTAGCACTTCAATGCATTAGCGAACCTTTGCTAACGAAGAAAAAATTAAAGTACAGCAAATTTCAAAGCACCAGTTGTACCCAATATCATTAAAAATTTATAAAACTTCCCTTGAACATGACAAGTGTTTGGTTTAAATGAAGATCAGCCATAAGAAGGAGCAGAAATCGTGTTATTCTTTGTCTCTTTCTCTCCCTCTTTTTCTCTTTCTCTCTTTCTCTCAGACCTCCCCCAACCAGCACCACCTCAATCCAGCTGAAATATGTAACCATTACAGAGTGACAGTTTGACACACAATGACCTGTCAGAACATTCATCTCTCAATGTTTTATTTTAGTGAGGAGCCAAACTGCAGAAAAAATAAGCAAGTTGTTTCAAGGCTTGGAATGAGATCAAACGTTTCTGGCATCCCCACTTACCAGACCTTTGATTTACAATGGATCTGTCAGAGGCTGATTAGACAGTGTGTGTTTAAAAACCTATAGATGTTCCACAATTGCACAAGCTCTCCCCTTCACAGAGAGCATTTCAGCTCTTTGTCTGAATAGAGAGAATAAGCCAGGTTACATCACAGAACCTTACACCTTGCAAGTGGAAAATACCACATGCAAAAATGCAGGCAGCTGCAATTAAATCTTTTAGGTAGGAGAATTCTGATCCTCTACTAAAAGAGAGCTGCAGTGTACTATAATATTTATTATGCCAATTCCTATTACCTTTTCCTTCCAGGCCCAAAGTTATAGCAGCATGCAGAGAAAATATAAGAACTGCTGCTCTCTCTGCATATTTTCAATAATGTTCAAAGGCAACATGAAGCTAAAAATTAGTCAGACAAAAAAGTGCAGGTGACTAAAAGATTCTCATACTGTAACATTTTTTGCTCATAATTGCAACTAGGGAAAAAAAGGCTAGAAATATATTGTTTCTATTTGTACCTAGAACAGTTGCAGAAAGAGCATCAGGATTTGTGCCTGGTATTAGAATGTGTAATTCCTTAAAACTATACTGTGGCATATGGTTCATTGTAGCAAATTATGAATACATGTGTTTGGAGAGCTTTGGTAGTAAATTTGGGCTTTGTACATCTACTCCAATGCCCAAATCTGACAAACATAATTTATGTAATATTAAGTTAATACAGTATTATGAAATTAGCTCACTGTAGTAAAGCTGTAATTTTTAAATGAAAGACGATACAATAAAATGAAAACAAGATAAACATTAGCATTTCGTGAAAGGTAGAACAAATCTTCCAAAAGTCTGCTTTGTAATTTATTATAATGCAGTGTTTATGACTTCCAGTATATTTAAGACATGGCATCCTTTAGAGGCATGGTACAACTACAATGCTGTTCACAATAATCCCAGTCTTTCAGCCTCTCTTAGGCAATATTCTCTATCAATTTTAGAGAGACTTTTGAATGAATTCTGCCTCTGACTAAGGTGGTGACAAGTCAGAACTCTGGGATCTAGCCCCCACGATGCTCCTAAAGGGTTCAGCACTGCATTTGCTTCATGTGGAAAATTCGGATCAAGTTGATAAGGGTGGAGGAACATAGCCTATTACTCTGTGTGTGAGACTATTCAAGATATGAAATTATATTTTTCATATCCATATATATGTTACCAGGAAGAAGAAAAGTGATAAAAGCATTACAGTATGAGTCCCTTAGCTTCTAGGAAATTGCATATGTTGACCCATGCACTTTTGTGCTTTTAAGTTGAAATGGGGAGCAAATTTACCAGAGCAGGAGTCAAAAATGAAAAACAAAAACAACCACAAAAACACACACACACACACACACAAAAAAAAAAAAAAAAAAAAAAGTGTCAAGGTCATCCACAAAAATATGAAGCATAAGGGAGCATAAACCAAAAAGTGTTTTACTATTTTCAAGTTACAGAGAACTTAGTTTATACTTGCTCTTCAGAAAAATAGAATCACTTATGGATGCCAAGTAGGCACTTCTAGTAAACCATTGGTAGGTCAGAATTAGAGACATTCACATCCCAAACCAAACAAGACTTTCACTTAAGTCAAGGCCCCATTTCTAATATGTAATATTTTATATAGATAATATTATTTCCAGGATTTCTGAGGTTTTTCATGCCCTAAAGAGAAAACACTCTATCAAAATGGGGATTTCACTATGACGTGTAGGTATCATACGTCCCAGATGGGCACGAGACTGGAACTGCACCACATTATAGTTACTAAAAGCTAGAGGTTATGGCCCAGAAGAAAGCAACTATGGAATAAAATGGTTTCATATATTTGTGAAGTTCATGCCTCAGCCCGCAATGATACGACACAGACTAAAATGTATGACCTTTCTTCTGTGTAAGTGAAAGCCATGTTATATGCTACTGAATATTGCTACCTAGAAATTCACTATTGGTATTTATCATTCTGCCACCTTACTTCAAAGTCTCTGTAACACATTGGAAAACACTCCTATTTGACCAATCAGTGAAATGTTAGAATTGCATTAATGGGTTAAACATATAATGAATCATGAGAATTATGATTAAAAAATGCTAAAATAAAGTTCTATACAAAGGGCTTGGTATTAAATGCATAAAATGTGCATGCCTGTACATCAAGCACAATTGCTTGATCTCTCTTTGTGTTTCAAATCCACATATTATATGTCTCCAGGTTTTGCATGGGGATATCTAATGCTGAGTAAGGCATGTGTAATTGCCTACTGTCACACATATCTGCAATTTGCGTGTCATGAACTATATAATTAAAGCGTAGAAGTTGACACACATTAATGCTGAAAAATCTACATATCTGAACTCTCCAAATAACCTTTAATTTTAGATGGTAGCAAACTTAGCTTTGCCATTTTTATTAACAAGGTGGAACATACCAAATAATCAAACTCAGAGCAAGTTTCAGATATGAGTTCTCTGCTGTTGAGGCCCAGAGCAAGAGAACAGATGCTGTGTTAGAGAAGCAGTGTCTGCATGCACCAAGGGAGCTAACACCAAGGGAGTATTTGCTAGAAGTGGAAAAGGAGGAAGTGTTTAAGTTTTGAGGTCCATTTTTCTACACACTAACAAAGGGAACAAAGACCAGAACCTGACTCTTGTACAGTGCTGCCTAACCACAAAATCAGACTCTGAATTAACCTGTTTCGCTCTTTTTAGCCATGCCCAAAACAAGACCTCTATCAACTTTCATTCTGGTAGATTGCCTGGAGTAGGCTGATTTTCTGGAGTAAGACCAGAGATCCAATATCAGAAACCAGTTTTGGCAGGTGATCCTAGATCCTTCTTACATCTCTGTGAGAATACTACTAAATTTGAAGTGACAGGTGAGTTAGGATTACAAGGAAGCATCAGAAACATGACTACAGCAATTTTGTGATCACACCCTGTGCGTGCCTCTCCACCCAGTAACTTCTGAATCTACTTGTCATGTTTCAACAAAGTTGACAGAAGGGTGAAAAGTTAAAAGATAATCAAGTTCCTACACATTTTTTGAGCATGGTGTATCCACAGAAAAAAGAGAAATCCTTTTACTGACCTTGGGAACACTGTCAGTATGTCCTTATACCTTGTCTAATATCATAGATTCTGCAGTTACAAGAGACTAAAAACATTCTAAATGCATTTTCTGGGCATTAACATCAAGTTCTCACACCATATAAAACCATGACATACAGATTTCATTGGGTCAGCAGAACTATTGTGAGGGACCAGCCCTCAGGACCTACTCTGGGAAATGAAACACCATTGTAAGCCCTCCAGCAACAGAAATGCCAGACAAAGGACTGCCTGGTGCCTATCAAATACAGACCTGCATATGGCCTAGGGCCTTTGTATGGAGACATCAATAGAGGAGGGTAGCAGGAGGAAGGTTGCTCCAGTTCTTTGACCTGATATGTCTCAACCAAGCTTATTTATCATTGTGAAACAATTATTTAAATGAAACAGGACTATTAAAGGAAGAGTTGTGATGGTGGGCTGAGGGAGCTTCACTGGCACCAACCTTGCCCAGTTGGCTGGCCCAATGCTAGATCCAGGAGCTGTGATTTGCTGTTATCTACCTCTCTAACTTTTCTTCTCCTATTCTCTCTTTCCTAAAATCAGTAACACAAGGATTACCACATTTTTTTCCCCAGGCTGTGCATCTTGAACATACACATGACTTTTCTGATCAAAATATTCAGTCTTTATCATTGCACAGTCTGAGCTTATATAATAATTGAAGTATCAGCTTTTATAACTTACTCCTTCAATAGTTCCAATTAAATCTTAAGTTCATATGCAGACCTTGAGTGTCAGTTCATCTTAATCAAGTCAAGGGCTTTCTGACAGCCAAGCATTTCCTCTGTAACATTTTAGTCACTCTTCCTGGGAGGGCCAGGTCTGACACTAAGGTTGGATCCAGCCACACACATGGTGGATCCCTTATTCATGACCATTCACAGTTTGTATACTTAATAAAGCTTGGGGAACTTCATGAAGTTCCCAGCATTACTCAGCTCCAGTGGCATCTATACTATATTGCCTCAACTAACCATGTTAAGCATTCCAGTTGGATTTTCCTTCTCCTCAGACCATCTGCCTTTACAATATAAAAGCATTTCTTCTCTGTTAACTTGAATTATCCTCTCACACACACATAAACGTATGCATATTTATACCCACATAAAATCTCACTCTGCTCTGTAAGTCAGTGACAGACTCCACGAACAATAACATTGTCATAGCTAATTATAGCATGCCTACAGATACAGTTAGAAAAGTGCAACAAAGTATCAGGCCTGAATGTCAAAGAACTACCCTTTTTATCTGTTCTATTTGAATCTTTTATCTATTAGTAGAAATAAAGAAAAATAAGATCAATAGATAACATTTCCTAAGTCAAATTTAAGGACACACTGTTTCGGCCTCATCACTCAAGGAATATCTCCTCCTCATTCTGCCTTTTTAAAATCAGTTAAATATAAACAAATTAACTTCCTATGCATGCTGCTTCTGAGAGAATTACTTTTCATTTTTAGAGTGGTTTTCCATCACTACAAACCTTTTCCTTTCCCTTATGCACCAGCAAACATACTGATACAATTTAAAGGTCATGTTCTTTTCAAACTGACAGGGCCCTCCAAATTTTTGACGAGAGTCCCTCCAAGAATCACACCATACAAACGGAAAGGAATTAAGTAAAGCATCACTTGATGTAGGCTCAATCATGTGAACTGATTAGAAAATGTAACCATGGAGAGAGGTGATTCAAAGTGTGACGGACAACCTTTCAAAGAAAGGAGATGTCATGTTGATAATAATAAGCAAGTACCTGACATTGAAGGAGGGGGTGAACACAGAGGGTCAATAAAGATATAATTGCCTTCAGCTACAAAAAAAAAAAAAAAAAAAAAATTAAAAAACAATAAAAGAAAAAAACCAAAAAAAAATCTCTTTTCTAACTTTTCTTTCTTCAGACCACATGATAAATATTTTAAATGATCAAAGCATTTCATCTGTGTAGTTCAAGTAAAGTTTTAGCCAAAAAATACTGAAAAATGAATTAATAACATTTTAGTTCCTTAGCTCATTCTTTGACCCAGTAAAAAGGATACCTTAAAGTTCAAAGCCAAGTATATAGAGTTTGTCTTAAAGGTTATACTGATACATATTGATCTGCATTATAAGTTAGATCATATTTAAGAAAACAGCAGTGGCTTTGGTTTGTAATACTAATACACACATAATTCAAATAAATGATACAAGCAGAAAGTAAGCACATCCATTTAAAATATGTTACTTATCAGGAAGATGATCAGTTCTTCTTTATATATATTAAACAGAAAAAGTCTAAATATTTTCAGGAAACACAGTACAAGCTGGATTATGACAAAAAGATCTCACCACAAAATAAAAGCGACAGTTACTGTACATTATCAACAACAGATGAATCTGCATCCCAAAAGAATAGCCCAGCCCCCAGCTCTAGTTAATCAACATGGAGCTTACCTAAATAAATGGGTATAAATCAGTTGAAAGGTATCATAGTCCTGTCCTCTTTTTCATAGAAAACAATATTTAAACTATATTTTAATTATAATTTTTTTATAGTTCTCCCACTGCTGGTCACTCTTTTTCTATCAGTTGCTGAGATGTATGACACACAAAACAGTTCCAGCATGCAAGATCTTGTCTGGTAACAATTTGAAAACATTACATCCAAGATAAATTTAATTATAAGACCTGTCTTGCCTTGTCTATATTAAAAATTATATAATGCATATGAATAAATAACTGATTTAGATACTGTATTTTTATTGATGTCAAAGAGGTCAGTGGACATACTTAAAGTTGTAGGCATCCATGGATTGAAGATTGCAGTTACTTTAAAAGTAGATATGGATACTTTCTCCTGTGGCACAAATCCAGCCAAAATTTGCACCAAATAGGGCATCTTAAGTAGTTTAGGCAAAATAAATCAGAAGCACAACTCAAGTTCTTACTGGACAAATGCCCATTTCATCAAGAAAGTAATAAACCATGGCACCCATGACAAACTTTGATGCTATTTGCTTGACACAGTGCCTGTTCAAGGCTTGTCCGTGTGTTGCAGATTGAAAGCTTCAGGACACAACCAAGGTGACACACAGTCATACAATCTACTGCCTGTCTTGGAAAGAAACAAGGTTTTACTGCAATCTAGGTCTTTTGCAATTGCTCCCCGGTCTGATGGCTAATGAGGTCAGACAGTACTGTCCATTCTAGACATATTCTTTTTAGGGTATCATCTCTCCAAGAGACATTCCATGAGAACATACTCTTAAATGTGCCATCAAAGTGAATTATAATGATAGAATTTATTAACATTTTTTATGAGGCAAAAATCATACTTCTAAGGAAACATGAAATAAAAATGGAATTATATAGCAAATTAATTTCTGAAATGATGTAATATATGCTGGTTTATGCCACTGGAAACTTTTGTTACAAAGACAAAAGCTGAACTTGCAGACACCCCTGACTAGAGATCTTAATCAGCCATCTTTTTTTCAGCAGTTGACAGCCTTCCCACATCAACAAAGTGACTGAGAGTGCCTCTCCACTCACATGTGAGGACTGACTTTCCCTTTTGGTTTTAGTTTACTTTCATGTCTCTTACTTCAGCCTTTCTGAAAGGGAAACATGAGACCATGATTGTTTGAATCCATAAGCAAATACTACAGCATACTAATGTAAATCAACAATTTTATTGAGGAGTAAACAGAATTCCTTCCATCAAGTGCTGTAATTGCATGATGGGTGAAGCTTCAAAGATACTCAGTCATCTTTAATGCAATGCACACTCTGAAAACAAGCCTCCAGTGGGTTATTGGCCTACCACTGGCCAAAAGCATGCTTAAAGAAAGACAACACAGCCAGAGCCAGCAGCAGTCACCTCTTCACTTGGCAAGGCTAGTGGTAACATGGGAAAGAGACAAGAGAAAAAGTAGAAAGATAGCGGAGGAGAGAAATGGGATTTACAATATGAACAAATGAAAAATCAGAAAGAATTTACAAACACTACCATTTCCCAGAAGTGTCAGAGAGGCATAAACAGGCCAGAGATGTAACTGTCCAACCTCTGTTCAGCCAGTAGTCAGAGGCTGTGCCTGCACAAATACTTCAGTCCAGAACAGTGGTACAGCTTTGAACATTCTCCCCTAATTATCCCCTCTTATTGTAGTTGGCTTCATCCACAAAACAGTTTTGATGACCTGATTCCAGATTCCTTTTGGAGGAGAAAAAAGAAAAACACAAAAAAACCCAGAAGCTCTGCTGCAGATGTATACCAGATGTACTCCATCTTTCAATGGAAAAAAAAAAAAAAAAAAAAAAAAAAAAAAAAAAAAAAAAAAAGATGCAAAGGAAAGATTGCTTTTCCATTCATCTCCAAGTACAAGCATGGAGGGAACGTTTGATTCTGGTGACCATGCTAAATGCAGTCTAAATTTTAAAAGTCACAGAACTTACTTATTTAGGTATGAGACCTCAGTAAAAATCCGTTTGATCAACTGATTCATTTTTATGGTATTTAAGTCCTCGCCAGTGTAGACAGAAACCTAGAAAAATTTGGGTGAAATGGAGATTTCAAGCTCTGTCAAAGAAAGGTGACATATTTTTGGACATTCTTGCATGTACTCTATGACAAAACCATTTGGAACATGAGATCCTATTTTCCAATTACATGTGAGTTGAGAATTATTTCCTCACAGAAGATTAAATTCTGATGCAAATGGAAAGGGATTGAGCCATCCCATCACTGCCTGATGTTCCCTGCTAAGAGAGAATAGGAATGGCATAATGCAAAAAAGAGGCCAACCATTTTAGGGAGAAGACATAAAAGCAAAACCCAGGGGTTGCAAAATCCACATGAACTAAACCCATGACTCAAATTAGTATAATTGAAAACCATTAAGCTCAGCTCTGTTCAAGTAAAAATTAACTTTATAGAGACTATCATTATAAACTATTGCTTCATCAGGAAAATACATCATGATTATATTTTATACTTTTTATCCTCTCTTCCATGTAGCTGCTAGAAGGCAGTTATACTAAGAGCTGTATCTTTCCAAAGTTGTTAACAAGACACATTCCTTTTGGTTCATGGCTAGTATTATGAGAGTTTCTGTCTTATGTCACTATTTCTGACATAGACTGGAGATAGAACATCTTGCCTCAAAAAATATTGGGCTATCGTTTTATGAGAAGAGGCTTTCTAGACCACAGAAGCAGTTATATTTACTGCTGACAACAGAGAGGTAATGATAACCTAACCTTATATAGCCCAGAGTCTTACATATTATAAATTCAATTAACAATTCTTTTATCTTCACCCAAAACAGATACACTGAAAATTGCAGATTGAGGGCTTTTCTCATATAGCTCTGACCACAAAGATAAATACTGCCTTGCTTTAGCAGCATAATTTTTAGCCCTCTCATTTTTCATCCAGTTCAAGTTGTTTGATTCTAAGAGTCTCTATTCCAGGCAGTGAGAGCACTTACTTATGAACACAATGCAGACAAACATGCATCTGTTGGAGATGAAAGACATGAGAGTTGCCCATAATTTTGCCACAAATAAACTTTTCCTTTGGTTTATGCTACATCATGCCCTTCCATTTGAATAGTTTTGATAAAGACCTGTTACTCCCTTTTCTTTCACTATACACAGTGTGGATACATTAGATAAACACTTTTATATGTACCCGTCAAGGAGAAATATCCCACACAACGAAACAGACCTTGTGAAATAACATTTCACTTATCTGTTATGTCTTTTTGAACCTTTCTTGAGAAATATAAGTCTCTAATCTCAGCATACAGCCGCATATAGTCCTGCTCCAAGAAATTTCTCTTCTTGAAGACCAGCAAACAAATATAAACACACAGATGAGGAAGGTTTCAGCAGTATCATGTACAGTATTTTACTTCTGCTTTCTTTTTTGTTACATCTAAAAGAGTTACTTTACTAAACGGCAATTTACAAGCATACACAGAATTATAAAAGGTCTTCAAAATACTTGGGAGAAAAAGATTATTGAGTCTCAGCCAAAAGTATATATCATCTTTGTCTATTAGGTTTTTTTAACATTTTTACTAGTCTCAGTGATTCACTCACATAAAATAACACACATAGCTATACTCCAGTTACAACAACATACCCAATACAGGAATAGAGGGAGCAGTAAAGTTTGAAACTATAGTGAGTGCAAGAGGAAATATTTGAGGTAACACAGTACAACAAGGAACTTATTTTTAAGTATGTACTTTCAAACATACCTGTATGCTTGCAATAAATATGGAAATCAAGTAAATTAAAAACCTGTAGCATTTATGCACTTCTGTCCACACTTGTCAATCCTTTTCAACAGCAAGTATTTCAAAACAGTTGTTTTAAGGTCTGCTAACAGAAAAGAACAGCCTGTTTTGGTGAATAAAGTTGACATTTCATTTACTTCTGTAAATTTAAGTTTTGCATTCATTGCTCTTGCACATTGACAGATAAGATTCCTTTAATGTTCTTTAGCAAAACCATAAATATTGTGTAGTTAAATTTTAGCTAGGAAAGCATTATGTTTTCTCTTGACAGCACCACAGTTAGGCATAAAGTTATAATGTTCAAATAATCTCTTCTGAGACTCCGTCATAAAACACATAGTCTTTCAAAGTATATACATGTCTGTCATTTGATTTTTCCTGAAATTAGATGGAAATAGGCGGACGCATATCCTGATTCTTTACCAAGTGATCAGAATTTCTCTCTCGTTCAGTCCCCCTTTCCCTAATATAAATAGATCTAAGTCTACCAAACATAGCAAGTTATTACTTCAGTCTAGGTAAAAACTTGCTAATCACAGAAGTTTGTTGTTGCGTTGTTTTATTTATAAAAAAAATAAAAGCATCAGTCTAGTGAAATGTCTTCAAAAAATCTAAATTTGTAGGTTTCAACACTGATGATATTTTAACTAGCAATCTAGGAGCTATTTCTCCAATAATGAAAAAAAATAGATGCATCCATCACACTTCATGCACATGAAGTAAATCCACCTCACTTCCAAAACCTTGTAAGTATATACATCAATTTATTCTGTGAATAAGAGGGATATTACTGTTCCTTGTTTAGTCCAAGAGTTTACAACCTTCACATTCCATAATGAATGCAGTTAATCTCTCCCATTTACTATATTCAGGAAAACTAATTGTTTACTACGTCTACATTGGGCAGCTTTGTCTTGAAATAAAACTGAGTATTAAACAAAGAACTTGTATGACAAGAATACATTCAGTGATGTGGGAAGCACAAGGCAAACCCCAGCTGGTTTAGTAAATAATAAAATGTAATATTAAATTTATACCCTTCATCAAATACTCTCATGATTCACATCAAGGTGTCTTTTCAGTTGGCTACTTCTCTCATTTTTATTGCTCACGGTTTATTAAAATTCAGTCATACAATCCAGAATGTTTACTTTTTTAACTGCAGAAACTGAACTGCCCAAGTTCCCATACAGACAAAGCTGATCTGCAAAGAAGCAGCCACCCTCAGCAACTACTGCACAAGTACAGACTAATTTTATAGTGCATTATTAGGACAGATACCTCAGCATGTTCATGATGGCCCCTATTACTAAGGCCTCTTATGTTCTAACAGCTATTGTGCTTACACCATATGTTATTGAAATCTCTGCAGACTTTCAAGCAGAGGGAGCAAGGGGTACTCTCAATCATCATTGTACACCAAGGTGCTCAAAACCATGGTCAGCATTCAAAGTTGAAGTAACTGATGGAACAGGTCACAAAACACTACCGGTTGATGCTGAGTAGGCAGAATTTCTTAGTTTAAGTACCGTACACTGCCTTTTTACTCTACAATCAGTAGTACAAAACAGTGCTATTGCAATCGGAAAGTATTCTTAAACAACAAACAGTAAATCTCTGTTTTAAAAACTATAGTTTAAAGAGAGCTCCAAGCTCACTGAGGTCAGAATTGCACTTGGAGGAAAACACAAGAGGAACACATGCTATGCCAAAGGAATTTGTTTCATCTTAAGGAGAAAACAGCCTAATCTTTTGGGCAGAGGAAGGACGAGGGGGGATGGGATCAGAGAAGCTTTTGGGTTCCTAGGTGTATATTTCTCTTATGGCTCAGATGTTGGGTTATTATGAAATCCTTGGGATGCAGAATTCATAGAGGTCATCATGAGGCAGAAAAAGTAGTTTCCATAGGACGGCACATGGATCATGCATGTAAAAGGCAAACTTTTCTAATGTGTGAAACTATGGGCTGTTGAACCAATTTTTTAGAACTATGGAGCACCACAAGTTGAGCAGCACTAGGCAGCATGTCCACATCTCTTCAACTTTGGCTCTTCCTACTAAAACCTACAATCCACCATTTGGCACCAGCAAATGAAAGCAACCAGGTTGTCTGAAGCAAAATACTGACTCTTCAGAAGCCAGGTTTATACCTGAAGTCTAAACCAAACTCTTGATGATCTGGATAGTCTCCAATAATAAGTGAAGACCTAGCAAACACCTGAACTTTTTATGTGTAAAAATCAATGGGTTGGTTAACTAGAAAAGAGACATCTAAGTTATCCTCAGGGTTCCTGTAATTCACTTCCAATATGCAGAGTATAGCACAAGGCAATTTCATCCCCCTGTTTAACCAAGACTTCCCTAAAAGATAACTTTACTGCTAGCTCAAGATACCCTAAAGACTTTTTGTGGCCATCAAAATATTACATAGTAACAGTTACTGCAAAAATTTGTTTATTTTAAATTAGGAAAGGAACTTCTTTGAGTCTGAACTGCAATTACTTATAGTTTATTGTAAGTCAAAAGAAACAGAAAACAGAGTATTTTTCAACAACAGAAGAAATCTTTTCTATTTCATCATAAACAAACATCTTAGTAAGAGGCAGTGTGTCTCTCTCTGAAAGGGAAACTTTACTACTCTGCTGGAGGAATATTAGAAAATCAAGGATGTTCTAATCCTTGTCAGATTAAAAAAAAACAAACAAAAAAAAAAAAACAAAAAACAAAAACAAAACAAAAAAAAAAAAAAAACCATGCCTGCTCAGCATTCAAAGATCAGACCAAGGGCAAAGAGCTAAGAAGAAACCTGAAGAGTAAAGAAAATAGCAGTTCTGTATCTTTACTTAGTTTGCATTTTTTTTAATGTTTAACGTTTTAATTGTTTAATTAATGCCACCTGAAAAGGCTAAGTTTAAACAGAAAATATAGTCTAATTTTCTGACCCAAACTCTATTCAACATTTCACTTTTAATGACCAATATTTCCACCATAGAAGCCAAAGACCGAAAATATAAACTCTGCAATTTTGCAAAATACAGTACAAATCATACATGTTAACCCTTATACTGAAAACTAGTGACTGCTAGAATTGCATAGAAGCAGTTATGAACTCAGGCATATTGTTTGGGTGATCACTTTTCCTTCTTTTAGCAGTTAAATCTTCATCTGAGAATGCAGCAATTTCAATTAAAGTAGAATATAAAGCATATAAAACATAGGCTAATGCCTGAATTTGAAATACAATGTGTGCCTTGAGGCACTGTATCATCATTCAGTCTTGCTTTCATTTTGTCTAAATGTGTACGTAGCAACAACAAGGCCAGGCTCTACTTTGCTATACAGAGGGAATCCTCAAACTCTCCTCTCCCTGTTTGATTTGACTTTTTCCACCTCGAACTTGGCATTTTGCAAAAATTTTCTGCAAAGTTTATGCAGACTTCAACTTAATTTCAGTGACCTCTAGTCCTTAGTACTACAACAATGCTGAGTTTCTTAAGACTTTGATCATGTCTACATCCATGTTTGTACAATACCCGCTGAAACAGGGCATTGTCTAAGTCTAGGGACTATGAGCAATACTGTAACATAAATATTAAATAATAATAAAGTTCTGTCAAGTCAGTGATCTGTGAGCTACAGCAGATTCACGTGATAATACATTATGGCTCAAAGGCAGCCCTTAGCAGCCATCACATAAAATCTCCATGGTCTAAAAAGTACTTACACGATGACTTACACAGAAGCCATATAATTAATAAGAATGACATATATTTAAAATTATGTCATTCTCATTTAAATTAGTAAAATACACCAAACATTAATATTTGTGCTACAGTTAAGAGACTTCAAAGGCTGATTTTTTTCTTTGTTCTTTCAATAATTTCTGTATCAAACTCTAAAGTTGTTCATATATACATACATACACACTAATAAAATACTAAGCAACCAAAGGTTACTGAAGCAATGAAACAGATTGAGAAAACTGGAAAATACATTTTGCGTTAAGAGACAAATATAATTACCACCTACTCTTAAAAAGTAAGAGTTTCCAATTAAGATTCTCAAAACAGGGCTAGAATTGATTTTCCATTTCAACCATTCCTAGCCAATAATTTCACCATTTTCACCCATGCCATGCAGTGCATCATCATGAATGTTCATTTCTATTGAAAATGCAAGTTGAGCTTTCTTGGAAAACTGGACGTGCGCAGAGAGGTAACAAAAGATAAGGGAAAGAAAAAAAGAAAATTGCTTTGGGTATCTTATTAAAAAAGAGGGAGAAGAGGAAGGGGGGAGAATGAAAAAAAAAGGAAAAAAATCCCAGAAGCTGACTGCAAATTATAAAAACATTTTTTAAAAAGCTCAACATATATCAGTCTTTCATTTAGCTATGATGACATGTCCTGCATATTTAAATGGAAACAAGACCTACCACAAAACCAGTGAAAAATCATATTCACTGAAGTAGTCAAATGTGCCATTATCCCTTTAGAAGACTAAGCCAATTATGGTTAAACCCGCTGTGTTTTTATTTTCATCCTACTTAGTTAAATGGAGACAATTTAAATGGCTTTGGAGTAGTAGAACACAATTCACAGTAAACTAATAAAGGTGTCCCTCACTTTTTCTATGACATAAATTTTAAGGGCAAGTATTGTGTTGAAAATACTCCTTATATGTAAAAGGATTCCTATATATTAAAAAAAAAAAATAGTTTTAAGAAACTATATAGTTACCTAATTTATGTGTTTAACCTTCTTATAAGTATGCCTAGCTATTGGTTAAAAAAAAAAAAAAAAAAAAATTGACCTGTTTCCAAGGCATCTAATACAGCTGCAGTAGAAATCCATGAAACCAGACATTTAAAAACTCTTGTAACAAATGAAAATAAATTAGCTTTAATTATCTTAAAATCTGAAGAACTCACCTGAGACTCAAAGAAGGCTAAAGGCAAACTTAAAACTGGGACACTGAAAACTTAGATTTCACAAAAGAAATACACTATATACACCATGTATTTAAAGGAGAAAAAATATATACATGCTGTAAATGCTTTATCTGGAGAGAAAGAAACAACAGCCTCTCTAAAACATGCTCTGAAGTACACTCTGAAAAAGCAGAAGGTGCTAAGTGTCTTATTTCAGAAAGAGCTTCTCTATTTTATATGTTTC
This sequence comes from Phaethornis superciliosus, assembly GCA_023637945.1. Classification (NCBI taxonomy): domain Eukaryota; kingdom Metazoa; phylum Chordata; class Aves; order Apodiformes; family Trochilidae; genus Phaethornis; species Phaethornis superciliosus. Next base: position 10,636,845 of record JAJQWJ010000014.1, on the reverse strand, counting down.
TTTCTATCATCATTAAGTAGCTTTTATTTTTTTTCTTATTGCTGAAAATAAAAAGTTACTTCTTCTGACATTAAAAGCATGATTTTACAAACTATTTAATGCACTCTAAGGATACTGTTAAAAGACACTGGCATGTTGATGTGAGCTGTACAAAGGTCAGTGATTTGGAGGCTCTTTCAGACAATTTGCCAGGATTTTGGCATTTTGTAAGCACACATAGGACAGCTCTCCAGCAAGCTGACCTTGACAGTGAATTGGATAAATAAACCTTCAATTTACCCCCTCCAGCTCGATGCTAGCCCAGCTGATCCCTCTGGAGCCTTCACCTGTCCATATCGTTCAACTGCCTGCAACTTTCAACTGACGAGCATCCACAGCTTTACAGGTTCTGTGACAAACACCATCTAACAGATAAGGCTTCTGAAAAGTCAAAGTCAATAGTGTTTCCATTGAAAATTTAATGCTGCTTCCATCTTTACCCATCATTCTTCCTACTGTTGCATGTATCCCAGGAGGCACTTTCAAGCAAAAGCACTACTCCATAACAGGTAATGACGTGGCATTTAATGATACTGTCCAAAGTGATCCAAGCCCATGGAAAGTAATGTGCACTCATGTACCAGATAAGCACAGCTGAATGTACTAGAACAGCAGTATCTTTCACTGCACTGTCACTAGATACAATGTGACATATGCTCTGCCATTGTACCTGGCTTTTCCTTTTACTTCACCATCAGAGGAAAAGAGCATTTTCAGATACAGAGCACCAAAGTGTTAAGGGAATTCAGTAAAAGGTAGGATAGCAACATATCCGTAATTAAGTATTCACAGCCTCTTTAATACTTCAGTGCTCTTGGATTCGCTACTAAAAACCTGTGAATTATACCTCATTGAAGAAGGTCCTTAATCGACTCTGACATGTTTTATTGGAGGCAGAAAAAATGTTTCAGTATGATAGATAAGGTTAAAAATGTTACTACTCTGATCATTTACTCTAGTGCCTTGCAAAAAACTCCAGAGCCAAAACCCATTTACATCATTCATCTGATGCAACAGAGAAAAGAAAGCGTTATCTGACAGCCCATTTTAGCTGATGGGACAAAGCTCACATTTACAATTTTCTGACAAAGTTATGTTGTTTATGTAGATAAGGAAAAAAACCAAACAAACAACTGTAACATTTCTACTGCACGCCACAAGGATCTGAAATTTTAGTTAAACAGCAAAGTACCTTGAGACCATGCAGAGCACAGCATGACAAACAAAACTCATTTTTATAGTTTCAAACCAAATAATACATTACATGTTTTCTACTCTAAAGTTCTGAGGCAGCCCTAGAACACTGCAGCAAAGATCAGCATGACATCTCTATGCATGTGTGAGGATACTTCTCTTGCCCTAGCACTACCTAGCAGGTTGTTAAATAAAAACTCCTGAAATATTTTTAAATAAACATTTGAACTGAGTTTTTCTTGTATTAATTCTGATACTCTGCAGATATCAATAGCTTCTGCTTACACTACCTGCTGCAAATGAGAAGAACAGGAGCCTCATACATATTCAACTTCTATGACTAGTTTTACTAGAATGATCCATGACTATGAGGGGAAGTTAGCCAAGAAAAAAGATTGTTTTAACTCAGCAGCAGCAACTTCTCTATCGAAAGACATGACACTGGCAGAAAAAGATGGTTATTAAATTATATACCTCAGGACACAGCTCATTAACTTTTCAAATAAATAACCTATATATTTAAAACCTACCTAGATGGGCTGTATGAGAGAGAGATGGTATGTTTTAAAAGTCCCCGTTTCGTTTTTTTACCACCAAAAAATACATCTTTTAGGTCGTGCTAGTAAAGCAAAATTACTAGATGTCATAACATTTCCCGTGCAACATACACGATTACCATTTCAACACAAATCAGAAGGAAACTGTTTGCTATGAAAGTAATATTATTTCAGTTGATTTTGCTACTCATACACCTAAGAGTAAGCATACATTGAAGGAGCTGGCTCAATTACCTTAGGCTTTGTAGTAGAAACCTAAACTCCTAAAGCATCTATGAGGAACTCCAGTACCCATTAGAAACCTAACTGAAAACTTGCAAATAATTGGCTAGGACCCTAATTCTGCATCATGGAGAAGGCTTTAAATTAGGACCAGATGTTGGATTTTCTTCTTTAAGCAACATTTCTAAGGACAGCGAAAGATCCATCTTCCAAGACTACTTCTGCCTGCAAACAATATGACCTGTCTTAATAAAGCTGCTGAATGCTTTATGAGCAATTCCATCCACTAGTTACTGTATTCTGGCACCAAAACTGAAATATTCATTCTAAATCTTGTCATGAGGACAGTCTTGCATTCTGCCAAATTTCCAGTGTCAATAGTTATAGTGATGCAGTGTTTCTCCAGACCCAGTGAGATAGCAGCAAGGTCTGCCTATGCTTCCTGTAGTCTCCACCAGCTCATTAAGCTCCCTGTTCCTATACACACCAGGAAAGAGACACCAGGAAAACAGTTTTCTATATCCCAGTTACATCCATGCCACCTGCTGCAGCCATTAGTAACCTACATTGTGCTTATATGGCTAATCACAATCAAAAATGCTACTAAGTAGAATAGTCCTTCCAAGAAACAGAGAGAAGTCTTAAAAGACAAAGTAAAGGCATATTTAAAATTCTGAACAATATATATGGCCATGTACTGAATAGAATGCGAAAAATAAAAATAAAAACTCCAGTGCAGAAAAATATATGGTATAAGAAATATGTCTATATGTCAGTCCCAAAAGAGTGCCTCAGTTATTCTGTAACACATTGCCATCACTGTGACCTGAGAAAAACATGACCAGAGATCATACATTAATTCGAAGAACAATAAATAAATCTTCCCTACTTCAACTTTTTTTTTTTAATAATGTGTTTGCTTGAAAAGGCTGGAACACATGAGAATAAGGTCTGCTACATTGCCATTTTCAGGGTCGAGACTCCTCCATCCGTGGGAAGACATCAGGGACTACAACTAACCATGTATTCTCCAACATAACTGTGGAGGATAGAGTAAAAGAATATTTTTCTCCTCGTATCTGGAAAGACAGAGGTAAAAGTAAGGTGGCATTAACAGAAAAATACAAAAACTATAATACCCCCTAGTAAAAATGTACAAGTTGAAAAACTGGGAGTCTGAGAGTCAAAACTCACAATCTGCAGTTACCTACCAAACCTTAGTACCAAACATAGATAAAGGTTAAAATTAACCTCAGGATATTTCACTTCAAACTGGCACACTCATAATGAATTTTTTACATATGCAACATTTCACCACAGCAGTTAACATACCATCTCTGCCCATCTATCGCAGCCAGGCAAAAATTCACTCTTTGGTGCCTCAGTTTTTTGAATACTGTTTTTAATGCCATTGAAATTATTATATTGTTTTTGCTGCATAACAGTTGCTTTTCTTTTGTACATTGTTAGGCTCAGAAAGAGGAAAAAAAAGAAAGAAAATATATTTTCCTCGATATTAATTTTCAGACTGCTTTTTTTCTTATTTATTTCAAAGTAAGATGTTTTGTTTCCCAGGCAGTATGTATGCCTTGCTCTATGAAGTGCGAGGTGCAATTGCTGCCCTAGCTCTGTGTGTGGCTGTGGCCTTAGAAGCCAAGGATAAAAGAAACAAAACATTTTATTTATTTTTAATTCTCAAGTGAAAAATCTATTTGATTTCTTTTTGTTTATTGATGCATTACTTAGGTAATTGCTTGAGTTGAGTCAGACTGATGGCAAAATTCTGGACCCTCTGACTCCAGTCCTTTTGCTTTACTTATCAGTCTCACTTATTAAAAGAACATCTTGGCTTGTATGATGGGAACTATTCAAGCAAAAGTTGAATCAATTATATTTGCAATCTAAGTCACTGATGATAAAAACCCCCACCATGCTATGTATTTACAAAAACACTCTAAACCACATAAAAATTACAAGCTCAGACTGAAAATATCAGATTGTACAAAAGCAAGATTTGCAAAGCATTAAAGAGAAACAAAGCCATGGTAACTTGCAGGCAAGTCTTTCCACACAGAAAATGTAGCATCAACATATATAAAACTTTGCCATGCTTGAGCAGTTCACATGCAATCCCTATTTGACTTAATTCATTCAGCAAACCTGAGCAAAATTTAGCATATACTCTGGGGTGTCAATGATTGAAAGACCTCGTATGCAAACAGCACTGCCTTTCCAGTATTTTCTAAAATTCTTCCTAGAGACCAAGCTCCTGAGATAACCTACTGTGTGGTGATTCCATGTGAAGTCAGATTGATATTTAGGTATCTGTTAGTTACCTCAAGTTGTGCTGATGCCCTTTCCTTAAAGTCCCAGACTGACTAACAGTTTTCCATTGAAATATTAGGTTACAAGATAAGTTGCAAAAAGAAGTCACAAGCTTCCTGATTTCAACCATTTTTTAAATTTTCATTGATGTTTTAACCTGATGGCCCAGGATAAAATCACATACACAGACTATTAAAGAAATTCATGTGTCCAAACCTTTAACCTTGTCATACACTTTTCCATTCTTTTCATCCCTAATATGCAACATATTTGTTTTAATAAGCTATTCACTATCCCAAATACCTTCAAAGAGTAAAAGGAGTTGTGGTTAGATTCACGTATTGAAAGACAAGACTTCTGGTGGATGTTCTTGGATCTAGATGTCCTTTTTGTCTTTGTCTGACTTCTAAGATGACTTCCTTAGACAGACATTTCCAATTTGTAAGTCCTGATTTCTCCTCAAGTCCTGACCTGTGACTGAGTTACATTCACCTTTGACACAAAGCGAGGTACATTCCCATTAGCCATTAGGGAGATTCTCAGCGGGTGTTTTGGTTGTTTCCAGCCTATTAGTTTCTGTGCAAGTACTGTTCTGTCTGCCTTTAGCAATATAGTGTTTTGGTGTACAACTTCTGTATTTGCTTGAGGCCACAACAGTATCAGTATTCTATGTCATATTCCATTTTGTCTCACACAGCCTTTGAACTCACTTGAAATAAATGCAGTCTATTGCACTGAGAATCCATAGGTTGTGAAAAACACAAACCATTCTGATGGTTTAAGCCACTAAAATAAATGTTTCATGTGAAAACATAAAAGGAAATAGGAGCCTGAGTTAAAGGTTTAATGACCTTTAGTGGTGTGGTTTACCAAGGTAACACTTTCTCCTTGTGACTTGCAGGCTGAGGAGCCAGTCTGCTGGGAGACCATACCAGGAGTTCTTCCACAACCATTCTGCTTCACTACTGAAGTGGTCACTATTAATCCCACTTCTGATCTTCCACTTTTTGTTAATGACCACCACATGTCTCTCATAAAGCAAGTTCCTCAGTTTGCACTTTAAATCTTCACAGTATTAATGGTCATCTCTCTCAGAAGTCAGATTTTCCTAAAATGCTCAGTTCCACTTGCATGAAGTGGCATAATATTTTTCAGTCCACTCCTAGCCTCCAACCCAGATGTATATCCTCAATACCCCTGCCTGTTCTCTTTTGGCTTCTCTTCCTGTCATTTCGCACTTGACTGCCTTGTCTTTAATGTATCATATACTACATATTCTTCTGCTGTATGTCATTGAGTTGCTTTACATTTCAAAAGAAGCATCAGCTGAAATTATATCTGCATTGTCCATAAGCACTGCACATGCCTCCAACTCTCATAAGTGACTTAGAGGTCACCTGCATTGTCTAAAGACAATGTCAGAAGAGAGATGCACAAAACTATTTCAACCCCCATACCAGACAAAGGACACTTCTGTGTTCTTCAAAATATCTTCACTGTACAACTCACGTCCTTACAATCATAATGCAAATTTCTGAGCACACTGACTTTGAACTTGTTATCTCACAATAAAAGTAGTAGTAATACCAATACTTCTGGTTCATATCACCACTATAAAAACTATGCACTGTTCAATCAAAATTCCACAACAGAATTTTGAAACTTGAAAGCATAGATTTAAGGCCTTTAATACATAGTCAGATGTACAAGTTAGGATAGATTTCTTTTAAGGACACAGAAAATTATCACACCAGCTGCAAAATTTATGTGGACTACTAAAACACACAAATATTTTACACAGAGTTTCTACTACACACCGAATGGAAACAAAATTCTTCCTTCCCTCAGTGTGACCAACCCCATCTGAAATGCATACACAGAGCATTATATCCTCCTGTGTTATTTCTACTCTGGCTAAGAAAGCTTCAAAGAGGGGTTTCATAGTCTTTTCTTGCAAAAGAAAACAGGAAATAAATAAATAAATAAATAAAATCTCTACACAAGCCTACACTAGAAAATGCACTAGAAAGTATCCCAGGACTGACAGATCTGTACAAATGCCCAAATTATGGAACACGTGAGACCTCGTCTCCAGGTAAGCTTTTAAAAGGAAATGGCTGAAGATTTGTACTCACAATGATACAGGCAAAAATTGGTCTATAATTCCTCCTTTTCCTATTTCAGCTTATGGTAACATCATGCTTTTTCGAGGTGAATGGGGCATTACTATTGAAGAGGCCTAGAATATCACTTGCACATTGCAGAATTTTTATAAGGAGATTATATCACAGTTACAAACATGTAAATGCAAAGGTACCTCGAAGAAAAAAAAAAGTGCAGTTTGATAAAAGTGTATTAGTTGAAACCACTAGTAATAATTACATCCAAAATAATTTATGTTTATATCAATAAGCAATTTTAAATTTGAGTCATTCACTGCTAATTTTCTCCTCAGTGACAGCATCCAAATTTCTCTTCAAAATGACATACGCTGTCAGAGTTATCACATAATGTTTTATATTTTAATGCTACAATAATGCAGATAATAGTTATCTTAGCAGAAAGATAAAGTGATTACTGAATCCTAAACCTTGGATGGAAACAAATTTCTTACTTTAAACTGTGTCACCCTCTCTCCACAGAAAGAGTGATTATAATCTGCAAGGGGAAAAAAACCAAGTAAAACCCTCAAGAAGCAAGCCTTTCATAACTTCACCATTTTTCACAGGCAAGTATAATTATAGTTTTGCATAACCATCTAATGAGAGGAAGTCCTTTCTTGCAGTGTTAATAAAGGACTTTGCATAACATGTTAACAAAGCAATGGCACTCTATGTAGGTAATGTCATTGTGTAATTAGCATGCTCATAAGATGACTTAAGATTACAGTTTATCTGAATCTAATAAATGCCTATCAGCCACTTTACTATTCTGTCTTTTTCAATATATCTTTCCTCATGAACGGCTTCGGTATCCACCCGCTCAGTACAGAAGCACAGAGAGAATTACAAAGGGAATAAAACAATCCACAAACCAAATGGAAATTAAAAATGAGTTGGAGAGCAATTAAATTGATAAAGATTTGCATTTAGTTTAAAATCATCTTTTTCACATATCTAGACATGTATTTTGAGATGCAGTATGGCAAACATTAATCTTTGCTCTTCATTTCCACATTCTACAAAGTACAACATTTGGAAAGGCATGAGAAAAGTTACTAGAAATTTTACTGGCCATTTAATGCATGATATGAAAGTAGAGTTTGGGTAAGACTTAAGCAGTTCTAGGTTGCTTAGCAGACTCCTTAAACAAGAAAGTTCCTTTAGCTGAAAACCTCAAAGTCAGTGTTTGGCAGCAGATGGTATCAAATACTGGTTGCTTCCCTTCCTCTCCTGTTCTTCCATACCCTTCCATTCAGCTGAGGAAGTAGAACAGAATTCAGCAGAATTCCAGCTGATAGTACAGCTGGACATGAATCACTTATCCAGTTTCCAGTTCTGCAACATACAACTCAGAAAGCTGTAATAAATAAAGCCAAAAGTAATGCAAGAACTCATCCTGGAACAATTTCATGTTGATTAATTTACCGCAGTATATGAATTCCCTTTCTATGACTTTTTCTTTATCAGATTCAAAAAAGCAAGGCAAGTGAATGAAAAAGCAGATGACAGATAGTGGCAAAGTTTGGCTTGGTATATTCATTCTAATGTGTACATTTCAAAGCTGTCAGGGTGATAAGTCAGAATTTTGGGGATCACAAATGTTCAAACCCCAAAGTTAGAAGAACAGTGAGAACCTTAATGAAGATAAAAACTGAGTACAAAGCAGTATAAATTTCCCAACTTAAAAACCAAAGAGTAAGACATTACACATAAACCATTTCCTATTAAAACCAAAAAAAAAAAACAAAAAAACAAACCACCAACCAACCAACGTATCTCCCTGAAGTAGCAGCAACTGTAAAGCAAATTAAGACATTTCCAAGTATTTGCTAACCTACTTACAGGCATCATTGCTCCCTTGGGCCCTTGTAGCCTTACACCTTCCTTAACGGACTAGCTGAATAGGTAAATGGGTTATATCAGGCCAGGAAATCAATGTGTATACTGTGTTCTCAGCCACAGATGAGCTTGTCGAAGCCATTTTATTATAGCTCTAGGAGCTGTATTGATCTGACTGTTAACTACTCTGAGGTGGCCAGCAATCCAATGAAGACGCGTTCTGCCGTCCATCCAAATGCTTTCTTCCCTCAATAGTTCTAACAGAGTTAAGTGTTTGCAGATTGAATTAATTTAACGTTTGCTTAATCAAAACTGACTATGCTGGAGCCTAAATTCTATTAATTACTAAAGGAATCACACTAATGCTGTAACATGACGTTAGGCTGGAAAGGGCTTTATTTTACTATGGTAAGAGGGAATAAGGATCATACACAGAAAGAGGGGATAAGTTATTTCATAAAAATAGCTATTCACATTCTCCAAACAGAGATAGTTCAGATTTCTTTTTTTTTTTTTTTTTCTGAAATGAGGTTACTGCCAGTCAGTAGAATTCCCCTTTTTTGATCTGTTAAGAAAGTAATATAATCCAAATTTATTTAATATAAAAAGGTCTTCTGTTGACTAGAACCAGATGCATCTTTTCACTTAAATTTCTTATTTCTATTTACTCCTAAGGTTTATATAGGTGATTTTCTTAAGGGAAGTCAGAAATACTTCTTCTTTACTTTGTAAAAAAAAAATTCCCAAATTTCCCACATATAGCAGCAACAACCTGCAAGTAAAACAAGCATTGTTTGACACTATTATAACTAACAGAGTTTCAGTCATATTATCTAAGTATCAGCTAATATACGTGCTGGATTCATAAGAGTAATGGAGCATGTACCAGAGAAGCACAGATAAGGTTTCCAGGTGAGCTTTCTCTTGGAAAACTTTAAAAACAAGGACAAGTGAATAGTGTTTTGCTTGATCAGGTGTGCATTCCACAATCTATCACATCCTGTATTTCATAGTGAGTAGATCTCCAGTGTGGGCTTTTTTTTCCTTGGTTTTTGTTTATTAGCTGGGTTGGTTTTTTTTCCTCTCCAAATGAACTTATTTCAGACAGCATTTTTGAATGCTGCATGTTCTTAAAATAATTTTGATGCTAAATTATCTGTCTTCATATGTAAAACAAGGTGAATTTGCCATATTTTAATATTTTGTTTATTTAATGGTCCATAGATGAAAAGAGGAAGTTTTGTATGGAAAAAAAAACTATGCTGATTTGATTTGAAAACTGTGGACATGGCATTTCAGGACATGGTTTAGTGGGCATGGTGGTGCTGGGTTGACTTTAGGATCTTGGAGGTCTTTTCCAACCTTAATGATTCTGTGTGATTATAGCAATATGATTAGAAAGCATGCTCAGTATTAAACAAACAGTAGCCAACTGCACAGATTAGCAACACATGAAATATATCAGTCTCCAAGAGTTCCCAAGCTACATTCTAGTCTGAGCAGAGATGTTTCTTGCAGTCACATTAATCCAATTAACTGATTCTATAAAAAAGTAGAAATAATATTCCAAGTAACATATTTCATTAAGACAGACAACTGATTCAAACTCTCTTTGCTACATTTCAGGAATCTATGGTAACTCTTCACGTGTGTGAAAAAAGTTATGAGCATTAAGCAATGTATATGTTTGAGCAAATGCAACAGTTTAGGAGAAGGGATGGAGTTTGATAGGGGATTAAAGCAAACAAAAGACCCACAACCTAAATGCTACCTGTTAGATCTGTATCTCTTACCCTGATCTTAAGCGGAAGAGGTTAAGAGACCCCAACACCTCTATCACTACAAGTGCAATGTGTTCCAAAGAAAATATTCCAAATAAAAAGCAAAAGCAGATCCCAGAAAAGCAGTAGCTTTCAATAACTAATCAGAAAGTAAAGAGACAAAAGGCACAAAAACTGTGCCAACTCTGGAAGTCAGCATTCATTGTCCACGTCAAGGCGGGTAAAACTATATCACGTGAATTAAGAAATTATATTTTTTCATTCCGTTCAAAGTCCACGAGATGACACTGAAAAGGTTTTGTTTCAGTTATTACAACAGGACTTTACAGGAAATGAACCATGAATTCAAAACGGCATGGATGCCAAAAGCTAGGTAAAACATTCTAGGAATTAACTATGTTCAGACATAAACAAAATATAAAGGGATTCATCTTTAAGTCATGTATTAAAGGAATGCTTCTGGAGTTGAACATTCTTCTGCATCAAATATTCGCAGTTTTTGAAGTAGAAAAATTTAACACAGAGACAGAGAGTATTTAAAATAAAAAATAAAGAGCCAATAAAAAAAAACCACCAAACAACCTGCAAAATAAGACTGAATCATTGAAAAACAACGTAGAGAATTTATTTTGAAACAATCTGTCTCTAATCTTGCAGAAAAATCTACTGTCTATATACAACAACTTCTTTCTGTACTTTGCTTGTTACTAGGTTTACTGATACAGGCAGCAAAATGGTCCTTCAAGAACAGGATCCTTTACAACTTGCAAACCATTCTCAAATGCCATAAATGAGATAGAGGAGAAGCAAGCAAAGTCTATAGATGTTACAGGAATTATAATTGATGACTGAAGGTACTAAAATGCTAAGATACCATTTGTGGCTACTGTAAGCATTCATACTCTAGTTAACTTGCAGCTCATGTATTTATTTAATGAAAGCCAAAGTTGTCATTTTACTTCTCAGATAAGAATATTCCTTTTGCTAAGTGATAATTTTCCATTGAAGTCTAATATTTGAAATCTACATTTCATGTCAGAGGTGTCTGATTTACAAGGGGAGCAATGATATCCAGTATGATGAAATATTGTTTTTACTAGCCATACCTTTGTACAGCACCAAGATGATTCTGGGTTAAAACACCAATAAGAAATTCTCATTACAATTGATTCAAACACGTCAAATGCATTTTACTTTAATCAAACTACCCTGCTCTTCACTTCTCAAACATTTCTAAAACATGAATTATATCTTACATTACAGAAAGAAACAAAACTGGCTGCTTTAAACCATAATGATTGCAAATTGCTGCATTGATAGCTCTGAATTAAAATTGCAGAATTCACATTTAGCTTGTTTTAACCTCTATCTACAGTCATTTGACATATTAAAGGATCAGAATAATTTTAAGATTAATACAATATTCTTCCCCATGTATTTCATTAGCAAGAATCATTTGTATAAAAACAGAACTCTATTTTTTGAAGTCCACTGGCTTGCCAGAGATAACTGTTAAGAGCTCAGTGTTTGTGGTATAACAAGCTATGAATGACAGTGTTCTCTCCTATTCCTCAAGAGTACAGCTTTGTCATCTACCACTGTGATCCCAACAAAGGAAAATCCAGATGTCTGCAAATTAAAGGAGAGCTGGATGACATTCCACTGTTAATGCTCAGCATACATAAATCATTGTAATAAGAGAAGATTGTTATATTAACCTTTGTCATGCAATTTCTTTTTCTCTGTAAGAAAAAGGAAAAACAACAAATTAGGTAGCACAATAATTCTATTTTAAAGCAGAATGCTGTAGAGAACTTTTATCCCCTTGCCAGTCACATGATTCCCACTTACCTGGAATTTTATATGTGCCCCATAAGAAGTTAATAGCATGCACACATACTTCACCTCAGTTGTTATATTGCTAGAAAGACAAAAAACATCTTTCCAAATAAATCATCATTTTAGAGGAATAGATATGGATCGGAAGACAGGAAACCATGAAACCTAACCTTCGCCCTACCAAAAATCCATCTTATTCTGACTGAAATGTGTTAGTTTCTTCCCTCAGTTATCACATGTGGAAAATGGCACATTAAAAATTCTGTCTCTCAAGAATGAATATACAATCTCTGTAGCTATGCACAATCTCAGTTGCTTCCATGTACAAACGTAAGAATATTGTCTCACAAGAGAGGCAGTACAATTGGGACCTCGACCTCAATAGTACTCCAGTAAAGAATTAATTTAATTCTTAACAGACCTCATAGGGCTTCAGGTCTCTGGTGTATACAGCATATATGCATGGTGTATAAGATTAATTATGAAAATTTACCCTTGTGCAAGAGTTCTGAATTTCTTCCAAAGCTATTTATTTCAAAAAGCTTCGTTTCAAATGAAGAAAGAAACAAACAGGTGCTCAAATTAGCTACCTCAAATAAGGGCATGCTGTAATTTGAAGCATCCTGTCATCCCACACAGATTCCTGCTGCAGTTCTAAATGCAAATGGGTGTCATGTAGGTCCCGTGTTACATTTCCCCAATGTCTCACCACACATAACTGTGCACACATATATATGTGGGAGATAGGGAACACACAACAGGCAGACTTCTGTTGCAAATTTCATTACCATCTCATGAACTGTTTTTCAAGAACTCAATACAGATGTGGTGGGTGAATAAGAGGGCTGAGTTTTCAGAGCTTCGAAAATGACATTCACTAAAAAAAGGTTTCAAAGGAGGACTCAGTATTATATGTAGCACTCAGAGTATGTTATTTTGACCATTTCTGCAGTATGCACGTGGATAATTAGAAGTTACATGCAATAAAACAGAAAAGTGGAATTATTTTTACATAATTTCAGAACAAGCAGATTTCACATCACCAAGTACTTCTAAGAGAAAAAAAATATTAAAAAGCCATGTAATCTAATCTTCACAGCATAGTACTAGATAAGCAAAAGCAAGGTATTATTGACAGCAACCTAATAAATCCCAAGCAACCTAAAATAGAGTTGCTCTAACCTAGTGCACATTTCCCAGCTTTATTCATATGGACTGAATATGCAACATATCAATCATATCATAATCAAATGATACTGTCACCCCAGAAGTATCCTCATATATACCAAAATGCAGATAAGTAAACTTCCTAAAAATATACTTTGTCATGTACTTTCATCGAATTTCAAAATACTCCAACTTCTAGAGGGGATGAAGAGTAAGTTTAAATGTATACTGTCTCTTTTGAGTAGACCAGTAATAAGACTTCTTCAGTCATGTTAATTTTGTCACAATTCTTTCAGAAGAGAATGGAAGCTTATATTTATTTCTCTTATTTAAAATAAATGTTACTGTCACTATGGGATAATATTTAAGTTATAATTCCAAAGACTTTGAAAATGACAAAATGCAAAGATTTTCTGGAAGACTTTTTAACCAGGTTAAATTCTATTGAGAATATGAGCAGGTTCAAAATACATGCTAATGTGAATTAGTAAGCCATAGTACACAGCAAGTCTCCATTCCATCTTACTTGAGCTGTAGCAGAAAATTTTAAATTGTAAATGGATTCAAGCCCAGCATCTGATCAGTTGGTAGTTAAAAGAACAGAAAAGTCACCCTGGAAAACTCTTCACTGTACTTTTCCTAACAGAAACATCGAGGAAACTTAGTCTAATTTCAGACAACTAAACACACAGTTGATGATTTCAGTATGTTTCACGCCAAGTTACACATGTACAAGGAAATACAGCTTTTAATTGAGGACAATATCAAATGTTATTTGGATGCCATTATGTATTATAAACATATTTAGTATTCCAGTATTATGAACACATTCCCATGATGCAAAAGTTAAGGACTGCTGTGTAATACTACAGTTGTATTTCTTTGGGTTTCCCCATATCAAATCCTAAACTCCCCTGCAATGTGTGAACATCTTCAAATACAAAAAACTTCCCTGAAGTCAGAGTTCACACTCTTAAAAACAAACCACTGCCTGAGCCATCACTACATCCAAAGTCTATAAAAATCACTGTTTATATAATAATGACAATAGTTCACTTTAATGCATTTTTTTTTCTTTTAGATTTTTTATTAATTCTCTGCCAAATAAATTCAAAGACATTTTGAGAGAGCAATGATAGATTTTTGAGATCCCATTCAATACAATGAAGCATGGATTTAACAAAAATGGCATAAAAAAAGGACTTAAGACTAATATTTCTAAATTTACCTTGACGGGTACTTTCCATATGGCTGGTAACTTAATAGGCAACTGGAGTAAAATAGAAGTCACCAACAATGTGTAAGCTTCCAATTCTGACTTTCACCATACATAACGATAAATGTAGACACATGGGATACATCTGCTAATATATACTAGACTTTTTCTTTACTTTTTTCTTACTACCTCTGTGTTACAAAAAAGCACAACTTTATGCCTAATTTCAAACATCCTGATACATTTTCTTCTGAAATAAAATTAGCTTTTTCACTTGTGAGTTTTAGGTACTTTTCCCATCATTTCTCATCTGACTGGAGTACACATCACTTATTTGAATAAAGTTACAAATAACAAAAATGAGAAGTGGAGGGGAAAAATAAATAAATTTAAAAAAAAAAAACCTATAGGAACATAACCAAAACACCAAGCTCCATTACTCAACTGTAGCCACGCTTCTCAATGACTTCAAGTTCACTACAAAGGACAAAAGAATAAAAAGAATAAATAAGAAAATAATTTACATATCTGATCCTGGATTTCAGTCCAGCCATTTAAAAACTGCACATTATATCAGTTTGCAGTATGCCCACTTCTGCACAATTCCCTATGTGACTAGTAAAGGAGAACTACCCTTGCATAATTTACCATTAAAGTCCCATTAAAAATAAAACTCTCATTTTTTCAGTGCTGCATATTAATTTATAGTCTTGAGACAACAGTGTCAGCTGTCCATTTAAGATATGTTAGCTTAGTTTCCAGTTTGATCTTAGAAACTTTATCTTTTAAATATCTTAAACGTATATACTGTGTTCTGAAGGGCTTTCATGGAGAATGTTTATTAGTCACTTTGATCTGATTCATCACAAAAGAAACCATCTTAAAGTACATAATGTTCTTTTAAGTGACACATGTTGAAGCTGTTAACGTACTTTTAACCCGTGCTTTCAAGGATCTGAACCTGTCCTTACATCGTCTAAAACTTAATTAAAAGAATACTGTCAATATCAATGTCAAAGTAACTTGTCACCCTGTGAATGAGAGCCTCAGTCGATTTTTCAAACTGTGCCAAACTTTCGAAGGGCTCTTTCACTTTATAAATCAACTAGCAGCTTAGAATATCCTGGCAGCACCTTCAAGGAACGAATCAAAATGACAGGGAAAGAGGGGATAACAATCAAAGCTTGACTGAATACAGGTGTTTGAGTTTACAGAGGAACCACAAATGCCTGGATCTTTGACAGCTGTTGATGTTATCAGTTATGTGCAGCTATTATTGGCTCCGGTCTTGGGGGCTGTAAGGCCTTTCCCTTAGCAACATCTCTGTGGCTGATAACATTTGGCTGAACTTTCAGATCTTAACCTCCCTTCTGACTTTTTGCAGTCAAACCCGCCTAAACTGATCAGAGGAAGAGACACGCAGTGGGAAGACAAGTAAAATATTATTGACTGGACTGTTTCATGTCTATTAGGAAGAAAGAGCAAGGGAAGGGAAAGCTTCCCAACTTGACAGGCTTCAAGATAATCAGGGAAGGAATCAAGGCAACAGAGTAACCCTCAGAAAAGTAAGAAAGCAATGGCTTATGAGAGGTCATTGTTCTATGAGGAACAAAAATGGGGTGATATCTTATTAGGCTCAAATTTGAGTTCTCCCATTTTAGTACTTGCATTGTTTCGTGCTGCCATTTTAAAGACCTAGAACAACGTTATGGCATAGAATTCAATCACTACCTAAATTTTTGACAATACTTAAAGCATACACAGATGAGTAAATTATTGACCATCGCAGCAGACCAACCTGCACTCCTGAGGAATTTTTAAATTCCAATTTTAAATAAATTTTAAAATAGAATTTTCCAATTCCAATCCAGTGCTTGTTATCATTGTCTTC
Organism: Phaethornis superciliosus; assembly: GCA_023637945.1. NCBI lineage: Eukaryota > Metazoa > Chordata > Aves > Apodiformes > Trochilidae > Phaethornis > Phaethornis superciliosus. The sequence continues at coordinate 10,620,613 of JAJQWJ010000014.1, read as the reverse complement.
CTGGGCACTGTTTTCCCTGTTACAGTCACATAAGCCAGGCAAAAAAAAAAAAAATTAACATTCATGCTGTTTTACTGAAGTAACAGCAATTTTTGTAAGGCAGCACCATTCACTCTGTATCCCTTTTAGAGCCTCAAAAACTACACAAAATTAAACGCTGGGTAGCAACATATATTAATTAAATGCTGGGTAGCTCTCTGTACACCCATACACATATTGTGAAATATCAAACATCACTCCAATTACTAGATCAGGCTCATCATTTGAAGATAAAATCCTAAGCCAATGCATTAGCAACCTAACAGATTGGGTTCTCAGATTTCATCAGGTGATGAAAACCAACCCTAGAAACTTTCACAGTTTTCAAGAGAAAACAAGTTCTGGACCTGATACTCCAAATGATCTTGTTGATCAGTTGAGCAGTGCATGTGCACCAAGTATTATTAGTGAGTAGGACTATATCATAGGTATTCTTTATGATGCTCATCTACTTCCTAAACTGAACATGAGTACAACTCAAGACAATTTTTTTTCAGGAGTTTCACAGTACATCTTTCTTGATAAGTAAACCACCATCCTTACATAGCAAAAAATTTGAATTTAACTGTGTAATATGCTTACTTCCTGACAAGTAACTCTGTAAATCCAACAGGGAAACCATGATAAACACAAAACATGTTATTATCATGCAGTATCACACATAGCAGAAAGCATCAGTGAAATATAAACAACTGTATCAATTATATTAAAATAATTATGAGGAGATGACAAAACTGAAGATATTGCAAAAATTAAAAAGGGACCTCAGAATTACACTGCATGAGTGCTGATATATTAAAAAATAAAATCTTTTTGATAGTAGCTGTTGTTAGGCAGGAGTTTCAACACAAAATACTGGCTCAGGTGTAGACTCTGCATCTATAGATCAGCCCTGCTACAAAGAAATAATCAGATGTACCATGATGTATATTAGAACACTGCATAGAACACTCATTTTATGAACAAAAATCAAGATGTAGTCAGTCCGGTTTACCTTTTAAAAGTAATTTAAGAACTTATATATTATTGCAGTTTAAATTTATATTTTTTTTAAAAAAAAAACATGTTTAGCCATAACGATGTCACCATTTCAACCATCAAGAAAAGGTCACATGGGCATTCAGGATAAAGCTTAACTATTCTTTTTCATGCTCTGACTTTGAATCTTTGCATCTGCACTTACTTAGAGGTAGCTCCTAGAATCATAATCATATATTTAAATTAGTCACTAGGAGAAAATTAGAATGTTTTTGAAGAAATTAGAATGGAATGTTTCAAGAATTCCTAATATTCCTCAGAGTTCTTCTTTTATATCTTGCTTATGTTGCCTACACTAAGAAAGAAGGAATCCCCAGGCAGCCTTTCAGGGATGCACAGATTTATAAATGCCATAAGCACAAGTCAGGTATGGGATCGATGACCAATCATACAAATGAATTAGCAAATTGTGCATACCAAAACCTCCCAAATAATCCATACATTAAAATATTCACTGTGTAACCCAATGTTAATTAGTGCAAGTTGCCCATACATTCACAAGCTGTTTACTGAAAATTAAAGGAAAAAAATATTGCTCTCAGATCCTTAGATATATGTATCTCAGAGCACATTCCCTAGACGAATGACAATGTAGTATAACATTCTTAGAAAAAAATAAAAAAAGACAGTAAAGCCAAGAAATTTTTGGCAAACAGTGTCATGAATTGTCCTTAATTCCATACCTCTGTAGCACAGGGATTGAGAGAGAAGTTTTATCCTACTTTTCTGTCTTCCCCAGCTCCTGAAATTAGCTAGCACTTGTATTTTCCAATTTACACACTTCGAGCAATAGCCTTTTATAGGTCATCCACCAGACATACAATACAATGTGCTGTTCAGAATATTGCCTGGCCCCCAGTCCAATCTGCCTTTAGACCTTTCAGCAGCACCTTTTCCAGCCCTTAACACATCTGGAACAGAGTGCAGAAGACGGTAGTAGGGGATGATTTTGTAGAAAAAATGAAAAGCATATGGTACACAGTCAAACCATTAATTTTTTTCATTACTTTTGGTGCTTTCATTTTAATATTTGAAAATTTTAGCATCAGTGCAGCTAATTCCTCTGAGAAGAGTAGACTTTGGGGGACAAAGTTTTCTTTCAAGAAATAGGAATTGTAACACTTATCTAAGGTTCACAAGAAATGCAGAACTATCACTGCTATTATTACGATAAACCTATATGAAAATAAGAGCTCATACTTAATAAATGTCAATAAAACTTACAGTTTATGTTTCTTATCAAAAAGTCTTTAAAGGACAAACATCAATGAAAAACTTAAAAGGGTTTTTTAGGTTGGAACTGTGATGTTATGATGCACATACCTTTCTTGTTACTTAGAAAAACTAATCCATGTTTATGTGAGTACTATGAAATTTATGATGTCCATTTTCCCAAGATACTTTAGTATTACTCATTTTTTGAATGGTGATTTTTTTCTCTGACATCTTAAGAAAGGATTTATAACCCATCCAAAGGTCTAAAATATCTACAGAAAACAAGATTTTCAATGTAAAGATGAACACACTTCTCCCTAACTTCACCTCTATTGCTTTCCCCCACATATTCTCTAGAAACAGCTCTGCTCTTTCTGAATGCTCTCAGTCCAACAACTCCAGCATCGCTGCCCACTCCACCAGTTTTTACTGATGATCAGCTTGTCTACTTGTGCCTCAAAATTCATTTGACCATTCTCTTAATTTCTTTCCCCAAACTTCAGTGAAAACCTAGTCATATTTCACATATAGACAATTACCTCAGCCTAAATTCTAGCAATTAAATTAGAATTTTACAGAGGATTCTGGTCATAATCTTAAATGGCTAAGAGGCTACCCTCTCTTCTCAGTACTTTTATCCCTAAGTCAGCAGCATTTAGGACAGCACTTCTGGTTAGAGCTCATTTGTACAATGCAACATGGTTATGAAAGCCTTTTATCCTCAATCATTCAACCAATGCAAAAGTGGAGAATCATCTTCAAGAAACAAGGACTAATAAATCTCTTTCATTTCCTTTTAATTTTAGGCAGATAAATGTTATGCATCCTGAGTTGAAGGCTCTCTGGACATGAAATCACTTAGTAACAACTCAAAATTTAACCCTATGGTAGCTAACTCATAGACTTCCTATTATACTCATATGTTGATTTTAAAGCTCATGACCTAAAAATAAAATACACAGTATAATTAATGGCTAGAGGGGGTTGTAAAGTTTAACAGAACTCATTTCATCCTCTTCTACAACACAAGAACAGTCCAGCCTCTGACACAAGACCATCTTCCCAGTCATAATTTGCAAAAATCAATTATAAGGTCTATCAATGATACATTATTTTGTGAAAACTCTTGACTGCTGCAGCAAGAGATTACCCTTGAAAAACTAAGATCACGGTGTAATCATGGGGTCAGATGGGTCTTTGACCAGGAGAATTTTAGGAGAGACAGTCACAAAATGAAAGTACTGAAGACAGAATGCACAGTTCAAAGACACATGGTCAGTCCCATCACAGAAATAGGTATCATGCTGCAGCACTATGGCAGTGATTGTAGAATGATACATTTTCCTTTTCCAATTTCTTTCACTTTTCAGCAGAAAAAAAGAATAAAGACTCCATATAAAAAAAAAAAAAAGCCTCTAATGAAGGTGCCACATAAATTACTCCATTTTTGTTTCATTTTAAATCTCACTTTTCAGTTAATTTTTTTTCTAATGAAAAACAGCTGAAAGTTACAAATGAATCTGCCACATTCCCACACTTTTCACATTCAAATATTCCACCATTGTGGATCCATTATGTAGATAACAGAAACACCTTTATTTCCCTTACATAAGGCAAGGTGACAAGCTATTGGTGCTGCCATTGATAGTGTCTGTGATAGTAGACTAATCTCTACCATCAGTTAAAGTGATTGCCATTAAAATCTTTATAAACAATTAGCATTAATTCTTTAGTTCAAGTATTCCCTCTACTTACTGCAGAAAGCAGGGAAAGCCAGCAATCTAGTGAATGCTTGTAGCTTTAAATAGAATATCAGTTACAGGAAAGGTTAAGCACTGCAATGGCAAAACAACATACATGTAAGCATCACCAAGTTAACAGATAGAAAATCTGTAGAAGAAAAAAATTTGGCCCATTGTATTTTGGGGGAAAATTTTCTTCTTCATAATTATTATTCATTCTGCTCCTATAATAGACATTTTCTCTATTAATTTTTAAAACATCATGAAAGCTGGCATTGAATTCTCAAAGATATAGTCATTAGATGTATGCAAGACAAAGCTAATTGAATGCACATAAGTACATGTTAACTATGTCTCATGATTTTAAATCTTCGTATACTGCATACTCACATGCAAAAGTGATAGATATTTCTTTATACTTAATAGAGAAGAAGTTACATCAGGTCTAAAGGGATGTTTCTCCCTATTAAGAACAGCAAAACTCTAACAGTATTATTACATGCTATTGGTATGATATTCAAAGATGTCTTGGATCAGCTTTAAATTGTGCTCCTTTATAAAAACAAAGTTATCACAAGTTTCCCTTCCTCAAAGGAGAGGCCCTCCACATTCCACGCTCTGTGGAAGACATGTACACACCCTCTCAAAGGTGCACCTTGTGGTTATTCCTAATTTTGGAATTCCATATAGTATTAAAATGTTGCATACTGTAACGGAAGAAATTAAGTATGCAATTCTCAGTTGATTTTACACTGAAATCCAAGCTACAGAATGCAGTGCTAAAGTGACAGAAAATAGGGCTCTTAGGATCTAGTTCTTTATTCATATCCACACATTGACTTTCAAGCAAACTGCAAACTCATAAAAGCCTGCACTCTGTGGTCTTTGTGCATGCCAAAGTTCAGATCACTCGACTGTAACTGTACTTCAGACTAATGTAATTAATAAAAATATAAAAAATAAAGAATTTGGATTTACATATTATTACTTTTTATTCAGAAAAGCAAGTTACTTATTATTTAAAGCTATAATAGATACATATTTGGTAAAAATACCCAATTCTACACTCTTCTGTCCCTCAAACCTTATTCATACTTATGTAGCTCTTAACCCAGTAATGCAATCATCTGGCTAACATCACTCCCTGGAAAGTAACAAGGTCCTCTCTAACCCTTTAGCTGCTATAAAGTATGTAGAAGTCAAACGCAAAGATGAAAAAATTTGTCTCAATTTCATACAGCTGCAAAATGGTAATTTTTATACTTAAAATGTACAAGATGGATGTTCAGAAATATAGGCTGAAAGCCTAAATTATATTTGGTCATAATTTATGTAGTACAGTCCCAAAGAGATACAAAAAAGGCAGAGCATAATTTATCTGTTGGAATCAGAGATAGCTTTGCTAAAACTCCCATTTACTCTATCCCCTATAGTCTTCAGCAGCCTTTGTCCTTGGGGCGCATTCTATTTAAGCTTTCTATATTGCTGTTTGATCACATATTGTAGCCTATAATTTCTCTATCATCTGAAGCAAATGCAGCTCTCAAAAATTATGATCTCCATGCTAGAGAACACTGCATTTCTAAGTTACGAAGTATTTATAGCAATACAAAATTATTTGCATGTAAAATGTCTATCAGGGGAACATACACTTTAATTTTGAGCATGATACTATTAGAACATACAACATCCAATACTTTGAAAGAGGTTTCATTATGAAGAACACAAAGCGAGATATGTGATTAATATATTGGGCACAGTTCTCTCTGTGGAAATACCCTGCCATCTCACCAAACTCAATGGGATTAACCCGGTTTTATGCCAAACCTGAATTTACATTAATTTTTTTAAAATACAGTATTTTATTTATGGTGATACAGACGTTTAAAGACAAAAATGTAATGTAAGTTTGATTTGGCACAAGTAGTAAAAGCCTGAAATTATTCTGTCTACCAATAGGGTTTTTTTCTAAATATACTTCCATGCAGCAAATTAGCTGAAAATTTACATGAGAAACTTCCATGTCTATTAAAAAAAATTTATAGCTGTAATACTACAGCCTTGGCTTCCTCCTTACTCTGTTATAACTGGTCAGGAGTTATTTGCATGCAGAATGCAAAAAAGACATCTTCAGGTTGCAGAAGCACAAGTTTATCAAGATCTTGAGACTGGTTCTACCTTTTTTGCATTGAACGAATACCTTAGTGTGTTAACAAAGTCAATATTGTTACTCAAGCTGGCAGTACCAGCATTGCAGTAGGACATAAATTGTACATGTGATGACTTGGGCTCATTAAATATTTCCATGGTTCTTTTAATCATTAGTATTGCTACCATAAATATTCAAATGTTGATAATATATTTTTCACAAAGAACACTGCTCATTGCACATTGGCTAAATTCCAATTTGAGTGCTTCCATTTTACCTCCCAAATTTTCCCTGAAGAATGTGACACTACTCTCTTTTTCCTTTAATTAAGAGTAATTTAGTTTTCTATTTTATACTCAGTTTATGGTTTACTGCTGAGAGAGTTGCATTTTAGTGGTTTTATTCACAACACATAAATTTAAAACAGAAAACACAGCTCTGCAACTGAACTCTGGAAAACTTCTGTGGAGTCAGAACACACATTTAACATGAACCAGCAGCTCACAGGCTCCAAGTTCAGTCACAATCAAGACATCTCCATCTAATCCTTATAACTCACATGTCTATGTGACATTTGAGGGAGAGGGTTAGGAGTGATGAAGAGGTACTTTTCAAACTGGTTTGTGATTTTTTTTTTATAGAAAGAGGGGGCAGGGTTTGATAGAAAAACAAATGTAGTTTAATTTCAACTGAAAATAGGAAATTGCTTCTATTTCACATGTCTAAGCAAAAAAAAATTACAGCAAGCAATTTGAAATTTGTGGTTAAAATAGCTGTAAAATACCTGAAGTATTATCCTGGGGTTTTTCCAGCCAAAATCTGAAGTCAGATATATGTAGTGCTCTATTGATAAACACCTGGTACTATTCTTGCCTCAATCTTTCCATCACCCCTGGTTGGCTGAGAGTTTCCACCCAGCTTGATACAAGATGAGTTGGCCCCAGTTCTTCACATCTTCCATAATTCTAAGCTGAAAACCAGAAATGTGCCCTATGTGAAACGGCCATCTCAGTGACTACAAAATGCCAACTACTGCAAAAGACCACAGCATATCCACACAGAACAGTTATGAACTGCCACAGTCAAGACCAGTCAGCACTGACAGAATCTCCTGAAACTCCCTGTGCTAAAGTGGGGGGGGAGAAATAAATAAAGAGAGAAAAAACAACCACAAAACCAAAGTTCAAATAAAAGCCCATCTTACTACGTCACTTATCTTTACTTCTGACTTTTTGCAGATATTTACGGAAAAAAAATAAAATGTTCATGCACAAATTGATCCTCTCCCTGTCTTTTCTATTTATGTTTTAGATGGGAGAGAAAGTTTGCCTTCATAAAAATAAAGACTTTCAAACCCCTACTTTTCACAGAATCCACATAAAATTTAGAAGAGCTAAAAGTTGCCATTCCTAGAAACAAGAAATTCAGTCACCCAAATTATACCACCTAGATTAGTCTAGCCTTGTTTCCCTAAAACTTCTTGGTACTTCAACTGTACAGCAACAGGGAGAACACACACTCTGAGTAGACACTACACTTGAAAATAGTCAGTACTCTGTCTCAGTGAAAGCAAAAATTAAAATATCAGTCACCTGCTGCTGAGAGAAGTCTGACACCTTTGGTGAAGTTACTTTTGTTAGCAACTTGGGACATCTAGAAAAGCAGAGGTAGGCTAGCTGAGGAACACTATTTGGAGTAAGATTAATAGATGCGTTGGGAAACATGACTGTAGTTTTTGTTGTGTGTTTAAGAATTAACAGGATTGTTTACCAATGGTTTCTGAGCATGAAATCCTGTGCTTACAGAAGATTGCAATAGAGTGATAAATGCACAATAAGCCTACAATTTGTAAGAAGACGACACGGGTTTCAAGCCTTGCTTTGCATAGAGGTATATAAAAACCACTTAGCAGTATCACAGAAAATGTTTTGTACAGAAAATTCTTCTTACGGCTTAGTAACTATTTTAAATGGAAAATTCAATGCAAAGTAATTTAGCTGTAATCAGAACTACAAATCTGAGGACTGTAATAGATAGAATTAGATTGTGAATCCTCTCAGTCTCATTACAGACTTATGTTACACACAAAGGCCACCTGTTTGTATGCACTAGTATCTGTACAGGGAAGGTAAATGCCATCTTGGTCTGATAGTTTTACATTGATGTCTGCCAGTGAAATACTGAAGACCCTGATGTCTTGTATCTGCTATTTCTGGCAATCAACATTCAACAAATACAGAATATAAAGTCTACTGGAGATACTGTTTTCCTTTTGAAAAAACATGTTTTAGGAATCTTCTCCTTATAGCAAGAATATTGAGATACAAAAGAAACATAGATTTTGAGGGTTATTCTTAGGGTGATGACCTATAATGGAGTTCAGACATTTTTCAGAGAATGAAAGTAGATCTGGAAAATGTTTATGGTTTTTCAAAGAGTCAGCTGAAATGCCAATCTGCTTTAAGAAAAATATCTTGAGCTTCAGAAATGTGCTTCCTTGATAAAACAAAGCTTCTATACATATTAATACAATGTCTATTTTGGCAATCTACCTCCCAACCCATGTCCTGGTGAATAAAACAAAGTGAAATGTTGCAGCTATCCAGATGATCCCAAATCATAACAGGTACGGTTGACAATGATAATTCATCAGAAATAGGTTCTCTCAGAGAACATTTGTTCAGTATTGAGTCCCCTTTACCAAATGGAACTAAGTTATATAAGTAGGGAAGTCTCCAAATTATACTATCTAGAATCTAATTTTATTGACTTAAGCACCTTTTTATTTTCAGATTTAAAACCTATTTTCTAAACATCCCATGGAATTAGCTTCTTTTGCCTCAAGAAACAATACAAATAAATCAATGAGTAAGCTATGTCCACCCTCAAGACCTTCTATTGCTTATTCATTTTAATCAAATTTCCCATATTCTTTGACTTTCTATCTTTTACTGCCTTGAGCTATACATTGCTGCTACTGATACCATACAAATGTTAATTTGGTTCAAATTCAAACACAATACAGAAGAGCCCATTCTAAAGACTACTTTGCAAACATCACACTTAAAATAAAAGAACCAAACTAAGCAAACTATGGAACTGGGGGAAAAAAAAAAAATTAATTCAAGTGAACCCCCATGTTAGCTCTGTCAACAGATCTTCAGTCTCTTCAGGACTAAATGGTGATTTCTTTTTTAAAAACTTCAACAGCTGCATATAGAATTAAAATATACATAGACAGAACTCCTTTAAAAATAAACCAGTTGTGAGGCATCCAAAGGACCAATGATAGTAAACTTCATCCATAGTAATTAAGAGTAATCCCAGCAACAATAGACACACAGCAGCTGTGCAGCAGTTAACGATGCTTTTTGTTCTTTTGTAATTTTTAATATTTATTTTATTCCATTTCTCATCTACACATTTAAAAAAATATACGCAAAGACTGCAAATAGCCTTTCTGTTGTAGAAAAGAAGTAGCACACTTAGGTTCTGCCTCTGTCCTAAAATGAACTGCATTCCACACTGAGTTTGCAGTAAAAAGCATGGGGTTTACTTTCACTTAGATATGTGACCACTAATACTACCCAGTCAGTAATCCAAAACCAGCATAATTTCATTCACCATTTAACCGGGGACCTCCTGCTAGGCTTCACTGCTTATGTCATATCTGAACTACATAAAAACTCTTGGATATTGTATGTCAAAAACTTAAGAGCACATAAAAAAAATAGGTAACTATGGTAAGACTGCTTTTTAAACAAGGCCTCCTCTAGCTCACACCTCAGAAATTCTACATTAATGTGTGAAACAAACAAGGTTTAACGTGACCACTTCCATCAGGGACAATAAAATGTTCCCCAGAGGTCATCTTACAAGCTACTGTAGTTTAATCTGATCAAATAAGGTCTTTAAAACTTAAATTTAAATTCACCCCTTCAGAACACCTCTAGCATTCATCAGAGGTGTGTTATTCCAAGAAGCTTCTCATCACATCTTCTGAGATGCTGACTATTTGCACTGATTTGAGAACTGATTATCTGAATTTTCCTTATTTCTTCTACATTCTTCTACTTTTCTGACAAAGTAATGTACAGATAACATACCTGTTCTCTCAAAATACATGTGCAGGGCCCCCAGATTTGTTTCTACCAATAGTAAAAGGGCATGTCCAGAGGAATAAATTCTCTCAAAGTGTGCATTACTTTACATTTTGTATTCTTGATGCCTCACAGCACAATAGCTTTGGCCTCTTCTTTAAGTAGTACAGCAATAGCAACTTCCAGCAGTGACGACAAAGTGAATCTATTGTGGTTTACTGTCAATCCATCTTTTCAAGAAGGTAAAACAAAGATCAAGTCCCCATATTAATTCATTTCAAACCCACTCTCTAATGTTGTCACTAGGCATCAAGGCTTTATCAAGATGAAAAAGAATTCTTGCAAGTCACAAAGGTATTGCCCATTTATCATAACTAGGAATAGGATCAAAGTATCAGTAATCATAACTTCCTTTTTCATCAGTTTCGACTAAAGCCAGTTTCAAAAACATTTTTCAGGTACATCCACTGGTTGACTACATTGCTGTATAAGTGAGAAGGAAAAAATCAGAATTAGTTGCATCTGGGAAAAAAAAAATCCATTAATATTTAGAATTCATCTTGAAACACCAAACCTTTTTCATATATGTTGTCACAGCCTATCTTTTAACCCTGAATATGGTATCAGTTTTTCCTCTGGAGACTTGCAGATCTAGGGTTAAGAATCTTCTGGTTTTAAATTTCATTGAGGTACAAACAATTGGTATTGCTTCCTATGCATATGCATCACAACAAGCTGAGGGGAAAAAAAAAATAAAAAAACACACGTTACCCCCTACAGGATACTTGGCAATTAACTCCAGCTATGTCAGCAATTTTTTGAAAAATTTCCTAAACATGAGGAAATCTCATCTTCACTGTATGAAAGACAAAGCTACTGCAGTGACTCTTCCATGCATTACAATGTGTGTGTCTTACTTCTTAACCAAGCCGCTAATCACACAAATTATTGCAACTAATTACATCTGAAGGTCTAATTAATTCTTTCAGTACCACATCATTTAGTACGCATTCACAACACAGCACCTGTTTTGAAAATCCTCGCAGTTAATTTGTTTATAAACAAACACTATTTGCATAAAATGTTTAATGAATGGTTTAACAGTTAGTACAATACTCCAGCTTTGTCTTAGTAGATTTGAGGTCATCGAAGGCCACAATAAATTAATTTTAAACTATACAAATTAATTTAAATTGTATGTGTGAATTTCTCATTAATAAAGAAAACATTTTTAACGTGTTAATTAATATCTCTGTAATAGGCCAATTACTGTCTTTACAAGTGCATCTTAGAGTCGACCCCAAAAGATTTTATAGGGTTCTACTGTAATGGAGTAAAATGTTCCAACTTACGTGTACATGAAACACATGTACAAGTTACAGTGGAATTCAGAACTTACTTTTAGATGTCAGAGAACTTTTTTCTTTGTGCAAGACCTTACAGCATACTTCAATATCAAGCATTTGAAAAACCTTGGAAGACTGATAGGTTGTATATCACTTCTGTATGGAACAAAGAAGAAAAATCAGCTACTTTAATTGTACTTTATATCTCTTCATGCTGAATGATGTTTATTACTTGCTTTATAATTAAATAATTTAATGTTATCACATGTTCCCTAATAATAGGCATTCTGATAATGGGATTAAAGATTGCATATAGTGCCCTGACTCAGATGTTATAATTCTGTATATGTGATAATACATCAACCTGCTTCACGCAGAAACTAAAAGAGAACATTATTTCTTACTATCAAACATATTCTTTGCATGAACTATTGTTGAAATATGTTTACAGTCCCAAAATTTGTTTCTGATTTGCAAGCATTTTCACATTTGATAAGCACCTACTGTAAATTTACATTCAGTCATGAACTATTCTTATGAGAAGAAGCTAAGAACTGTAAAACATATTTATAACCTTACCCTTGTGTAGTGTTGCCCCTTAATGCACGTTTTGATGAATTCACATCATTGTACTACACAGCACTGTGTACTACAGTATGTGTTTCAATAGGGCAAATAAGGAACAAGGGAACTAAAGCCAGTGCTCATTTTCTTTTGAATGGGAAATTTACTGTGACTATAACCACATACACACCTCAGACAGACGTTAAACAACAGAATCACTCGGGAAGACCAACAGCCTGTGTTTGCTTACAAAAACACTCTTAAGTATGGACAATCTAATTTTTTTACAACACAGTTTGTTGTTTCTGAAATAAGGATTTGCCAACAAGTTTCAAATACAAAACTGGAAGCTTGATCAAGGATATCACAGTGTAAGAAGCATCTATGAATGTATCAAAATCTGAAAACAAATACACTGAGTTATACTGCCTACTTAAGAAGAGTTCCAATTCATTTCAACATTATAGGAAGTTTCATTTGCAAAACAGGTATTTTCACTTTTCTAATTCTTTAAATAATTTACTTAACTGCAGCTAGCATATGCTGAGAGTTCCAAAAATGTGACTAGAACAGAATTTCTTAAATTTCCAAGATACTCAGAATGTTGACACCAACTTCAATGACTACTCACAGACCAAATCATCTTTAGATAGATTAGAACTTAGTGCTGCAAACCAGTGATGTCAAAGGAGCAAGAATAAGTTACACCAAGAGAATCTGGCCTGATTACTGTTCCACTAAGTGCTTCTCAATCCTAGCCATTCTCTTCTCTGGATTCAATTTAGTAGGAGTTATTTTTGAGAAAGTCTTATCAACATTCCAAGTGGAAGATCAGTTCTGAGATGTACAAAGTAACTAAAAAAAATTGAAGCTTTTACTTTCCTGCTATACATTTCTTTCCCATAATAGTACACTGAGTTATGATTCACAGAAGCATTTTCAATGTCTTCCCATGAGAACCGGTTATATTAATTTCCTTTAAAATATTACTAAAGAAACTTGTTAACACCCTTCCTCCCACTTGTATTCAAAATTTCTTATATTTCAGATCTCATATCTGTAAGACAATGACTTCATTCAATAACACCTGTACTGCAATTAATTAAATCTACATCTTTATCTCACATTCATATAACTGTGTGTCTGCATGAGACAGAGAAAGCACGCAGTACCCACACAA
>JAJQWJ010000014.1:10222240-10604740 GCA_023637945.1 Phaethornis superciliosus | reverse complement strand
CATCATTGCCTAATTACAGAAAAAAGCATCAGAAACCAAATTCTCTTAAAGGTAATCACACAGAAACTCAGACCTTTTTACCTTTGAGAGCTTTTCTTTAATTTAAAAATCATTTCATGGTGGGCCACAGGTTGTTTAAAGCATGAGGTTAAATCACAGCCACCTATCTATTCCGGCTGCTGCTTCTATAATTCTTCCAGAATTATATCGTAAGTGGAGCTAGAAAGAGCTGTTCAGCTTTACACAGAAAAGAACCCGGCTTCAGTGCTGGAAAGGTGGCATGACCAATTAATAAAAATGGTAATTTTGTAATATGAAAGTTTCAAAACAGGAAAAGAACCATAAATTTGCAATGGACAGCCTTTTCAATGAAGCCCAAACCAGAAAAGACTTGGCTTCTCTTCCATCCTCAACACAACTAAAATAGTCCTAGCCTATGATATTTTAAATTCTCATCAAAAAGTTAGAGGAGGACTGACTGAACTAAAAGAAAACACAAACACTTGAAAAACAGAATAGCAGCTGAGTTAGGAAATCACATAATAGGTGAGCTCATGAGCTAATGAATATCCCTCAAACTTAGCAGACTTCAAAATCTCTGCCACCCGCAGGGAAAGAGCAGGAACCCCTCAGGATTTAAGTTTCCATGGTTTCATTACAAGAATATTTTGCTGTCAACAAGTGGCTTCTTAAATCACAGAAACTTGTTAGTTTGAAAGTAGATATGGTGAGAACTGGTAGGTTGGTTGCTTCTGTGACTGAAGAGAGGGGCAACCCTGGTTTCACAAGGTACAATGGTTCAGTTAGTTATAACTTCACTTTTTTAGTACACTGGGAATTCTTCACAGGGATTAGTATTATATTTTTGTTCAATGTTACTGGATTTTAATTGCAGTGCTTTATAGGAAGGCCCTAGAGAGCCAGTGGCATATGAAGTAGTTTAAAACCAGGAAATGAACCACTAACTCAATAATACAGTTTTTCATCTAGTCTAATTTTTTAGATTCTAGCAAAGCACTATGAGTGAACAGTTTCCATGTTATTTTAAAGACAAAAGTAAAAAAAAGTAACTAATCTAAGGGAAGATATATCAACCATATTCACTTCCTTCATACCCATTTATTATCCATTTTAAGATTAATATTCAAAAGATAACTATTATCACTGGACAAACTGCATGAGATATGATAAGCACACAGACTCTGCAAAAGGAAAATTATTGTTTTACCAATAACTATTTCTGCAATGAAGAAGCACAAATCTTTTTCACTTTCAATAATTCATTTGCATGAATTTACTTTTTTGCCTTAAGAGGTGGTTGCGATGTGTTAAAACACACTGTGCAATTTTAACTCCATAATACCACAAGAGAAATATTGTGTTAGTATAAAGTGTAAAAATATGAATGCTGTTAAATTCTTTGAACAGAAACACAGTGCAGCATTGCTCAAAAGCACCACCCAAAGGTAGAAGTGATGTAGAGACATTTACAGCATTTTTTTGTTGGTTTTTTTTTTTTTGTTAATTTCAGCAAAACCTGAATGTAAAAAATGACAGTGCAGTGAAAGCTGACAGAGGCTTTTGATAGAAGTGACTGATTTCCACAGATGCATCTGTAGGAAATTGATGATAATGCTGTCTAAACCATTCATTATGATTTGAAACTTTACTCAAATGAACACTAGATTTATAAATTTGCTAGACATGTGTTGCAGAGAATATGACAAAGTACTGCTTTCAGTGGAAAATTCTTTTGACCTGATTTTATAAAAATAATCCAAAATTGGGGAAGATAATTTATTTCTAAAGCCTTCTGAAATAGCTGAAGTTGTATTTTTCAAACAGTATGCACCTAAGTGAAACAGTCATTGGGTAAATTCAGCCATCACTTGTACTCATAAATTTTCTTTATTAGAATTATAAAGCTAAATGATAAGGCTTTTTCATATTGCCAATCAGTTGCCTTCTAGACAAAGAACACTTATCTTCCTGCTAATCATACTCATAATATTCCTAGGCTGAAATAAGCAAGAACGTAGCTTTTAAAAAACACATAAGCATAAAGTTTATGTATAAACCACGCTAATCACCAGCTGTTAAAATATTTTGATGAAATAATCATTTTATTAGCCAGATACTTCAAATTAAGGAAATTTGTTGCATTCTTGTACAAAATAGTGCATAATTCTAACATTTTTAAAAGTCCTTTACTTCTTTAACTTTTTCAAAAAGAGTCCAAATATGAGAAAGTATCATAGCCACATATCTTCAAGATTTAAGTAGGTTAATTTGCTGGGGGATGGTTTTGTCCTTTTTACTGACATTCAATGCTCATAAAGAAAAGTTGAGAAATTGTGATGAGATAGATTGAAACACCAACTCACCAGAACACAAAGTACTAAAAATATTGGAAAAAGATAGCATTCGGCAGAGATTATGACCTCTTGCCTGCAGTAATACAGTTATACAAATATATTCAATATGAAAATTTTCCTTACTACTGTTGCCTTTTTCTACATAAGTGATCAGGACTAAAACCATGCAAAATGGTTATTTTTTAATTCAGAAAGGATTCAGTAAACAATTTGCTCTATATGCTTCTGTTGCAAGTGTACCAAAATAAGCTAATAAGAAACGACTGATAGCAATTCTGTTCTTGTAAGAATACCTACACTGGGATTTTAACACCAACTGGCTAATTTCTTCTTGTTACTTATTCCTCTTTCTTGAGGAAACCAGGGAAATTACTTTTGATACTGAGTATCAAAAAGGGGTTCTCACAAACGTAGTGTAGCCTAAATAACATTTCATCCTGGAAAACATACTGAGTTATGTTCAATTCATGAAGGATTCTCCAGCATGTGCCCTTTTTCTTTAGACCTCAATGAACTTCTGCAAAGCAAATGTATTGAGGGTTTTTTAAGAATATTTGTGCGATATACGGTCCTGCTACAAATGCTTCAAAATTGGAATAGACTTTTTTGGAATAAACTTTTTAGTTTTTCGAGGGGAACCAGTGCATTTTCCTGCAGGAAGGAAAGCTAAGGCTGCAGAACTGCATCTCTACCTGCTACAGGCAGGGGAGCTGCAGGGCTTGCTGCACAGGCACTGGAGGCTCCTTACTCTCTCCCCTTGTCAGAAGTGAATGCCTGACTCCGAAAAGACCCTGTAAGGAAAGAAGAAACTGAGAACATTCCAAGATCTTTCTATCAAGAAAATTGTCGGTGATAGGAGAGCACCTTCAGCTACTGTAGCAGGACTTTCTCTCCCTCTCCATGCCTGTGCTGTGGGAGGAGGTCCAGTGAGTGGTCCTCACCTTGCAGACAAGGTAACAGCATTAATTGCTAAATGCTCTTGTTAAGTCCTTCCTCCCTTTCTTCTCTGCAGATCAAGAGCATAAATTTAAATTTCCTCATATTCCACAATAGACATTATCATTTCAGATCAGACAAGCTTTACAGACTGTAAGAACATTATTTACAGGAAAGGGTGCAGACAGGAATACCTCCCCACCCGTGTTTTTTTAAGAATCAAAAGGCATAAAACAAGCAGCCCATAGAGTTTCAAGGACACACTCACTTCAGTTCACTCATTTGCAATGTATGATTTGAAAGTATTTTTTGCCACAATTAAAGGAATTGTTCAGCATCAGACTGCTTAACAATATGAATTCCACTGTAATGTTTAAAATAAGCTTATATTTTTCTGGTATTGATTCTTTTCATGTATTTGAGACCAGTCCTCTTACTTGCCCTTCCCCTTCCTGACTGACACTCTTTAATTCATAGGCTTTCTATTAGAAGTCGACCCAAACAGGAACCAAGCATCCAACTTGCTGCTGATTCAAAGCTAATTTGATTCCAGACTTCCATGAGGAATGTTTTCAGTACTCCTATAGGATTTGAGTAACAACTTCTGACAAACTCAAAGATTCAGCATCTGGGAGTTCATTATCTACACCAACACAGGAGCAGAAGCAGGAGCTGAATGTAACACCCTTGTCTTTATCTCTGAAACACTCAGGCATGTCTAGCAGAAATAATTGAGACAGGAGATCATAATACCAGAACGTATGAACAGATGAGTTTAAAAGATTATCTGGGCTCCCTCATGACTGCTTCTGTGATGGACTTTAGGCAGTAGGGAGAACATAGATGTATCCTGTTCCTTAGTGCAGATGTGCCTGAAATGGCATCCTAGTCTTTGCCTTTTCAAACACATCAGTGTTGGCACTTGACACTGGTACAGGTCTTCCAGTGTTCAGCTTGGGGATCAGTGATTCTTGCTCAGATCTTGCTTAAGTCACTCATTGTTCTGAACAAGTTTGAGAAATAAGGATACCCAAGACAGAGACGTACACACTAATTACAGATATGTAGGAAAAGTTATGAGATGTTTGGTGAAAATTACTAAAGATAATAGTAATATTAAAATACATTTATCTACATATTTATATAACAGTATATATAATAGTAATAGGTAATAGTAAAATAGAAGATCTATTTTTAAGTAAGAAAACATCAGGAACAAAACAGTTTCAACTCCTGAAATAATGGAAACTTGATATCTTTATTCTCTAACTGAGGCATTATATTCCTATTATATCATTGTAAAATGAGATGGCTGGGTAGCAGTATTCAGCCTGAGCTCATTTTCATCATCAATATTCAACATCTAAAACTGACAGAACACAGTGCTGGGAGAAAGTTACATCAGCCCTCCAATAGGCCAGGTAAGTGGAATGAAGTCTTGTGGTTGTGGTAAAACTTCCATCCACCTGCAAGAGTGCAGGTAGAATGGATGAGACCCCCCCAAGTGGGCTTCTGATGACAGCACTCACCAAGGGCTCCCCATTCAGAGGAACAGACACTCATTCCTTCAAGGATGATGTACCCCGGGTAGAAAAGGATCAAGAAAATTCCATTAAACTGAGTCCAAAAGAATTCATGATCCTAAGATGATAAAAAGTTATACCTACAAACTGATCTAATTTTTTCTCTCTTTTCATTCAAGTGCGCTTTTTTTATCAATATTTCAAATTACTTTTTGTGTTGTTTTTCCAAACCAGTGATACTCAGCTTACAAAACAAGTTTTGCAAAATGAAATAATGTATTTTAAATTGTATAAATTATTACTCATTTACACTGATTTTTTTTAACAATTTTTTTTCAAGATAAAATTAAGCCATGTATTTGGCCAAGTGGACATAATGGGGTTTTCTTCCTTCAGTTCTGAAGGCATGACAAAAAATAAATAAGAGGCTAAGAATGCCTTGTCTATTTGGAATTAAGTATTCAATTCCTTTTGTATAAGTTATAAATTGCAAAACCTAAAATATCACAAAGTGGATAAAAATTGCAAAGGCTTTCTAAAAAAATAAAGTCTGAATGGAGTGAGTTTTTTCATTGTTATTACATATCTCAGGTTACCACAAAGTTTCACATGTTCACAATATTTTTCCTCTATTTATAGACAATAAATCACTTTAAGGGAAGGTGAGTGGAAGGGGTGTGAAGACTTAGCCCTGTCAGAACTCAGCAAAATTGCAATTAATAAGTATTTTTAAATGGATCACACATCACATGCCCACGGTTTCAGTTTTACTGGAAAAAATATTGCATACACTATAACATTAGGAAAAAAAAAACAAAACCATTCCAGATCTGCCATTACTATAATGTAGATTGAAGGATTTAAGATTTCTGGTTTTATTTAAATCTGAACTTGCAAAATCTATTTGCTCTCCTTGAACTAAATCTGCAGATATGCCCTTTTCTCCTCTGTACATTCAACATAATAGGTATTATTACCCATAACTTTTTATTTAAAAGAATTGTGCAGCCAGAAAAATGAATGAATTTAATTACCAATGCAGTGTGAAAAAAATCATTAGAGCAAGAGCCTGGAACACTTGGTATTAACAATAAACAAAGGCTATTAAAACCAGTTTTTAAAAGTGTCATTCTTTCTTCAGTTCTTAAAGTGTAAATAATACAAACACAGAAACAGAACTGTATGCAAACATCTGTAGTTACTGGTAAGAGAGGACTCTAAGAAAATGCTAAATGACTGACTGGGTCATTTAACTTTAAATCTATACTTTATGTGGCAATATGGAGAAGTCATTTGATTGCTATGCATAAAAAAATTTCAATTCTAATATGATCTAAAAGTCTCACCTTCATAAGACAAAATTTTAATTATAAAATTGCATTTAATGGCAATCATACGTATCTGCCACCTCAATTTTGTAATGTTATCTTTCTATAGGCTGTTGACTACACATTACAGAAACAGCTATTTAAAATTGAGAACTTTCTTTAGACTTTACAAATTCCTACATAGCTGCATATTGAAAACATAGGGCCTCTTAAACACAAACTGCAAGTTATTGCATAAAAGAATTTCATCATCTAGGAATCAGCAATGTGCAGATGTATGTATTAATGAATAACCTGGACATGTCATTTTCCTTCCCAGTAGCATGCAAAGCCTCCTAAATACTCAAGAGAACAATTTAGATCAGGAGCTGTGGCTACTGAAAATGTATGTTCTCAAAAGAACATATATTAAAAATGTACAGTTGCTGTGAAAAAGCAGGCCAAAATCTGAACTTTTGATAGATGGGAGAAGTATCTACACTAAAGTCTACAGATGTACTTCCAGGCATAATTTGGCCTTGTTGATTAAAGGCCACATTAAATACTTTAGTTACTGAAGTCCTGACTCAGAGCTGCTTTTCAAAGTATACTTCTTTTCTTCATTATTTCATTTTTCAGTTATTTAACTCCCAAAAAATGCTATTAGATGGCACAGCTACACGCTCCCTAGAACAGCTGGTTGTTAATTGGCTTGGGAAGAAATTGTTGTAACTGGAGTTGAATGAAGGTGTGCAGATGGATAGGAAACAGCCACAGGAGATAAGAGATAACAGCAGAGAACGTAGCAAAGGTTATTTTGATTCTCTTATGTATAAGTGGTATTGAAACAAGCACTATTTAAACAATGGACTATTTATGCTGATGTCTTAACAAAAACAACCCCATTTATATAGTATATAAAGAACGACTAGAAAATCATACAGTTCATAAAATGACTTACTCTATTATAAAGTTCATTTGTGGTTATTTAGGATGAGGTTTCTTTTTTGTGGTGATGCCCTTCATAATGAAGTCATACAGCATTCTGTAATGTTTCCCAGCCCTAGGCTTTATTCTGTAAGACATTTCTGACTATTTAACTTTACTACTGGGAATATTCCCTATTGATTTCAAAGGGATTACTTGTAGAAGTAACTACAAGCAGAAGTATTCACAGTAGTGGAGCTTCAGTCATCTTTTCCAACCCTTTTGCCCTGGAGAAATCCTAAGGGAATCTATAGTTTGAGAGACATTATGCTAGAGGGCTAAAAAGTTACAAAGAACAAAAATTTTAAGTGAACCATACTGCATGCCAAGAAGTCTAACTGCAGGGCTAGAAGCTAACTACAGATCTTTACTGGGGAAGAATGAGACAGTAAACAGGTCAGAAAGATACAGGTTAGTGGAAAATAAACGTGAACAAGATTTACCCATGTAGTTAATCAGTAAAACTACTAACAGATTTAAACTAACAGCATTAATTATGTTCGTAGCAGTCAAAACTTGGGCATCATATTTAGCCCACCACACAGATTTCCTTTACAGTCAAAGAAGAAAATTTTCCTCCTCAGAGGACAACTACATGCAAGAAAGCCAGTGTCTAGAACTTGGCAGTGGAGTTACTCCAGAAAGATGTATTCAGAGCCTTTCCACCCCCAGACTCAAAGGAACCCAGTCCTCTTTTTTACTACTAGCAGCAGTGATTACAGAAGAGATATACTTCATGTGATACAGTTTGAATCAATAGTAGAACAAAGAAAGAACCAGCATCAAAGAAAATATTTTGGAGGAATACAATTTTATCCATGGTTTTATAAATATTGCTACAGAATCACAGCTCAATCTTAATATTCTGTGAGTAACCTCTATCTGAAAATACTGTTCATATGTGAGTTGAAAATTACTTTCTTCAGCACTTCCACTGTTAGGAAAGCAGATGGCTCAATCTAAATGACCACGTGAAAGAAAGAAAGGAAAAGACCAACACAGATCAATATCCTCACTATGATTACTGTATTCCAAAAAATACCAACATCAGAACCAGCAAAAGAACATCTTTTTAGGAAAACCAGTCAATTACTAAAGTAAATCTGAAAAGAAACACCCAATAACTTTAATAAAAATAATTTAAGCAGAATTAAAAACAACTTTACTCTTAGCGTCAATGCCTGTGTTTATCTTGTATGTAAGTAAAGAAATAAACCACTGTAAACCTCTGTCTCATACATTGCCATAGGGAGAAATAAATTAAAAAAAAAGAAAAAATAAGAGTAACATATAAATGGGGCTATGCTTTTCTGTCTAGGTGGGGTTTTTTTGTGGTTTTTAATTAAAGAAAATAAATAATTTATCCCTTAACCAATGGGCAAAACATTCTATTCTTGGAACACTGTGGTGATGTTAAATAGACAAAGAAATGCCAGAGAATAACCAGATTAGAGCTCAGCAAAGTGGGAAAACACACCGAGCCAAGAGCTTTCAAAAACTCAACCACAAACACCCTTGCTGTAAGCAGAGCTCTTCCCTGGCAGCATCACCAAGTCAGTGGTCTTGTGGCACATGGCTCTGCCTGGGGATGGCCTCAAAAGCAGCAGTCCCATTGATTTGGGAATGGCACAGCCATTACTGATGTGGTTGTGTGCTCAGGGATTTAAACAGATTCATGAGACCACTGGTTCTGTCCTGATCTAGGCCTTAACTCAAGCAAGAGAATTAATCCATTCTCTAAAGGCAAGACAATAGGGAAATTCATATCTGTAGATTGGACCTTCTGCAGAAACAAGTTACTTTCCTGCAACTGAGTTCCTTCAGGTACAGCAGGTGATCTACATCCATTTACTAAGTATCCCCCTTTTCAGGCTAGCTTGTTGAAGCAGTGTGAATACAAAACCACAGAAGGTGAGGGTGGTGATACTTCCATATAAAAAGTACAGATTATGCCAAATGGCAATTTGAACACTGCCAACAAAAACAAGTGTGAATTTCATTTTATCACATAGAATAGCAAATGGAATGTAGTGCAAATTAGTGTAGATTTAAATTTCAGTGGTTTTTAAATTTCAGACATCATAAAGCTTTGGAGTTCACCAGACTACCCTTACATGCAGTCTCTTTGTCTGCCTTTAATCTGAAATACAGAGACTTTTAGAGGCCTCAGAAGGTGATCTAAGTAAACTGACTTTAAGCCTGAGAATTTAAAGTTAAACTATATTTGATAGTAAAAAAATGTCACGTTTTTAATTTTGTGCCAGCAGTTCATACACTATGTATAATATTTAAACATGCTCTAATTCTTATGTGTCAAAACAATCATGTTCATTAATATTTCCACTGCGCCTGTACTACTTTCAATGTATAATTTTATAAGAACCATCCCCCAGCTACTTAGTATTCGTCAAGGAACTCAAAAGAAATGGGAATCAAAAATTACAACCACTATATCCAAATTACATATTGATATAAGCACTGCTTAACTAAACCTGTTCAGAGACAGGTTTAGAAAAAATTCCCCATTTTATAAATACAAGTAAATAATCTAAGCAGCATGTAAAATATTACTAATCTTTTTCCGGCATTTTCCAGAAAAGACACCATATGTCTTTGTCCCCCCCTCAGAAATGTACTCTCCACCACAGTCATGGCAAAATGCAGTTTCTAGCTATTTCAAGAAAGAATTTGAGAAAGTCTGTATGCTTTCCATTCATTTCAATGAAATCTGTCTCTCTCTGTTCTCACCAATTACATGAAATGGAAGATATTCAGGTAGAAAAGGCAACACAAAAAAAAAAAAAAAAAAAAAAAAAAAACAAAAAACTGCCACAAAACAAACCAGAAAACCAGAACATTAAGTGTTAGATAGTTATTTCTCAAGAAATTCATCAGGCTGACTTACAAATTTTTTTAAACTGGACAACAACACACCTTCAGAACCCTTGCATTTTTGCATTTCTAGGAGAGGTGTTCAGTATCACTCATCTTTACCTCTTCATCAACAGTAAACATCAACAGTGTTAAGATTAGGGAATGATTGGAATAAAATCTGTATCATTTTGACTAGATCTGTGAACAGGTGGTAGAACAAACCCATCAACAAAGGGCACAAGTGAAAAGATTTACCTCTGCCAGAAGCAGTTCTAACAAGAGCTGTGCATCCTGCATGTCCTGTGCAAAAGAAGTTACCAGAGTATGCAAAGTACCTTGGCATTCCTCATGCAAAAATCTTAGGAGCTCTGTATGTACCAGTGACATTTTACTAACTGCATGAATTTATGTACTCAGTAGTAGATAACAGAAATGCAACAATAGGATTATATAATAGATTGAAAGTTGGAAAGCTACAGAACAGCAGATTTGGGGAGCTCCAAATTATTGCAGACCTCTACTGGAAATATCTCTACAACCTAGAAAAAAATTACACTCTGGAAAACATATGTGATTTAGGTAAACTCCACTGAAGCACTGGATAAATTCAAGCTTTTGGTTTTCTTCCCTGGGCCTCTAGCTATTGGTTGTCAGGATCTTTGGAATAGAACTACTCTGCCTCTCTCTCCTGCCCTTGATATTTAAATAGAGAAACCAAAACCCTTAAAAGTAAAGATGGAAAAAAGTGCTGATGAGTTATTTACCACTGCAAACTCTAACACACCCAAAGAAAAAAGAGCCAAGACTGGCACATGCTGATTTGATTCTGCACCTCTCTGCTTCATTCTTCTGGAGGAAGCACTACCATGCCCTGCATTAAGATACAGATTTCTGAGGCAGCTTAAGAAGCAGGATGCTTTCTGTTCCTATCAAGTTTTATACTTGCTCTTTCTCTCTGGACATTTCCAATTGTTCTTTATTTAATCTAAAAATTAAAATCACATAGATTGAGAGCATATTTTTTGTCTATGGATAGGAAAACACAACAGCGACATGACCTTCACTTGGGGGTTTTGTTGTACACATTCCAGGCATCTCTGATCATATTTCACTACCCTGGAAGTGATTGTGATGTCCAGAATGCTGAATTATGTCATTAATTAAGGAATCGGGCAGGAGGTAGCTGATTATAAGGGAGAAAGAATCTGTACTTACACAAAACTATTTTCATAATCAGTGATGATAGAAAGCGAAATAAAGAAAAATTACCTTGTGCTTAATTCAAGTGTCCTGGTATATTGTTTTAAAATATTGTTCCATATGTAGAAGATGTTATTTAGCTCCAGCGGTCAGCCAAAAGCAAAGTGTAGGATTTAATAACCTTGCCTTAGTGTGAAAAAAGAAACAAGAAAGACACAACAAGAATTTGCTTTGGATAGCAAACTTCCAAAGTACATATGAGAAAAAGGATAAGTGCCATAATCCATTCAAATTCTCTTTTTAATGTTGATTTTACCTGAAACAAAATGTGCAGGATGCACAAGCAAGAATACCATTTACTACAGTATCAGAGATTAGTTCATTAATGGGTTCAAGCAACTGGCCATGCATCAGCATAACATTAGAGGCTAACTGATTTCCTTCTGTAAGCCACTTATACAACTGAGCATTTGCAAATCATCTCAAGATGCATGTCAGAGAGAGATATGACAGTGTTAAAGAAATACATTTTTCATTTATTCTATTAGTAATACACACTACTGAATGTGTTATAGTGCAGGCAATAAAAGAGACTTATTTTTTAACCCGTTTGGCAAGCTAGAACTCATCTTACCTTCAATGTATCTTTTTTTCTGTAAGACAAGATTCAAGGAAAACTTTATTGAACAAAAGCAGGATTTGGTGAAATGAAGGTTTGCCTGATTCCCTACAGCCTTATATTTAGATTTTAAGAGGATATAAATTTCTTTCTTAGCCATACTTTTAAAAAATAAATTAAAAAACCCCACACCCACACATAAAAGACAACAAACCCAAAACATGATGTTAAGCAAAAAAGTCAAAGGTGGGCATGTGCTTAAATACCTGACCAAATCAGAGCCTTAAAATAAGGAAATTGCAGACGTTATGCAAAAGAATCATTGATGTGCTTCTTAACACAAAAGCCATAGCAGTCACAGATGCCAGGACTTGTCAGTGGTCACAGGAACCTCACAAGTATACAAAACATTCGCGATTTTTTAAAAACAGAGGTAAATAGACTAGAAACAGCCATAGTTTCCTGTCTCCCCGAGTGTTTTTACTTGAACTAGACACAGGAAAAACACATACCAGATTGTTGCTGCAGCTTTTCATTCCTATATGAACAAAAATATCACTTGCCATTTTTTTTTTTTTCAGAAAACTGAAAGACAAAGTGATCCTTTAGCACATTTTCATGGAATAAGAATCTTGTGAGAGGAGCCTTGAAAATGAGAAGATAAGCAACAAAAACCAAGAATGTGTGTCTAAAAATTTTACATACTTGATTATTCCAGTAGCAAGACCAAGCTAACAAAACTGGAAGCACATTAAGCCTCTAAGCACATTGTCCTTAAGACAATGTCTGGCAAGTACACCACATCCCATAGTACGTAACGGGAGTGTATAGCAGCACTGCATGTCACATTTTAAAAACAATTCCAGAAGTTCTTACCAAAAAAAAAAATAAAACAGTTAAATAGTGGATTTGTAAATCAGAACTAAAGGGTAGTTCTCACAGTTTTCAAGGACTATACACAAATGCACACATCGCTAACAGGGGCCCAAATAACCAGTGAAAGGGCAGTACAGAAGGAATGGGCTGTCCTCTGGGGTAGGAGGTGAGTGTTCTTCACAATTCCTCTTTCTCATATTTCGTAATGGGCTAATGGAATGAAGCTATACTTCCAAGGAAACTTTTACTAGGAAATTACTTGAAATCTGCACTTGAAAAATTCAAGTCCAAATTCTTTTTTACAGACCCTTCAAATTCCAAATCTTGTTATGAGAAAAGAGCATACCACATTGCCACGTTATCAATATTGAACAACTTCTCTGCTGAATTCTAACATAGCTCTTTTGGGGGGTTTTGCTTTGGTCCACTCTCAGAAACCTATGTTCCATTGTTTTTTTCTGCTCAGAAGACATGGAGCTCTGGACAGGGAAACTGAAGGAGAGTTCTTTGATATATCTGTTTTATCACCTGTAGTGCACATCGGCCGGGAGTAAGAGCACACGGCAGTGTGAAGCCAGCTTGCAACTCTGAGAATCCACTGCCAAAAATCCACAGCAAGAGATGATCACAGTGTTATTTGGCTGGGAGCATACCTAAAGTATTACTGTGGTAAAGATGCTGATGCTTAGGAGCCCTCAGGTGGACAGATCCCAGTTGATGACTTTCTCATGCAAGCTACTCTCATGCTCTCTACATACTCACTTCTGCCTTTTTTTCTCTGGCATCTGTTTTTATATTTCATCTCATAAGGTTATTGTTTTGCTGTCTCTTTTTAATGAGACAAAACTGCATTCAATCATTAAACATTTTCATAGCTTTTTTTTCCATTCTCTCTTTTCATTCCAAGACGATTTTGCCTCAGGAAATTTTTCTTCTTCCATCTATGTTCTCAGGCAAGTAAGCCAGTTTTTATAAGGCTTGTAAGGCTAAAAAGTAATATTCATCCATTTTTAAATACTGACTTATTGACTATGGATTTAGGCTGTTTTCATTCCTTCTATTGCCCCACTACCACAACTATAGCCTGAGCAGCTGCAGATGAATTAAAAAATAATTAAATTGTTTTAGATAGAAAGAAGACAGTAGGACAGTAAAGAGAACTTTATATTTCTCCCTTCAGCATCACTAGTTGTCAATATACAGCTGCTCCCTCATGTAAAGAAATGAAGAGTTAAACTCAAATTAATTGATTGCAGTTAAAAGTACACCCTTAAGAAATCTAATATGGAACACATATTTAAAGCATTCTTCCATATATATCACAACAAAACATATGATCGTGTTTACTAATTTAACAATAAATGTTCGCATTAACAGAAAATAATTATGACTGCTAAATTACTACGTTCTACACAGCAAAATATGCAGGCATCCTTTCAGCAAACACACCATTTTGCCTCATGTTATAGCAAGCTATTCAAAGACTTCCCTGGGAATCATGATACACTTCTTGTAGTATTTATTCTTAATGAGATTACACTAATGGAGCTTACATTTACATTAATTCCATGCAGAATTAGTGTGCGTATACACATGCAGGCTGGTGAAAGTATTCCTTATCCAAGGAATGATGTGCACATAGCAGAATGCTCTTTCCATTAAGAAATCTGGTATCAAGAATTCCACAAATATGCCAGGAGATAATTCACCATATTACTGTGGTCTGTTTCAGGGAAAAATAAAGTATGCTATTATCTCATATACTATGGAATACACAGAACTGCAAACAGAAGTGTTTCAATTCAATACAATATGAAAAAATTCAAAATAAAATGAGAAGCGTCTGAAAACAAACCAACAAAATTACACAGCAGAGTTGTTAATTATGATTATTTATGATCATTCAGAACTGGCATCGTTATTATATTTTCCCTTCCAAGTTTCTCTTAAATGCATCACCCCATAGCAACTCAAGGATCTATACAAATAACAGCAGTTTAGGGTGCTAAAAGTTGTCTTACCCAAAAGCTTGATGTTGCTCCCATTATAAACAATAATGTAATATTTAATTTATTCAGTAACATAAAGTGGGAAATTTATGACTGACATCTCTTGAGAAGCATCATCAGGCTAGTAAAAAAAAACTTATTTGCAACCAATGAATGGGTCTCCACCGTGAGCTCTCAGCTCTCCACCACTCTTAAACAATCACCAAACTCATGCGCGTAATCCATTCAGGGCATTGCTACCTGCTACGCTGAATATTTCATCAGAAATGACAAGACTTTTTCCTTCTCCCTCCCTCCCAACCCCTCTTTTATATTTGCTCGCTTGACAACTTGTCACTGCCACATCACTGCCACGCTGGCTGTCCTTGAAACCTGACCTCTGTAGCTTTTTGCGCCCAGTGGTCATGCCGTCCCTGTCTCACTCGAACCATTTCTGACAGGAGACATGCTGATCTCAACAGCAAGTCCTGGCACCTGAGACACACTGGGATTACACAGGTAAATCAGGGTATTCCATGTTGTCTCCTAGCTAACAACAGAGGGAAAAACATGACATCTTGAACAACAGATCTTACATTCGCATATTCAAAAGATTCATCATGCTTTTACAAGCAGATGGGCGAGATTGTTTCCCCTTGCTCTGAGAGGGCAAATCATATACATAAAAGAAAGTTAAAAACACAGGAGAGTTTATTTTGGGTTTAATTTAAACAGAATTAAAGGGTCAGTTATTGAGTAAGGCACAAGATAAAACAATTAATTAAAAATAAAGAAGGTGAACAGAAAGGCTTGCTCAGCAATCTAAAACAGTTTCAATTAAATCTTTTATTAGAGGCATCTCAGTTTATTTAGCTTTCATGTGAATCGTGTGCCTAACAAGGTGCATGATTTGATCCCACAATAGTATGATCTACTTAAAAGTAGGTATGCTTGGAAAGAAGGGTAAGGTTTTCCTTTAAAATGGCATGAAAATGGCATGTTTTTAACTTTTCTTGAAATGTCTGTGTAGAGAAGAACGTGAAGTATTTTGACTGAAATAAATGCTTTCATGGAAAACAGTGAACCCTGGAGATTATGCCGAATCTTGAAGAACTTCATACTGTTTTAAGCAGGTGACAGTAATGTCATCGCCTGAGCTTTTTGCCTTCCACACTTGCACAATAAAATAAAATAAAATAAAAAAAACATAAAAAAGAAGAAAGTTTTACATTGGACAGAAAAGCTCAGAGTTATCCATGCAGATAGCACCTTAGCACAGGCTAAACTTAATGTACAACCACTACAGTTACATTAAGGCCAATTCTGTCTTTCACTGTAAAAATATCATAGTATCACCATGCCTAAAATGAGACACAGTTTGCCTTTAATGTATTTCCGTTGAAAGAACTTGAAACAACTTACACTACTACATATATCACAATCAGGCTGGACCAGGTAATTTGGATATTTCCTGCACCTCAGCACCGTTAATTTTCTCATAGGACAGCATACGTAGCATATGAAAACATAAAAGTAAATTATAAGGGAAAAATTATGCTCATGAGTATAGTATTTAACCACATTTCTCTGTATTTACAGTTTTCCATCCCTCACCCATCTTTTACCATTAGTAAACAGGTACAGGAAAACCCTGGAATCCTTCCTAGAAGTGTTCATGCCCTAAGAAAAATAAAGTGGGGGTGGGAAGAATCACAAAAAATATTCAATCTGGTTTTTTTAGTCATATTGCTTCAGGCAAACAAAAATTAAATTCCCATTTTCACTTGTCACACCTCAGCTACATGGATATGTTTTAGGTGGGCACTTTTCTACAGTTAGAGTCAAACCAACTTTAAAAACAGAGTCCTCACTCCTAGTCAGATGTAGAAAATATTTTTCAATTTGGAAAGCTAATGATTAGATAATGAATCTGCCTGATTAGGAAGATTAATTACATCAATCACAAGAGCAAACTGACATCTCAAGGTGTGAATCCTACTTTAAACACAATCAGACTGAACACACACACACACATAATCCCAAACCTTCATCCAGGGATGGTAGCCAGTGTAAATTGCAAGCAAGTTCATCTAGTCTGCCTGGGTAACCTTCCACCCCATCCTTCCTGAAGGAAAATTGTTCACTCCTTTGCTAAACCTACAGGAGCAGCAGTTGGGAAGGTAGATTATGAATTCAACAGGAATTCAATTGCTAATAATTGAGGTTAAGAACCTGGAGAAGATTGTACAGGGAAGTGTTCACTTGTTTTATCTTTTGAACAAAGCCTCATCTAAAAAAGGAGGGGATTCTAACAACAGAAACACAAAGCTAATACAATTTAGTAGGCAAAGTCACATTGGCATATTCTACAATGATCTCAGGGAACACACTGTTAGAAGTTACCAACTTCCTGAACTAGAAAGAGTTCATAGAAGGTGAGAACAATCTCAAAAGAGTCTACGCATCCTTATGCTCAGAAAAAAACTTTTTGAAAACATGTAACATCTACAGCAATCAGCTTCAATAGAAATTTCTTATTTAAAAAATAAATAATTTTTTTTTAAAGTCTGTATTCTTAAAGTGGAATTATTTGTCCAGTAATCAAACTTTAGTGATCATGCTTTGACTCCATACATTGAGTGTGAATCAGTAGAACTCATAGAGTAACAGAATTCTTGCAGAATTTAACCCTTTCCTGAAGATGCCAAAACACAAGTAAATTATCAGAACACTTTAATAGTCATGCTTGAAAACTTATGTAAGCAAGCCACAGAAATTATAGAACTTTTCTTTAAGAGAAATCCATAGACATTTTTCACTTCTGTTCTCAATGCCCATCTATTTATCAATGTGCTCTTTGAGGAAATGCAGCTGAATGCTGTCTTCACAGCGATTCACATTCTGCAGCTTGAAGAAAACTTACACAAACTTCAACTTCTTATGCTTGCATATACTCAGAATTTGCAGCCACACAAATCACGTGCAACTCTGTGTATGCTTATTACCATTTGAATCTGCACACTACAGAAGCAAAGACATGCATAATGTTGTGTAAATAAAACCTAAGGAATCTAAAAACCCCCAAAAAGGAAAAGAAGAAAAAAAAATTTCCACTCTTCAGACTAAGGGAATGTGTTTGAGACTAAGTGTTTGAGATTTGCTCTGAAAGTCAGTCTGAAAAACAAGTACAAATTATGCCCAAAAATAGGATAACAAAAAGGATATGACTAAAATCAAAGTCTTTAAAATAGCACAGACCATTAACTATGAAAGAAGTGTTATTCATCAGAGCCAAAAGTCCAAAGCACAGTTCCAGATCCTCCTAATGTACCCTCCCCAACATATCCTAATGGTGATACATATCAACATTAAATTTAAAGGAAAAAGAAGTCAGGACTTTCCAAAT
The DNA here is from genome assembly GCA_023637945.1 of Phaethornis superciliosus. Lineage (NCBI taxonomy): Eukaryota > Metazoa > Chordata > Aves > Apodiformes > Trochilidae > Phaethornis > Phaethornis superciliosus. The sequence continues at coordinate 10,586,649 of JAJQWJ010000014.1, read as the reverse complement.
AGAATTCAAAATATAAGAGAAATCACTGGAGAACTATCAGCAAATGTGTCTTGGGAGTTAATGTTAAGATTCTCAAAGCCAGATTCCTGAATATCTCAGGGACTTGGCTTACAAAACACTTTGTTTCTCTTTGTTTCCACAACAAACTTACATTTCTTCAGCCTTAATTAAGGTTTGACGCATTGAGCATCGATCCCAGATCATACCCTTTTCCTGCCTTTACAAATGTTCATGTCTTTTGCAGCAGATCATAAAGTTCAAGGGCATAAGTAGATGTACTGTAATTCAGCCATATGATTCATATGAATTCTGCTTTGCTTAACACACTCAGGAAGCCCTCCCTTCCCCAAGAGAAAAAGAGTTCAATTCATAAGATACTAATAGCTTCATTATGCATGCTCAGGGACTGAGCTACACCAAGGAGTCGAGAGTGGCCAACCTGTATCTGGATAGAAACAGTACAGATTTTAGAAGTCCAGTTTCAGGAATACTATGACATCAGAGTAATAACTTCCCTTTTGAAAATATGACTGGCACAGTTCTCACATTTTGCAATTGAATATGTAACATAGGTGCACTACCACATTAGTCTGTGTGCATGAAGTCTCAAAAAAAGTCTCATTCTAATGGCTTTTAACTGATCCATTTATCTCAATTTTGAAACCAAAGGACCCCACAGTAGCAGAATGCACAGCCTGGTTTTAACAGCCATGTTAAAGCAGAAGTAACTGCACAAAGAGAATTTAACTGACCTTAGTTTAGTGGTGTTATGATGGCATAGCTGCAAAGTCCAACTAGAAAACCTGAACACTTTTGCAATGAAGAGATAAGATAAACAATTAAGGTAGCGATGGTTATCCAGTCCCTTACTACTTTAATACTTCCTTCCTATACATTTCTTTGTAGAAATTGCATGCTGATTTACTTATTATATTTGCACACTTTGAAACCTATCCAGGCATGGTCTTGTCTAAAGACTGCATCTTCACAAAACACTGGCCATTAGTTTTGCAGAACAAGGGCTTTTAGTCTGGTAAGTCTCACCATACCCCACACTGTGCCTTTCCCCAAAGTTACCATCTGCCATACTCCAAGTTTCTCCCATATTCCGTGGGGAAAGAGGGAAAGTGTTTGGAGTTAAAGCACCCTTGTCTGATTTTATAATTTTTTTATTCTCCCTGTCAGCATTTCTCGACCATGCAGATTGCACGTGCCTTTCCTACAGGTGGCAGCTTGAGGCATCTTTACAACACGATACCAGGAGACACAATCTCAGATGCCCAGTCAGGCAGCACATAGGGTAGTAAAGAGCTGTGAAAGGTCAGAGGAACCTGCTGTGGGCAATTATTCATGGACTGTATCCAATGTCTTTGAAGGTAGGTGTGAAAATTTTGAGAAGAGGAAAAGATTGTCAGCAACACTACTACTTAGATTTTTCTCTGAATAAGAATTCTCAGAATCTGTCCAGTTTGAAATATGTATTTTTGGATGTAATCCAAAGCACACCTAAATCAATGCCAAGACTTCATAATCTCAAACCAATAGCTCAGAAAGTCCATTTGCAAAAAGCCTAGATAAATGTTTCTGCAAAGGAGAAATGTGTAGTTATAGACCAACTTCTTCATCTGTTTCAAGCATATGGATGAGGAAATGTAGCAGGATATTGTTTACCACTAGAAATTACAGAAGCACTGCTCAGACTCACATTTATGATTGCATCCCACTAGCATTATAAGCATGTATTGTAGCTGATTTATATCCTTGTAATCTAAGTTCATTCTGTATGTTTAGAAAACAAGGTATCTTTAGATTGTTATCACTATATAAGTTTTATAATGCAGAAAATCCAAAGAATCTAACAAAAATATATACAGCAACTTATTTCTTGCATTTTCTGCCCGTGAGTGAATAATTATTTTCATTAGATGAACAATCACGACAGGTTTTTAATAATACTAAATTTAATTTGTCTATTTTAACTGCCCATTATTGCAACCTATTAAGAAAAAATCCATGCCAAAGTCTGCATGTAAATGACTGCATTAAAAGCATACACACGATGCAACACAGAATATTCAAATTCTAAACTAAAATGTATACACGTCTGTATGCTCATTTTCACTTTTCCATGACAAATGTAAAATTAGCTAGAAGATATGTCTGCACTGACTTTAATCTATTTCGTTTTATGTTGATCAGTAGCTAACAATACTTCATTATAGAGATTTATCACATTAATTACCTCTGAAATTATTCATAGTAATTAAGTATATTGTTCTTAAACTCTTTAGAGATTATTGAAATACTTTCACTGCTACTTAAAGGAAACAAATAATGAGGGAAAGCCTTTTTCTGAAGAAGAAATGTTTCTATTAACAATCTTTTAATTTTTCTGAGCTCTCCTGCCCTTCCATTTGTCCTTCCTTGGACAGACTTTAAACTATATTCTAGAAGCCTAACACAACCAAAAGAAAAATTCTAAAACCTTCATAGATTTTGAACTGCAACTTACTGCATGTCATGTTATCACAGTGAACTTTGAGCAATTCTTGTTCACACATGTAGCAATCCCAAATGTAGTACAACGTACTTCTGTAACTCAGATTCCCATGCTACAAGTGCTGCAAGCATACAGGATTTCTACAAAGGTTTGCCAGGTGTTGTGGAGGAACTCAGGACTGTGTGGTCCCACATGATAAAACAGAAACTTACATTTGCATCGTTTATTATCAAACAGAAGAAGGAGGCCTGACTGAACTAAGAAAACTTTTAAAACTGCAAAATCCAACAGCCCTTGATATCGCATTGAGTGTGTGTGTCCCCCCGCCTTGCTTTTTTTTTTTATTTTATTTTAAGCAAACAGCATGGCTTAAATTTCTCAGGCTTGACATCCCATTGGGCTGGTGCGTCGTGTCCCTTTTTGTCAGCCTGTCACGTCACAGAGTGTAATGTGGCATTTCTGTGTAACGGACTGAGACACGTCATGCCAATGACATGTCAAGCTTGTGAATTTCAAAAAGACACAGTTCAATGAAAAACATGGTTTTCTAACTGCCCTAGAGGTTTTAAACCTTAAGAAAAATAAAAAAAGACTTTTCTTCTCCAGTGATTTTGCCACTGAAAAGCACATGTGTTTTGGTGTCACCCACGTGTAGAAGCAGGTAGTCGGTATCTGAATATTTGGACATCTTTGTTAACTGAATCTTAAATTGCTGATTCAGTTAGATAATTAGGAAAGGTCCAGAGCACCTGCTTATTCACTGAGCTGGTACTGTTGGTTATTTCCAGTAGAAAACATATACAGTGATAAAAGTTTTGCCATTTAACGATAAGCTAAGTCTAAATATTCAATTTCGATGACTCACAATATCATGATTTATCACTAATACTTTTTATGCATATATATGCTCCTGGTGATTATAATGGTATATTATGCATCTTCTGAGATATCAGAGAAGAGTCAGGACACTGAAAGTGTAAGCCTTGCCTATCCTTTCTGCTGACTTTAGATTTGCAAAACAAAACCGGTATCTGTCTGCAACCCTAAGCACCTTATGATTTTTTTCAATGCATGTTTTATCAACACAGCCTTACTGTAGTCCAAACTGTGAAAGGAACCAGCTACAGGTAACACCTTTCTCTGACAACTAAGTACTTTTCCTTATTCTCTGGACTTCCTAAACACTCAAGAAAACAGAATGCCCCATATGCCCCAATAAAATATGCCCCCAAATGCTTTTAAATTTCACACTTAAATTTTCATACAATTTATATTATTGGACCCAATATGTAGAAAGGTATAAACTAAGAGGTTATTATAGAATCTATCATGCCAATAACTCACTAAAGCAGCCAAGTAGTTGGTGGGTGTTTTAAACAGCATTTTGCTGATTTCAAAATCAGTAATGCCATGGGCTCTCTTCAAATCACAGGGACATCACGTGAGACCACCACTGTAAAACGAATGAAGAGCTAGGAAGCCACTAGCACCACTTGTAAAAAAGCAGTGAAATGTGTTTTTTGCCACTGAAGTCAAATCATGGGTAAGTTAATACCATTCTTAGGCTGAGGAGTGCAAAAGATAACTGATCAAATCTAAATATGCAAGAACAAATCCATAATCTATACACAAAACCAGTGCTGCAATTACCTTACACAGCCAGCAGAATTTCTGGTGCTTACACATATGTAAATGGCTTGAAATAAGAACAGGGAAATTAAGACACCTAGTTTTTCTCAACACAACCTTTTTCATAGTTTCTACATGAAAAATCTATCTGATTACATTATATAATTAATATCTTGCCTCCAGCAAAAAGCAGGTCCATAAGGAAAGAAAATCTTAACTGTGTAAGTGCTACAGTATCATCTTTATTTTCCATTCTAGTTTTAACCAGATAGAAAGACATGAAATAGTGGAATAGATTAATTCAAATCTGCCACATTTTAATGCATCACTGTCACAAACAGGTATGTAACTTCAATTTCTTGGTATCATCCCTATTTCAGGGGGATATTTCCACAACCTACCAGTTGGTTCATCAACAAATCAAGTGTTTGTGAAATCCTTAAATATAACTGTAATAAAAGATCTGCTGCCATCAGCAATGAACCACCACTGCTTACATAGTGTTAAAAAATGCCACACATACGTTCAAAGATGCAAACCTCTTCTTTCATGGGTACTGAACATTTGAGTTTGTAGATCTTTACTTTCACTTACAGAAATCTACAGGTGACAAATATCTACACATATCTATATAGTAGTCAGTTGTATTGTCTGTATACTAGGACGGAAAATAATTTTTAAAATGTTCTTCTGTTGTTTCACAAAAGAAAATTACTACCCTCGTGATAGAAACAATCCAGTTTTCTTCCAGAATGCATAACTGTTCTTACCAGAATTGATCCAAAAATCTCATTAGTTTTATTACTTCTGTAGTTTTACAAATTTTTCAAATACTACCACCACTACTCTAAAAGAAAGGCAAAACACAAAGGTCTCAGCCTTTGGAATGTTTATTTTACTAAACATCTTTTTTTTTTAAAATAACAGGGCTTGTTGAAAATGCAGTAAAGAATTAGACAGCAAAAATATAACCGCAATGTTCTCCATTTTAAAACAGTTTTTTATACAAATACTACTTTGTTAATAACAAAAACTATTTGGAGGCTCATAACCTTATGCTACTTTGAAAATTGCCTTTATAATATTAGTACCAGTTTTGTTGCAGTTTCTTTATAGCACAAGGCAGAACATCACATCTGTTTGGACTCTCTTGCCTTGCACAGAGAAAGAGGAGTCCTTGCTTCATCCCCCTCCCAGTCGCCTTACTGACTGGACTCAGAGATTTCCAGCCTCTGATCAAACACCATGGGATTTTCCAAGCCATGGACTTGCCTTTAAAGCCTCAGCCCAATTCAGTTCTTACACCTTGGTTAAGAAGATCTGTAGCCTTTTGTTGGTCATAAAGGATTTGATAGTGGCCCTTTTTCCTTGGTGTCAAGATGGATGAATGATCTTTGCCTGACTGAAGCACAAATACAAATCTAAGCCAGAAAAGTCACAATCTTGCTCTTAGTTGAGAAACTATTAACCTTTCCTCCTCACTTCCCTAAAATGCCAATTTGTATATAAAAACAACCTCCAGGACTTAGACTTTGGGTGGCAGTTTTAAGTTTAAAAATCAATTTTTGAGTTATAAACCCTCTGAAAACAGTTTATAATGAAACCACTGACAGACCTTTAGCTACAGCGGCGCTAGCGGGCACCACTATAATATACGAATAAAACTAAATTACATCACTTGTCATCATTAAGAAAAATTTTCATCTCAGTTCTTCATTTGGAAAGCGCTATAGTTAATGAATGATTACTGAGCCATGACACCTAAATGACTAAAATATAGGAATTATACTGAGGTCAACTCAAGTATTTTTTAAACCATGAAATTAAGGGATCTATTCACATTGGTATAGGATACCAGTCCTGGCTATTATGCTCCCTTGCAACACTGACTCTAAGCATAAGGGAATGGTATGTATTTCTATATTGGAGATTAAGGTCCCATGCAAATTTAAGAGGTGAACACATGATCGCTCAAGAGTGACAAAGTATGGGATTCTGTTCTCTGTTCATACGTGTTTCCTTCAAAGCACCTGTTTTCTTTATGCTCTTCTGCATGTAGCTTGAAAATGATAAATATTTATGGCAATAGAAGGCAGATCTTCTGTGAAAAATTATATTCATCATAAAGCCCAGCAACTTAAGTTGACTCAACGGCATTTAAGTATGCCAGGTCTTTTTAAGGCAAGGCACTTAAAACCATTTGAGGAGAGCTGACAGTAATATACTATTTTGCAATGCTCTGACAATACCTAAGCATAACCATTATTATTGTGTGACCTTCAATTAAGAATGGAAAACCCCATTTTGCATATGTTTAGACATTTTAAATGAAAACACAAAGGACCAAAAAAAAAAAAAAAACACCAACTATATGTATGTTTTCTTAATTTTAAGCCATTTCATACTTCCTTTTAACAAGAAAAATAGAGACCCTCATGAGAGCCAGAATGATTTCAATTGCTCCTACAATAAAACAAAACTAAAAGGTGCAGGTAAAACTATTTAAAAAAAAAAAAAAAAAAAAAAAGGGGAAAGTAGGCAATTTCCATCACTGCTGTCCAAATATTCTAACTCTGCAATACCTTCCCTCAAGACAGCTACCCTGCTCATGGTCTCAGAGTAGCAGGTTTGAGCATTGCTGATCATTAAGGTTTGTCTCACACTTGAAAGCATGCCAGAACTATGAAGAAAGTATGCAGTGCTTATGATTAGAACAAGCATCTGAAATTGTAGCTTTAGGGATATGTTGTCAGTCCTGCTACTTATTCCTTGTACACAGGTACCTAACGTTTCATTGAGTTTACATGAGATAAATAAATATGACTAAGTAACTTCAGGTTCTCAAAAACTTTCAGCACAAGCACCATTAGCAGTATTCATTATTTTAACCTTAATCCTTCTTATTATTTGGGCGGGGGGGTAGGGGTAGGGAGTGGAGGTGGTAGCAAGGCAAGGGGTGAGGTGGTACAGTGAAGTGAAAAAAAAAGCTATCAGAGGAATAATGACTGAACACTATGAAACACACTTGCATTTACTGATATTTTTTCATACCAAATTTCAAATACTCATTTCCCAATACATGATTTCCAGATGTTACTTTAAGAGTATGCTGTTTTCCAGTGTGGAAAACTTACCAGGTTTTGGACATGAAAGTCTAAGTAGAAGTGAAGGTTATCAAATTGAAAACGATGAATGTAGACTGCATGTTAATTGTCATCCAGCTAGTTTGCTTGTGTTGGTCACATGGCTAGTGACAGTCATAGATGCTGATGGTGCCTGACCTGTTCTAAAAAGCTGGCATTTTCAAAAAGATGGCAGAGAATCTACCTCTGCAGTCTGGGGAGAAAGAAAAGGAGAGAGGGGGGCTACTGACAGCTCAAGCAGGGGAGGAAAATTAGAAAAGAAAGCCAATACCACAACCATATGGGCTCATAGCTTGTCAGGACAGCTGGCAAGAAACATTGCTCTGCTCTTCTTTACATCCAAGGCTGCATTACATTTCTTTATAGTTATCAATAATACTGAAAGATTACAGTAATGATTTGTTAATTTTATTATAAGCTTTATTTGTTGCCCAGTGTTGAATTAAGCCTGCTAAATCACCCTTTTCTACATTGCTAAAGATTCTTAAAATGCAGGACTAAATATAACATCTGATCATTAGGATGTTAATGCACATATTTCATATACACCACAAAAACAAGAAAGTGGTATTTTAAGATGATTCTGGGATTAGTGGTTAAGGGATTTTATATCCATTTACTGCCAGTTACTTGAAGGAGCATCCACTGATACCAGACTGCATAGCACCACTCCCTATAGAGTAAATAATACAGCATGTACCTTTCAGTGAGTGATCCCTGCTGAGACACCCATTTTCTACTATTATACATTAAGACATCTCTGACTGTTCAAAATAGGCAGGATGAGAACAAGATAAACAGGGTGGTATTTAATCATGTTAAATCACATTCACCCTTATAACTATGCAGAAATACCTCTTCCAGCTCAGACTGTCTTTTGCCTTCATGTTCCTTTCCATTTTATGAAGGAAAACTGTCAGTCCCTAACTCCTCCTGTCTTCTTCTCAGACCAACTTTCTTGTTTATCATCAACTTGGCATAAAAGAAAAGGGAAAGGAAGTCATCATTTCTATTCCAGAAATTCCAGCCCCATTCCCTTTCTTAAATTCCATTTCAGCTAAAACCAGGTCATTTTAACCTATCAAAGACCCAGACACAGAGCCCATACCCAAGTACCTACAACTTGGCTAAATCACAACTGGAGAAATTTCATCTGCACTTACCCTGTAGGGACCAACCTGCTGTTGTAGGCAGGGGAGAGAAATCCTTCCAAACCTCAAAAGGACAGCAACATTTACAAAAGCCTAAGAAGTTCCTGGTACAGGGGGACCTGTCACACATGGCAAGAAGTAGAGGAACAAGGCTTCAGCAAGTACTCAGCAAGTAATGGCTTAAATGAACACCTAGGAAACCTCTAGAGACCTAGAAGAGGGATCTTTAAGCAAACACCATCCTTTTTCTCCCCACATGAAGTCAACAAAGTCACAGAGCACCAAGAGCAACACCACTTTCCTGTTTGCTTTCAAGACTCTAGAATGTAGTTTGAAGTTGAAACGTGCCAGGTATAATTCTCCACTGTATTTTTCCTACTGTATCTATTACAGTACTACCTCTCACCTGTATGAGATCTCCCTGTAGAAGGACTGTAAATCACTTCTGCAATGATTTTTAGTTTCTTCACACAGCAATGAGGAACCGGTTAGTCTTTTTACTTGTAAATTCACTGACAAATTTAAAATTACAAATTTACTCTAATGTATAAAGAGCTTGAAACCAATGCAGTAACTATAACTTTCATTGAATTCACTTGACAGAGCATGATGCTATATGCATTTCACAAGCAGAATTACTTGTTTTCTTCCAGCCTCAGAAGACCAAGTCTGAGTACCTACATGACAAAATGTCCTTTGTTTTAGTGCATATAATGTGCAGGACTTTGCACTTGAGCATATATTCTAGAGCATTGGAGAGAAAAGGAATGATAAGTCCATGTCTTGCAAAAATAATTACAAGTTGTGTCTTAAGTACTCGGAATTCAGATCTGAGATCAGGTAAAGTTCCAGATGCTTGCCCAAAATTTCATTAACTTTTGAGTCTTCTCTGGGTGTTTCTGTCACCACATATCTTTCATTGCATTTCCCAGATTTTTTTGAAAGAGGGAAAGTTTGGGAAGAAAAAAGAAGTGGGTTCTGTCAGAAGATCCCATTTGATACATTAAGTAGAGCTGCTGATCCAAAAAAAGGCTAGAATTACAATTTTATGAGATCTGAATCCTGTCAACTACAAAGCTGTAAAATACAAATTATATACATTGTATTCACAAGTCATAATTACAAAACATAAGAAAAATTAATGGACTTTTAACAACTAAGATTTTTTCTCTCTCTCTCTTGAAATCTCTCTCTCTTGAAATACTACTTGCTCCTTTAAAACTACAGTACATAGGTTCTGCATCAAAAAGGAAATGGAATATTTTTTACATCTGTTTTTTTTTGTGTGTGTGATGAAACTACAGTTCTACCAGCTGGCCTGGTCTATACAGCTAGCAAATGTCAAAACATATGGACCAAACCATTTATCAAATAATCTACTCTTTGAATAGATAGGCACTATCAGCAATCTGGTATTGATCTTTACAGGCTACTGCTATTGTTCATCTAAGCATCCAGAATGCCAGCAAGAATTAATGAAAGAAACAAAACAATGCATACCAAGCACACAGCACACAACTTCGTTTAAGTTTTTAAGTTTGGTAAAATTTATATAGCTATCAGAAATACATTTCCATAAGCAAAGTATGTAAGCAGGATGGGATATGTGATGGAAAAATCACCTTCCATGCATTAACTTCTGCAGTCTTCCAGTATATTTACTTCTAGATTAGTGTAACCTACTTGCAGTTTAGATCTAGCATGATAAATTCCTTGCAGCATTTTGCACTGGCATTCTCTGTAGCTGAGACCGAGATGGCACTTTCATTAAAAGCTCCATTTCAGGGCATGTTTAATGTCTTGGACATTTCAAATTGCATCTGGCTGAATCTTGGCATACAGCTTGTCAGTCCAGATGCACAGTTGTTGTTTTGTTTTGTTTTTTTCACAGAACATTGTACAAATTGGTTGTGACATTCACGAGTTCCATTGTGACTAAAAATGTTAAATGTTAGTAATTGGGGAGAAGTTTTTTTTTTAAAGGAACAAACATGTATTTAGTTACTCTTTTTTAAAATTTATCTCTGTGCTTTCTCCCTCACTGCCTTCCATAAACTCTGCAAGGATCCACTTGTCCACCCCACCTCTTTCTGATTGCTCTTTAAAGTGTTCTTCTAAGGAGATGCTATTTGATGCACTATGTTCTGATTATGACTGAGACTTTAGAGCATCCATACAGAATTTTAAATAAACATGTTAGTGCAATATTCTCTTCAATAGATCCTGAAAAGGTAGTACAGTAGGGGAGATGTGCTGGAAGAGCAAAGCAGCTATGATCAGACTTACAGCTAACAGATACATCCAACAGATCTCCTTCCTAGCCGGTACAACAAAATGCAGTCAGCCTCTACACAGCTCAAAGCAATAAACATGCAAAATGATCTAGTGGGTTTTGCAGGACTCTGAAATTAAGGTCATTTTCCCAGAGCCCAGCCCCATGTCATCAAAATTAATCTCCAAGACCACAGAACCTATACTCCTCACCACCCCACCACTCTCTTTCCAAAGATATATTAGATTGTCATTGCAGTTACTTTATCATGGAGAAACACAGGGAGAAATACAAAGGAGCCACAGAGAAGCAAGAGGAAGCAGTACAGCAAACATGACTGAATCCAAAACCATTGCTCTGGACATTGTCAATACCATGTCTGTGCTGGATAATGTTCTTTTCTGAGGTCCTACTCAAACAAACAAGATCATAACAGCAGAGATCTTGTTGACACTTTTGTATTCAACTCTCTGTCATGATGTTATTGTATGAAAACATTCCTCACCAGGAGCGATTCATCTTTGACAAGATGAATTCTACAATGCAGACATATGTTTAGGAAATAGCTAGGTGTTCAGAAGCAATCTTCTTTAAATTGGAGAATAATGCCAAGTAAAAAGAGTAAAATATGGTATTACAATTGACATGTCCGTTGCTTAGGCAGTGTTCTGAGCATTAATACATTTCTGAAATGTTTCCTGTTAATTAACTACAGAAGACTCACGAGTTGAAGGTTTTGCCCAAGTTCTATGTAGAGATCTTACTAATTTTCAGTGATTAGCATTAAATTAAAATATGTCAGCATTTCCATTATAAACTACATTCTCAGGGGTTTATTAAATTATTGGTTAAAAAATTATTCTGAGGTAAAACTCAATACTTAGGGGTAAATTTTCAAAGTGCTGCATGCAGTTTTAGCTCCTGATCTCTGAACAAATACAGTAAGAAGCTGCAGAGCTGCACCCCTAGTCGATGCTTTGAAATTTTACTTCAAAGTCTCACCCCAGGAACAAATTCTTTCACATATACAAAAATCAATTTGACCTCTTTAAACCTGAATGACTACTTTTCATGCATTCTTAACCTCTTTTTATGAAGATTTCACTGTTCCCTAAATTTGCACAGCCAATTTTAAGCAACAGTTTTTTGGAAAGAGAATAATTAAAGAAAGAATAAATAGTCTGTCTTTAAGGGTAAAAGATTTACTGTTGCTGTAACCAGAATCGTAACCAGAATCAAAACCAGAGTAACATACACATAGCCCCGCTTCCAGCCAGCTCTACATTAAATAAATAAAAAAATAAAAAAAAGGTATATTTTTTACCTGTCTATAGTAAACTGGACTTGTTACATGCAACATCAATAATCAAGAAAGATGACCCTTTTCTATGGTAAGAAGTAGGTAGACTACTCAAGAAAAATCGGTAAAATGGTGACATTTTATACTGAAAGATTTGAAGGGGCATACATTAAATGTAAAGATGACTAGTGTTGTGGCATTGAAGAAAAAGCATCATCTTTCATTGATGTAAAGGAGCAGAGATGGAAAGACCACAAATACAACAGTAGATCCATTAACTTCATGACAAGAACCAGCCTTCACATCAACTTACTAAACTGTTTTTGCTTCTTCGGTACCAACATGCAGAACAATCCTTATATTATGTTGCCAAGGAAAACCTACAATGTTTTAATTTCATAACGTAGCTTTCTTCCATTATCATAATAGAGCCATCATACTTGTTGCAAACACTGTATGTCCTCAAACACCTGAATACAGCTGTTAAATCGGATGTTTTTTTAAGACATGGACATTTTAAGCCTCCCTAGGGATTTTTGTTGCTTGGCAAACTCTCAGCAGGAATCATCTATCACTGCAAAACCTTGCTTACATGGGAGGGAGAAGGAAATTATCTCAGCTAACAAAAGGGACATATTTGGCACCATGACCATGGTTGGACCATTTTTGGAACCACGAAGGCTATTTCAAGGCCATTGAAGTTAATACCATTCATTGACAGAACCCGAGGTAAAATTTACACTGAGCTGAGGAGCCTCAGGGACCTTCTATTCATGCTTGACAAGAGATTTCTCTCTTCAATGGTAGCAAATTACAGCTTAAACTCTATTTTTATCTTGAGGATCCATCCCACCCGCTTCCATCATGAACTCTGTGCACAAAGAGGCCATGGCTGCATTGCAGAAGGGAAATGCAAGATGGAACAAGCAAATGAGATGCTTAAGTCAAAGCTCTGTAAAGTATTCCCCTCTCTAAACACAAAGGGTGCAAAGGACAAACTGTTTTAATCACTGCCTTGCTAAATGAACACAATAACAAATCAGGAACAGACATACACTTGTCTCTTGGTTTAGAAAGAGAATCAAGAATAACACTATTATGTTCTATACTTTTAACATCCATACTTAGTAAGCTGTTATTTTGCTGTTTCATTAATAGTATCAATACAATGGTTACATGGCTAAAATATCACATGGTGCTACCCTGCCAACATCCTACTAATTTGAAAGAGCTCAAAACAACTACTCTAGAATTAATATATTTCATATCATGGAATTTAAACTATTGTTAATTCCATGAGGATTTTTTCACATACGTAATGAAACAAAGAATCACAGAGGCACCTTTGTTTTGCCAATATTTTTACATCAAAAGACCTTTTAGACAAATAAAATATTTGTGGTGGATTAAAACAGCACTTGCATTGATCAGTGTTTCAGCTTTTCAGCAAGTGTTGTTTTATTCTTAGCTACATTTTAGGATTCATGAAATCTGACAATCAATTACCCTCTGAATGAGCAATAAAAAAAAAAAAAGACAACTCACTTTTAATTTACCATAAACAGTATCTGCAATGAGATGCTGTTTGCACTACATCTGTATAACCAATATTACAATATTTCATAGTGTAATTTGCACAAATAATTAAATGCAAAAGGTGTGCCCTAGCAAATATTATTATATGCAGTTCACAAGTAACTAAGTTAATGCAAACTGGTCAACAGTCCAATACCTCAATCTCTGCTAGGAGATGCAGTAAATTAGTTACCAAAAGCTGATGGTTTCATTACAAATATTATTTTAAAATTTCTTTAGAGTTGTTTTCCTTACCGCCAACAATACCTCCATCCCAAGAGATGGTAGCTTGATACACACACATAATAAATTATCATTTAACTTTAGAGCCTAATTAAATAAAAAGACCTTTCCATTTCTGACTGCACAAGTTTTATGTCACCTCTCGCCAGTTGCTTACCAGTAACTCAGCTACATGGCCTGGATCAGCACCTTCTCCACCAGGCTGATACTAACAGGAACCCCACTGACCTCTGAGCTGCAAAGCACTTTACTGTATTAAGATGGCATTATCTTATTTATCAGTAACATAAATATGCCCAAAAACAGTGCATAAAAATGATACACACATTCTCCCAGTGTTCATACACAGTACCTATCTGGAAAGATACTAGTATCATTGCTTCAAAAATAGTACTAATGTCATATCACATACATTTAAAATTGTGTGTTTTTACATTAATATGACTTGATATTGCAACATCTGAAGCACAACATTCATTTGTAAAACAACCTATATTGTAAATATATATGTGTGTTTGTACAATATTCATTTGACAATCTGAGGTAAGGGACAGAGATAGCAGGGTGTGGCTAAGAATCTTCTAAAGCAGGCTTGGCAGTTTATTTTCAGAAAATATAAACTCAACTCCCATATTATACATTCAGTCTTAGGAACAGAATTCAAACATCAATCCTAAACTGCAGCTGAAAGACAGAACTTAGCTAGGAAGGTGCATGCACTTCTAGCTCTACCTGTCTCAGATTACTCATCTGTGTACCTGTATTAGACCAATCTGGCATAGTTGTGGTAGATATTTTGTATTTTAAAACTACAGTGTACAGAGCTGTGGGGGGAAAAAAACCAACCAACCAAACAAACAACCCCACAACCAACAAAAAACAAACAAACAACACCCACCTGTGCAAGATGGGGTTTTATGACCATTGGGTCCTACCAGAGAAAAGAGGTGAAGCAAGAAACTCCTACAAAAGCACCGAACTTACCAGGTGCATTGGGTGAAGTGGATGTATAGATTTATCTAGTCCTGTGAGAGCTCCACCAGAAATTGTCTTCTCCAAGCACCTGTATATCAGAGCTGCTGCACATCTTAGCATCCCACTTTCCCAGTCTTGTGAGAACTTTTCCACTCGCTTTTCCTCATAATTCTCCGTAGTGCAGTAATAACCAATTTTTGTTTTAAAATTTGTTTTCTGGAGCCAGAGCCACTATGTTCAAGGGTTGCCGGGAATTCTGGAACTCAGCTCATGAACTCTGAAGATAGGAAGACTTTTAGAGGCAGGATAGTCTGAGGTTCTAAGGGACACAATCACATATGTAAAATACGAAACAAATATTTATTAATTGGTGGTTTTAGGTAGTTTACTGATAACCTTATATATAGGAAACAGAATGCTGTCACCTGCAAATAGAGATTTCTACAGCTTGACAACTCCTTGGCCAGGAGAAAGAGTAGCAGAAATGAAACAGCCACATAGAGGGGGGAGGAATGAAGCAAAAGGGAAAAAAAAGCACATAAATAATAGAGCCATTAAGTCTGAATAGGGCATCAGACATATCTTGCTGAAGGCTGGAAAGTCTTGGTGAAGCTTTCCTAATTATTGACAAGGATCTATGGCCTTAGAACAGACAAGGAGATAACCTCAACATTCTCCAAAGATGGTACTAATTTCTATAACTGGAATTTCGCACAATGCAACCTGGCTTCAAATATGTGGAAGAACTTGATATCTGAAAAATGAGAGGTCTCTATGCCTATCACCAGACAACACACTCCCAGTTAAACCCCTACAATACAGTGTGAACAATTTACAATTCAATACAATACCTAGAAACCTCTCATGCTCTTCTTTCTACTTAGTTATCACTGATCATTGTATCAGCCCCAAAAAATTAACCTGTTTATGGCAAAGATACTAAATTTCATTATCACCCTGCCAATACTTTCAGTCATGATTTCAATGATCTTCAATAATCTGTCAGTGAGTCAAATGTGAATCTAAGTAAATTCATAACAAGAAATATGGGAAATACTTCTAAAATGTTGTAAGGATATGTTTTGGAACAGATGATCAATTTTTAATGTCAGCAAATAATTTTGTCATAATGTAACGAAAACACATTGTCACAGTGAAGAGAATTTATAATTTATATAACCACAAGGCTGAGGCATAAAGCACCAAATTTTCTTCTAACAAAAACTAATTAAATATTTCATTTGCGTGCTCTCTGGTTGACCCAACTGTCAGGACAGGAGTGTATATTCTGAGTTTTTCCATCTCCACTTCCACATGGATCTCACACAAAATCAACTGTGCATGATGTAAATACAAAAAAAAAATATTTTACACATGTGGAAATTACATGGAAATACGTTGAAAGGACTGTGGGCATTGCAAACATTTTATACTTCCCGTGACCATTTAGTCCCAATGTCCCTTTCCTTGCATTTTTCCTATCACCCATCACCTTTTATTTTTATTGAGCATTTAATAAGACCTTTTGTATACAGTTTAAGAAACTATGGCCTGAATTCTAATATAAATATCATACTACTAGCAGCTCTTTATTGTTTAAGCTAATCTTGTTTCACTGATTAGAAGTTATCTTTATCACACAGGTTTGTCTTAGATTTGTTCCACTAAGCCAAGCCTGTAACAACTTCTCTTACTCTGATTCAACTCACAGTGCTCAATACTCTCTTAAAGGTTCCCCTTCTAATCAAACCCCTAGAGACACTTTAGCAGCTAACCTGGGCGATTACTGGCATTCCTGCTGTAATTTACTAGATTATAAATGCTACTTCTTAGTCATCAGTTTCAATTGTGTAAAGTTGCCCAACTGTAATGAAAGTTGCATGCAGAAATACTGTTGAAAATTTAATTTGCATGCAAATCTGCCCAGTTGCCATCCTTTATTGTGAAGTGTTAATGTAGTCAGAGTGCTGTGCTCATGCATTACCAGGATTTTCAAACAGGCACTGAGACTATGACCACTTGAATATACCATCCTACATGGCCCCCACAAAAATTCTCGGCTAGGTTCATCATTTACAAATGTGTGCCTGCACAAAAGCATATTCAAAAGACTTTGTGTATGTGCTCTTACATAAAGTACAGCCCAAAATAATGAGAAAAATTAATTTAAACCATTGAAATGTATAAATGCAAAAAGTAAAATAGATGTTTTAAAAGTTAACGTTTTAGTACAAATAACATTTACCTTTTTGGCTCTGTGGTTTACCCTGAGACTTTTTTACCTGCCTGTTGTCAGGGTTTTTTTCTTACATCCTTTTCTTAATCCTCCATCATTCACAGACAGCACACTTAAAGACAGACCACTGGCACATGGTGCAACACTCCTTGCTTCAGGGTCCATTAGCAAGTGCCCTCATTATCACTTACTCATGTTTCCAGTCAGATTTACTGTATTTTTTTTATAGCTGTAGGTAATAATAGCATCAAAGAATTACCACAGAATTCAGGGTACACTAACAAATTCTAAGCTTTTTCCCTCCTCACTTCTTAGGCTTTACACAACACAAGCAGCTGACTTGCTGCTCCATTTTATTCCAGATTCTACAGTTGCAAAATTCTGGGTCTAATGAGTTTCATGGATTGTTTTAACGTAGCACTTATAAGAGTACAAGTACATTATAAAAAAAAATAGAAACATACACATGCTTTTAAGAAAACTTTGAGACAACCTTTGCTTTTACGAAAGTACTTGTCTTCCATTTTAACTAATACAAACAGACTCAAGAACCTCATTCTGAACACTGATCATCTGTATATACACATTCACTGCAGTGTCTTCTGTCAACACATCACTGAAAAAAAGCACAACCTAGAGTCACATACTTCAAAACTTGAGCATCTGTTTCTGTGGGATTTTTAATATCATGAGTTAATGTTCCTAATCCACTATGAATTTCCCCTTGGTGCAGAATTTGGGCACATATTCTTAGAGAGAACAAACACAGTTTTCTTTATAGGGAAAATATACTCACCACAGAAGACAAGAACTGCACAACAAAATGAAAGGTAGTCCAGGCACATGTTTTAGAAAGACCAAACGCACAGACTCTGATCTATTAACTTAACAGAAAGGTGAAGTCTTGTTTTAATGTACCAACAATTATACTGCAAACATTTCATACCTTTTTCGAAAGCTGAACAGCAAGAAGAGAAATGGGGTCACTGCTAACAAAATACATGCACCAGTTCTTCAACTGAAGAACAGCAAAGTATTTGTATGGTTGATTAGCTATTGTTACAAAAAGAAGGAATTTTTAAAACTTCAATTACATATAAGAGAAAGACTGTTTCAGAAAGTACTTGCACATTCCAAATTATCTTGAAACTACAAATATGTTACAAAGCATTCAACCGTGTTTTAGGTTGCTAGGTTGGTTTTGTTTGGTTTGGGGTTTTTTTGAGGTTTACCAAGAAAAGTTAAAGGCTTATTTGTTAAATCACAGGATACAAGAGACTGGAAATGGAATAGGTCACAAAAGGTCAAGTATTATTTTTTATGTAGAACTGAAGTGCTGTCCCTGGAGTAGCTCTGAATGATATGTGAAACAGTCCAGTAACAAGAGTTATCACTTAATTTGGCATTCTTTTTTTAAATTCTCTTCAAAGCCATCTGTGCATTGAAATAGACCAAAATATTTTTTCAATACTTTATTACTACCATAATAAGCAATTTCAGAATAAAATAAAATTATGCTTCTCTTTCTTATGTTTGCACTAATTGAGATACTGAAATAATATAGAAGTGCTAGAAAAATAAGTAAATATTTCAGCTTCCATAAAGAGATACAAGGCAAAAAATTTAAATTTTACAAGCTAGATTTATAGCCGACAGGATTTGCAAGACAGAAGAAACATATTGCAAGTGTGTTTCTTGAAGTATTTAATTGAATTTGCACATTGAGAAAAATCTTAAAATAAATTAAACATTACAAATTCCACTCCACTCCTGCTTCTCATTTCATGGCAAATTCCATTGATGGAATGCAACTTGTATTTCCTGTTTTTATTTACCTGACCTCCAACTACATTTACAACAGACCTTTGGTTGCAGAAATACAATTGATCAGACTTTAGCACAGTGGTCTCTCAGGCTCTTGTAATATCATTCATTTTAAAAACCCTTATTCAAAACAACAACATATATCCCCCAGTGCATCATTATGTCATGCATTAAGTTCACTTACTCAGTGGAATTATTCCTCATCTTCTCTGCTTTAAGGCAGGGATCACTTGCATCAAAAGAAGCCATGAGCAGTACAGTTCCCAGGTCTTTGGTGTACTGGGGCACAAAGACATAACTATGAACTTGGAGTTTTACTTCAGCTCATTTGAACACAGCAAGAAATAAGGCTATAGGCTGTAAGCTTAAAACAATTGATTAATTATTAGGAGAGAGAGGCGGAAATTGTCCTTCATTGCTATTTTCCAGTGGACCTATTTTTTCAGGTTTTCTCTTCCAGTCATAGCGACCTGACTGGCTCCAAATCCACAGCCACCCTAACTCCAGCAAAGCCAATTTCACTTACTTGCTAGGTGGAGACACCCCTACTTTACATCAGGTGAACTGATCTTAAAAGATTTTAATTATTTACTAATGAAACTTTCTCAGACAGCCTCAGTCTAGGTGCAGTTGTTATGTACTGACTATACTGTGCTTTCTATGTGATTTGTACTCAATTATTTTGTTAGTTTGTTTGGGTTTTGTTTTGTTTTTTTAACATCCCTTTTAAGGAAAAAATTAGCACTGCACTGTTCTCCGAACTTAATCTTACTTGCTGTTAAACCTAACTATTTTCAAAAATTACTTATCATCAGTTTGTTCATAGAATGTCACCAAGCAAAAACAAAAATTGTTAACAAATGCATTGCTTTGTTAACATCTACTTAAAAGCATTTTAAAAGTCCCTCAACATTTCCCTTCAATAAACTGCAAATTAAGATGACTTAAATACTTTCATAACACAAATCAACATATGAGCCCTCTACATAAAACAGAATACACAAATATTACATACAGATCCAGCATATTTAAGGATAGCAGGAACTCTACCAAAATAAGGATAGCTCCTCAGTCTTTTCCCTCAACTAGAATAAAAACCTCAGGCTCTGCTGTTATAACAGAGCAGTAATTGCCAAGCACCTTCAGTCTAGGGTTCAAGCAAAATGATTGGGAGCAGCTCCACATCCCTTTTCAGGGTGTTAGCATCTGCCAGCCTCTTCCATTTCCCTCCTGTACATTTTATCTGTGTTTTTATCTTCACCTCCCTTTATTTTGCTTTATCTATTTTCGACAATAGTGACTAGCAGGGTATAACAGCATTATATATAAAGCTTTTTACAGTGCCATGTTTTGCTTTACAGAGTGAGCATAAATGAGGAAACACTAAGTTAAACTCTGACAGCCAATGCTGGATCTATCAGGTTGGCCTATAAATAAGCACTGATCACCTCCATTTTATTGAACTCATTTTCCAGGCAAGCAAAGACCACAAGATTCCTCTGCAAATTTTCCCTTTACACTCTCCAGCAGTGCTGCTTGTGTCAGCTGCGACAGATTTATAGCCTATTCATTCATGGGAACAAAAACCCTGCCAGGGCTGGTCATGCAACACGCAGTAGCAGTTAGTTCAGAAGATAACAGCTGCAATACCTCACTTCCTTATTCAGCACTCTATAGCATACACTACTTCAGAGATAATAAATGCTTCTTGTTTGTATTTCTTGAGTAATATCAGAGGAAAGGGTCTGCATTACAACAGTCTGAAGTGGCACTGCAACACAGGAGGATTAATCAGTGTTTTCGTTGTATTTATTCTTTCTCTGACTTTATGGTTTTATAACTGACACTAAATAGTTACTCTAGACTGGTTTTATATACTACCACCACTCCCAGGGATAGTCAAATATTTAAATTTTTTATTTAGTGCACATTTAATTTCAAGGTTATTCTGAATGCAGAGGTCTTAAATGTGTAATGTTTTGATACCAACAGACGTTCGCTGTCAGGATTAACCAATTATTTTGCCTTATGTTCAAAGTCAAACAAATTCCTTTCACTATTTTGAAGGAGCAAACTGAAGCATTTAATAGCTTTGTAAATACTCCTTAGTTGCAATAAGATGCAGTATCAGAGAGATGTCAGACAAACATCACGTTTTTGTGGGGTTTTGTTGGGGTATTTTTGTGGGGTTTTTGTTTGTTTTGAGGTGCTGCTCACAGCCATTAGTTTTGGAAGAGATGCTCTTACATTTGGGTAATTACACTGCTGAACTTTTAAGAAATGCACTGGTGTCTCATTGCAGACAATCTAAACTTTCAACCTCTTCCCAAATGTATCAGCTGCAATTGCACTCTTGCTCCTCTGCAGCAACCCACTCTTTCTCCAATTGAAAATACAAAGCAACACACACCAAGCTCTAACCACAAGCAGCATGGACTAAGATCTAGACCCACTTATATGCAACTACTGCATATTTTCCTGGTCCCTTGAAAGGATATACTGCATTGACATGAAAAGGAAAAAACTTTGATACCCATAGTCTTTTTTCAACTACTCTCTACTGCAAAACAACATCCAAATAAGTCCCTAAAATGAACCTTTATGTTAAAATTAAGTTTTTCTAAGTATTTCTTCAGTTTCTTCAGCCTTGAGCACTGTATTCAGCTCTTGCAGCTACTCACAGGATCAAAACTTCTAATCTGAGACAATTTTGCAACCCCAGCCTTCTCTCAGAAACCACAAGAAAATGCACAGTAATTTCTAAAATACAGTAGGGCAGACCACAAATATTTAGCATCTTAAATTTCTTAGGAGCTTTTACTGGTCAGGATCCACTGCCTCATGTTAGGGTTCAAGATCCATTTTTAGTTTGATCAACTATACCTACATATTATGGGATATAGAGTAAATTTACACTAAAAGTGGCAAATATGGGAATTATCAAAAACACACTCTAAAATAAATCATGAGTTGATCTACTTAGAAGATTCACTCTTCTCCAAATCTCATATTTCTTAGTAAAGCAGAATACACAACCATGTTCTAGATCAGATTAAAGGTCTGTGCTAGAATCTTGCCTGCAGCACTTGAGATTCCAGCTCTCAATAAAATGCTTGGGAATAAAAAGGTGCTTAGACCACAACATCAGTACAACCCACTAAAAGCACCTTTATGCAACCTCTTCAAAGCCAAACAGGTGCTCTGGTGTGTGCACACAGACATCCAGATTTAAGTTGGAATCTCCTTGTCTCAGTTAGTTTCAGCCCAAGGAGTGTACAGAAAATGACATCTGTTACTGTAACTACAGGCAGTGCTAATCAGTCAGGTTTTATTGGGTGGCCTCTGGCTCAGCTCATAACACTGGGAAGAACCTAGAACAGCAGTTTAAAATTTTGCCAATTTACTAAACCTTGTTAACTGGAAGTAGCAAGGGGGTTGGAGGGGGGAGTTCTCCAGCAAGAAACAAAAACCCCACCAGTACTGAGGTTACAGAATCTGTGCTGTTCCCATGGGGTGTGGAGGAAAAGAAAGGGGAAAGATTTCTGCACTGAAAACGTGGAGAGCAAAAGAAGCTAACCACTCAAATGATTCATCTGTGCATTGTCCTATCCTGGCAATACAGATCTATATATAAATATACATATTTAATGTACAATATTTATAAAGACCTTTTTATGAAGCAGCCCTATTTTATCTGCTGAAAATTAGCCAACCCCCTGCTGTAAAAACTGGATTTTTCCCACTCAACATGGAAATACATTCATTCTTATAATTGTTCTTTTCTTTCAAATCCCCTAACATAACAAATGCTAGAAGACATTATAGTTCATCTGCTAAGCAGTGTCTTTATGAGTTGAGGTTTCAGTGCTTTAATGGGGAAACTGCCTGATTTGTTAATCATGTCACCTCTACCCCAGTAAGAGTATTTGTTGCAGACTTCTGCTGACTTCATCTCTACAATAAAAACAAAAACACATTCTCAGCTTGAGAAATTTGGTTCAAGTTATTTACAAATAGGTTAAATTAAAAACGAATTTCAGCCTACTTCAAAGATACTATTTAAGTTCTCTCTTGATAGTGTGTACAGATACATAATCATTGATTACTCCCACAGCATATTGTTGCAGAAAGCAAGCAGCATGGCTGACCATTTCTCTATAGGCCACTGCATTATGAAAATGTTACTTTGTGGGAAAACAGTTCAAAAACTACAATCCTAAATTATTGTATTTTGTATATTAAGAGGTTTCAATGTTTTTTGGTATAGATTGTTTTCTCCCGTCTCATATAAGAAATCCTTTTGGAAGTGACTTCCCACAGCATTATCTACATCCCAATGTTTCCATAGAAAATGTTTCAAAAGTCACTAAGTTAACTAGTCTCCTGAAATTTCAAGCAAGTTTTAAACAAAAAGTTCTTTTTGTCCTGGTTAATTTCCAGATGCAACGTCAGAATTATTTACCAATTTAAAAAAACATTTACTTCTTAAAGATATTGTTTATTTCATTATTTCACAGAACAGCATTCTAAACAAATGCTCCTAAATCTTATCTGATTAATGTGTAATAGAGTCACTATCCAATATTTGAAACAGACAAAAGTAGAATACGAAGTCCACAAGCAACAGAAGAAACTGTGTAAAAAAAAGAAAAAAAAATAATCCGTGTGTTATAAATTGTTGGGTGAATTTTCAGAATAAACTTTTCTTTCCAATCCAGATTTATTTTTGCCAAAAATAAAGTTACTTTACATGGTACTTGCATTTTAGAAAATGTGTCTTTGTCTGTGTCTAGAGGCTATTATTTTCAATTTGCAAGACTGATCTTTTTATACACTGATATCAGAAGGATGACAATTCGACTAAACACCATACTGCTAATAACTGGCTTTCCCATGTAAATATTTGCAGAACTACCCCCTCCTAAATATAGCTGATTAAAAAAAAAAAAATTAAGGCATGTTTTATTACATGTGCATTAAACATGCATCCTCTATTTTTGCTCTTTAGCATTTACCATACAAATTCCTTTCCTAAAAAGAGACTGGATGTGGCACTCAGTGCCCTGGGCTGGTAACCACAGGGGTGTGGGTCAAGGGTTGGACCCGATGATCTCTGAGGTCCCTTCCAACCCAGCCAGTTCTATGATTCTATGAAGATAGTCTTGAACATTCTAAGAGTTTGCAACCTAACATTTTCTTGTAATTCTGGATGTCTTTATGAAAAGTATGACAGAAACCTTACTTTTCATAACCCTCTGTGGAAGAGAGAAATCTTCATCAAAACTTGACTTTGTAGATTTCCAATGAGTACAGGCCTATTAGATCTTTCTTGTAAATGGTATCTGTCATGTACAAGTAATAATGTGTCCTCTGTAACAGGTCCTCAAACAATCATCCTCCCTGACACAAACAATAACAGATACAGTGTCAGGAGTTAAGGTTAAATATACTATAAGTGTATCCTATAAGACTTTATGGGAGGCTAATTAGAAAGCAAACAAATAATATAAATAAAAAGCAGAGAGCATGCATAATACAGAGGTGGAGAGAGAAAGACTATGAGAAGTGACAGATAAAAATGCTTCCTTTCTCAGACCCAAGTCCTTTGTACCTACTTAATAGCCTTGGCTGGATGAAGTCTCACATTGCAGCGTGAAAGGTATTTAAAACTCCATTTTAGATTTTGTAAACTGTTAAAAGGAAGCAGACATGTTGTTTTCAGTACTGTTTCTGTGCCTTTTTACTAGACAATTCTTAAAGTTATTACTATTCCTCAGTTCTTTCGCTACCCATTTCAGCACTTTTTCCTCTTTTCTCTTCCACTTTTCTTTATAGAGTTGTCTGTGTCTTCCCTTTCACAATACATTCATGTAAAGATGACTGTGAAACTCTTCTGCTCACCACAGGATGTTGTTACTGACAATTATAATTAGTGTGCTCTCACAATCACTGTAGGAAAGAACATGCTACAGCCCCACCATGGGTTGTTGCCTCTTCAATTGCTTATACTATTGTTCTTGAGATCTTGTTAAAATTATACTTAATGACTGCTGTTTAGATTCGTTTATCATGAAACCTTATTCACCCAGGTTATTCACCCATTTAGTTTGCCATCTCACTTCTATCATCCTTCTTTTTCATTAACTACCTGTTAACAGGAGTTTTGCCTGCTAGTGTAATTTGTTGCTTACACTAGCATATCTTTATTACATAAATATATATATCACATCCACGTTATTTTGCTGATTTATGCCAGAGAAATACAGTTTCTATTTCCCACACTGTTTTTCTTCTCTATGTTTTCAGGATATTGGCTGATCAATTGTCTTCTGATCAATACTGAGATTAAATGGAATCACACATTTCGCCAACATGCATTTATTCAAGTGCTGAACAGGCCAACTGTTTCCCTTTAAATATTTCCAGTTTTGCTCATTAGAATTAAAGAGAACACTCACAACTTATTAGCGTATATGTGGGGTTTTATGCATGTAGCTTAAAGAGAACTATGCACTATTACTTTCAAGTTGTCCTACCCACAGTTATTCTGCTTCCCAGTGAAGTAATTTCTCAGACACAAGCTCCACAGCAGTTATGTTTACTGAGTAACCAACTGCAACAGAAGGGAGTGCAGAATTCAGGGATAATACTCATCCATGCCCATCCATACACTTACACTGATGCTGGATGCACCCATGGCCAGGAAAAGGTCTTTGAAGAACTGGAGGCTCAGTGTCCCACACCTCCAAGAACAAATCCACTGAATGAAGGAAGAATACCTTGTACTTGGTATCTTCTCAAGTATCGATCTTTGCTATCCTCTCCCTTCATCTTTTAGATATTCAAAAGGGAAAAAAAAAAAAATTAAACTCTCCCCAGCCTAACACAGTGGCTAGCTTCCTTATGTTTTGTCTGATCCAGTAAAACTTCAGATGCTTTTTGCAACTAAAAGCATAAACAACTGTTATTGATAAACTACGTTTTATTTTCTTCACATTGCATATCAAGAGTTCAAAGATACAGAGTACTACATTGCTATAGCCAGAAATAAATATCTAGGCATAACAACTTTCCAAGCATACACCTCCTTTCGTCCATACACCCAACTATACCACCACATACTGAAGTCTTAGTTTGAACAGACAATACCATAATCATGCAAAGAGCTTTGCCATTGTCAGGCTACATGCTGATATCAGCACAGGCTTTCTTACATTAGGCACCTACTCATTAATTTCAAATATATGGAGTGTAATATTATCATAAAGGGACGGCATGTATCAAAGCAAAAATAATGAATGTATTTAGCACAGTGCTCACCAGAAACATATAGATATAAACACATATATACATACACAAACACAAGAAATTTCTAGCTCTGTGTAGACAATAGTACAGGACTCATTCTCACAAGAATGTGGTCAGAGAGGTATTGCTTGTGGCTGTATGTACCTCTGTGACATGTGGCACATGTACCTCTAATCTTCAGAGGTAAAGGTAAAACAAATCTCCACATTATCCATGCTTTAAACACCCCAAAAACAATCTCTCAGAACATAACCCACAGCAAATAATGTTTCTGAACTAAATTATATCACAATACAGAGAGAAATGGCCTAAAAACATGCTCCTCTCCCTGATGCTGCCATAAAGAATGCCCTAAAATCTGCAGCATCCACATGATTTGTTTCCGATGCTGCTGTAAGCTCATGGGAGAGTCAGGGCAAGGGGCATACTTTGCCTCTTCACATGCCAAGATGAAGAAAATCAATTTCGATGCCCAAGGGAAGAAATTACTGCTAGAGAAGGTCGTTCACCACTACAAGTTGTTCCATTATATAGCATTGAAAGGGATCCTACAAAAATTAGGAAAGTGTGGAGTATGAGCTGGAAAGTTATAAATAACCTGGGGTAACATAAAAGATATATAAAGGAGCTAAACTTTAAACCAAGTAAGATTTGCTTATGCATATTTGTTTTGATTGTTGTTTAGGTTAGATGCTCTTTGTCTGATGCTGAAGGACCACCACTTTTACACTATGTATACAAAAATTATGTTGATAGAATGCAAAGATTCATGGCAAGTTAGAGTTGCTGCAAATGGAGGGTGAGACAATTAACTGTGAAAAACTGGCCTAACAATCACTCACAATAATCCAAAAATATGCCCTTCTTCAGAAATCCCCACGTTAATTCAAAGGAAGCCTGATTTACTATGCACATAAAAATTTTAGGGGCCAAGGCCGAACCTCAGATGAAGAAATGCAGCCTGTCCCAGACTCAATCATGTGTAAAGGGCTTTGCAAGCAGAAAAGAAACTAGCAGAGAAGCAACACCATAAGAACAGTGAAACACTGATGGCTTCAATTATGGTATATTTAACAGGCATGCACTTAAGCGAGTTAAAGAAAGCACTCCAGAATGGTCACAGTTACTACCCTCATAGGGGAGCTGAATATTCAAAATAAACACCAATATAAAAAATGCTAGAAGTCATCTGACTGAATTTAATAGGGATTTATGAAAGTTTATTCCTTATAAAAGGCAGGACCAAATACAGAAAGTGAAACAGCCAAGTGCAACTGTAATTAGCTGGGAATCTATTAACCCATCTATACACAATTAAAAACTCAGTATTGATAAATGTCACAAATATGTTCTGATTTCCTCAGTATTTCATACTTTTTATCTTTCTGAATCACAATATCATGTTTAAACTATGATGACAGTGGAAGTAAAAGGACATCAGGTGCTCTCTCAATTCTTAGGAGCAAGGAACAAGTCGAAGACCATTGGACTAGGTCTTGAAAACAGCTGGAGAAACAGAGGGAAGTCAGCTGTAAATAAGGCTGTATTATGAGATTGAGCACTCTTATTAGTAGAGAAAATGCACCTTTGCTTGAAACTTCTAGCTTGAGTTTCACTGTTTGTGTCACTTAATTATAGCAACACATTAGAAATGTTCTGTTAATACTTAAAGAGCAAACTGCTGCACAAAACTTCAGAGCATCTAAGGACTGACAAGTTGACAGAGTAGCCCTGAAACTTGTATGTCACAGTGGGAATCACAGCTTACAGACAAAGTCCAAACAAATCCCACCCTCTTTGCCTCCACTGCACCCAATAATATTTAATCATGCTGAAAACAAAGTAATATTTGCAAGAGAGAAGGAAAGGCAAACCACAGACATCAGCAAAATTTTAAACACAACACAAACGAGAAAGGAAACTATGAAATTAACCCAAAAAACAGGAAACTGTTTTAGAGAAGCTTTCCATCAGACATGTTTTGAACATTAAAAAACACAGAACAGAATTTTGGTCGATATTTCCAAGTCTCAGCATGACTTTTAAGATTGTAATTGCAGCACTGCCTGTGACATTTTTACTTGCATAGATGGAGCACATGTGTATCCCCATGCTAACACAAATGCAACTTCTTCTTCCATACCTTGTATGAGATGGCAGACATCGAAAGTCTGTCCCCTATCAACAAAATTGGCATTTAAACAGGTTTGAATATAAATGAGGTTATCCTAAGGCTAAGAAAAAAACACAGTATTTATGCAAGTCATTTGATAGCATTACAAATCATGCATTTATTTTAATTATATGTCACATTTTTCTCTAATTTTTGTGCTATACAAAACATAATGGCAAGTTCAGGCAAGACTATGACATAAAATTGGTAACACCATAGCCTGTGGATTCTACATTATTTTGCTTCTCCTATTTAATGCTTTTGTCACTGAACACACATACTCTTGGGAAATTAACTATTTTTTCCATAGTTGCTAGCATCAAATGGGGTGCACAAGACATGAGAAGAATATGTGTATTATACAACCAACGTCTCTTTGCAGCTCTACACTTTTTTCCACTATACATCACATTAAACCAGTGTCCCTGTAGTCCAGTGAGTGTCAAAGTACAACAGAAAAACACAATACCTGACACTAGGAAAAGTTTTTGCCAATACCTTTCACAACCAACTAGGGGCTTTGTATTTCACTCCAGATTAAAATGGAAGTAAAATTGTTTATCTTGCTTCTGCATTGTTATTAACATGCAAAATTAGCAGTGACAAAATTATTAATCTGTATTGAGGTATATGATTTTTGCATACTCAGGTAAAATTTCAGCTCAGCCCCATTTTAATTTTTTCCATTTTCAATGCTAAATAATATAGGTAGCATTCATTTATTTTGAAGTAATAATAATTTGATACCTCCAACTTCTGAAATAGTACATTTTTTCATTTTGCATAAAATACTACTTGAACAGTTTTATTAATCATATTAGTAACTATATTACTATATTAGCTATGTATATATTAAAACAGCAAATTAAAAATTCAATAAAAAACAATATGCAGATTTCTTTTTTTTTTTTTTTTTTTGAAAAACAGAGGCTTTGGGGTATATAAATATAAAGGAAGAAGAGAGACTAACTAGGACTCATCTGAATGTCTTTCAGACACTTACATGTTAAAAACATCTAGATTATCCCCCTAACAGGTTAATTCATGCACAGAGGACAGAATAATCTGTTCATTTCCTCTCATGCAGCAAATTAATAGACAAAGCAGAAAGAGACATTTGCACCTTTCTAGAACCAGCAGGTTATTTGGCTCAAAGTATATATTCCTTGAGAAAAATCGAGATCAAAGGGACTCTGTTAGAAATCCCGTGAGGTCTTGCACTATTTTTTCTAGTATTTCCAAATATTTCCCTGTTTCAGTGTCATCATGTCCATAATAAAAGTATGTCTTTCCTAGTTTTGCTACCAGTTAAGTTTGCTATAACCTTGCCTCAGAATCTTTCACAAGATTGAGGAAAGATCAAGTTGTGTGTATCACGAGCTTTAAACTTCCTGACTACTTCAGATTCACAGGACACGAGGAACTTTTAGTTTTTCTATCAATCTATTGTCCTGAAGTGAGAAGCCGTCCCTAAATGTACTTTTAGCATAGGAAACTATTCTCAAAGGATTAGCAGAGCAGCCATTCCATGATGGGGCTCATCCCAGTTACCCAACCCACAGAAGACCCTGAACCCAGGGCAGCAAGGGGACTTAAATGCTTAAACCCCCTTAATTCAGTTCTAGAAACAACAAACCAGATGTCCTGTGTGCTAGAAATACGTAACAGGCACTGAACTGCCTCCCACCATCCCAAGGCAGGGCACAGAAAACTTATGAAATATTGCAAGCCCTCTTCCTAGTCCTCAGTCCTTCCAGCTAAACAACTTAATATATTCAGGATAACCACAGAATTCCTTGCCAATCCATGTGTTACATCCCAACTGGAACTATATTGCTCCTTACAAGCAAGGTCATGCCTGCTCATGTTAAAAGCCTGTCTGTTCATACTAATAGAATTATTTTACCACTTAACCACTCACTGATTTTTATGGATGTCATGGATCCAGAACAAATATGATCCATTCAGCTTCTAAAGATCAGGCCACTCTAAAAAACAAAGGACTTGAGAGGTAGCATTTCCCTAACTAGTTTATAATTTTTCCATTTGTTTAATGGTTCCCCATCACTACCTTACTAAATGCACAAGGCTACGGAACCATGAAATGAAAATTTACATTCAGAAGACACTGAACAAGGTCCAAAACTAGTTTTTGAATATTTGTCTCCATTTACAGTTACCCAGATCCTGGCTTTCAATGAAATTGCTAAAAATCTGTAAGACAGGTACAAAAACATACATCTTCATTCACAATTCAATCCCATACATTTCCTTGCAAAATTTCAGGAAGAAAACTATCTAGAGAATGTATTTATCCCACCTCAGCTTTCAGTTCTGTGACATTTCCATCTGAAAAAATCTGCCAAAGCAAGTAAATTTCTGAACTCTGTGTGTCTAGTTCAAATGAAGCAAGGTAATCACCCATCATTGTATAAGATGCTAAATATATGTGCAGGTGAAAAATTTAAAATAATTTGCATTTTTGGGTGATTATGCATACTTAAATTCCATGTGCACCTTGTCTGGCAGCCATCTTCAGGTGAGAGAGGTTTGATGAATTTGCTTTCAATGCAATCCAAATTGCCTAATAGCTTTTGTTTAGAATACTTGTAGTAAGCTGATCTCCTGCACTCAAGAAATTTCTCACCCTTTGCTTGCCTGAGGCACAGAAGAGCAAAAACTCTCTGCTCTATGTCAGATGCTTCCAAAGTTGATGCTTTTTCCCCAGGGTTTAGCACTAGGATGTTTCACATTTATTCGTGGTGCTCAGCTGTGACCCCAGAAGCCTGTACCTACAGAGATGAAGTGAAAGGAAGCAAGGCAGCTGACAAAAAAAAGTCAGACATTTGTCAGTGCTGAAGTGCTCCTACACCAGAACCTGGCATTCTGGCAATGTTTGCCAAAGCCCTGGTAATGCCTTTTTTTTTTTTTTTTTTTCCCTGTTAATCGTTTACTTACTTTGCTATCAGTCATATTCTGAAACATCAGCGACAGAGTGTGACCCCTCTTAGTCTTCAAGTAACAAGCAGCAAAGGAAACTTGACTGCTGTAACACTGTAAGTAGATAAACCAGTCATCTAAAGCTTGTATCATGCAATGCCCCTTTAATGCAGTCAAGCCCAGTTCAAGTGACTTCAGATCCATAAAAGCCTCTAGAGGCTCATGACAATCCTCAGGAAGAACTCCTGGCTGACAACAGCAAAGCCAAACTCTACACTTATCTTTTCGATGTAAACAGCATCTCTTTTCTGCATTCACTGAAGCTTTGCATTGCAACTCTGACAAACACAAAACAAAAGCTACTATCTGAAAAACAGCATGTCTGAAAAGCAGAGCTTACATACTGGTTTTTTATATGAAGTATAATGCATCATTCATAAATCTTGGAATACTACCATGCCATACTTCATTTTCATGAAATTTTTGCATTGCATTAATTTGGAATTTTTGAGGTTTTTTCATTTGGCATAATGACAGTTAAAAATATTGCTGCTCTTTTTGTCAGAATAAAAGTGAATACATTTAATTTTTAAAAATGGAATTTTACAAGTAAAATTTAACACTTATCATGTATAGTAAGACTATTTGGCTACAAAATTATCACTTAAGATGTTCTGATGTGAACTTAATAAGATGTTATCTTTAGACACAACATTTTGCATATTTGTAGATGCTTGGCCACATTCAGAATTAGTTTTAAACTCCTCATTATGTTGCCTAATGTTTTTTGTCTTTGAGATCACCAAAAGCAGACCTACAGAAACAGGCACACTCTCTTCAAGTTTTGGCAGTTCTGCACTCCAAAGCTGAAACACAATATCCAAGAGGACAGCAATTGGGTCACATGAGGACTCCCCTGCGGGAGCATAAAGCACATCTTGTCATCCCGTTAAGTTTTGTGAAATTTAACTCGGTTTTGTTGTCCTTGACAGGTGTTGTGAACAAGATGGGAGAGAGGGGAAGGAAAATAAACAATAAAAAAAAATAAACAGCCTAGCTTTAAATTCCCTGTGAGGAGATGTGACGAAACAGAAAGTAGAGGAGAAAGATGGAAAAGATGAAGGTGGGGAGATAGAAGAATGTATTTGATATAGTACAAACTAAGTATATATCAGTGATGCAGAAAAGTAGCTGTAGAAAACTTTCAGCTTTCATCATGGTCAGGTGTACCCTAGGGAACATAGCCCAAACTGTGTACGAAGTTACTATCCAGAACAATGAAATTACAGGACAAGTATCCTTTTATCTGTTTAAGCCTCGCTGTTCTGTCAGACTCTTCCTTTGCTAAGCAAAGATAATCGTAGCTTTGATGTACTTGGTTCCACTGAGGCACTACAGCCCTATACTCAGAACTGTATTTAAAGCACTAATAATATTAAAAAGTATGCCTTGTCTGTAATCAAAATTAGGAGAGGTTGTGCCTTACAGCACTAGGTAGTGCTTCATATCAGGTGCACAGGCAAAGAAAGGAACAAGTCCTGACTTGCAAAAACCACTGCCCAGTATTCCCAAGCAGAGTTTACAGGACAGTGAACAGGACAGCTCAGAATACAGCTAATTTATGGGGTTTAGACATCAGAAAATTAAATCCATATGTAAACATTACTAAATGCATGACTAGAAAAATTTCCACCCATGCCTGTAAAAACAGGCCATGTGTTCCTCTTTTCAAAGTTAGAACAGTTTTGATTTTTTTTATCTCCAATATATTCATGTGAACAAGATATTTCATCCCACAGTTTTTACCCCAGTTCAGTCTATGCACATTTTAAATAAATTAAGATGAAATAAATCCATTTTATTGTATTACTTTGTGCCACCTCTATGAAATAATGTTCATCTTTGTATTTTGTAAGGAATGTTGACATGCCTGAAAATGGTGCATGAATCTTTGAGGATTGCACTGCTAGAAAAATAAATCTAAGCCTATGTTTCAAGCTCAGAATGACACCACTTTTGATTGAAATGCCTCTGAAACATCCATTTCAATACAGCTATGCTGTAAAATTCATACAATTGATCACTAGTGCAGCTGTAACAAAGCTAGTGACTAGTAGCTATGTTTTCTAAACATCTGTTCATCTCTTGCACACATAAAACATTCCCGTGAAATAAATTATATACAGTCCCTCTATTTGAGAAAGGAGAACTGCAAACTCACAGTAGGAAAACTCAGGTCACAAAGTCATCACATTGATCATGAACAAAACCCCAATGAAGCTCAATGCTTATTAACAGGAAAAGATATTCTTCTTATGGAGGAAATTTTATTCATCACAGGTCTTGGTCCAGTAAGTTTGAAGTATGACATCCCTATCAAAACAGTGATATTTCCTCTCTTTTTTCTTGCCTGCATTCCTAGATCCTGGCAATTTCCCAAGTTTATGGAGTTCTAACAGGATGATGAAAAGAGAGTCAGGTATCCTAAAACAATAAAACTGTTTCTTAGGATATTGAAGCCAAATGTTTATTGCAAGTAGTAAATGTGATCAGCTGAGAAACAAAAGTCAGCTATAAAATATCATTATCTAAAACTAAAGTGAACTGATACCCTCGTTATTTATCTTTATACAATCACAGCAACAGAGCTTTGAACAAATCTTCGTAATTTATGGCTGAACAAGTAAGAAATACCTGTTCTGATTAAGAATTAATGCATTTCTTTTCAAAATGAATTTAATAGTTCTCAACTTCGACTTTAGCAGCACACTGGCAACTCCAGAAATCAGAGCAGAGAGAGGCAATAACAACACCTAGCAGAAGGGACAAAAGTATCTTTAACAGTGAGCTTCCCAATAGCTGAATCTCCCTTAGCATTTTCCACCACCAGTTCCAACTCTGAGTTCTTATACATGAAGAAAACCAGCTTTGGGAATCAAGATCAGGAAGCTTCCCTAAAGACCACATGATACAACTGCCATTCAGAAAGACATCAGAAGGAACTGTTTTTTCAGCTATGATCAATGTCATATTATTTTCTTTTAATGAAAATACAAATATTCAAATAGGTGGAAAAAGTGGGCAAGACCATCATACTAATTAAATCCTAGGTATGGAATAGTTACAGACTTGACGAAGAGGCACATAGGAAATCCTGAACTGAAAGGTAGAAGTTGATTGAACACAACATCTGCTTCTAATATATCATGAGAACAAAACAGCAGCATGATTAGGGCACTCAAATCAAACTATGTCATTATTCACAAGCTTAAAATAGGACAATAAGAACCACAAGTTTCATGGTGTGTCATTCAAGATGGATACATCACATTCTTATGAGATCAACAAGCAACATGCCATTATAAACCTAAACAAAAAAAAAAAAAGCGGAACTTTATTCTTTCTGACACCACAACTTACTCAACAGTTACAGGTAATAAATTGGAATTTTCTATACTATTTTCATTTTTAACTCTATGTTTAGAAATAGTTAAAACTTCATTTCTGATCAGTTCTGCTTGATACCACTCAGTACGGGTAGCTTTTAGAATGAAAAAGTTGCGAAAAAAATGCCAGGTTTGTGCATGAGGTTTTTTTCAGATTCATTTGACTATTCTACAGCAAGGCTTCTGATTAATGCATTAAAAAGCAAAGAAAAACATTCCTGTCTAACAGTATTGGTAAAATCAGTTATCCAAATCTCCCGTCTCATTTCACTCTGCATTTTGGACATGAGGAAGAAAGTGATATTTCTTTGTACATCTAAACAGAGAGGGAGTTATAGTTAAAATAAAAGTCCACTTTTGTGTCTTTCATCTGCATATCCAGGTCTACAGAAATAGAATTAGCATGTAATGTAACTAAACCATCTCCAGAATTTGATTAAGTCCCCAGACACACAGAGCCATACAGAAAAAAAGCTACTTTGTGAATAAAAAAATACAGATAAGAAGATAAGAAATTACACACGGACAAACTGGTATCTCCAAACTTACACAATCAAAGTGATTAGACCTGTTTTTCCTCTAATAGTGTCTCTCAAGCTAACACTCAACAGCTGGCAGCATTTTGAATTACAGTCTCTGTCTCTTGAGGATGCAGCACTTGCCACTGCCTACACACCCTACACATTTTCAGGGACACGTAGGATCGTGGACTAAAGACACTTCAAGGACTGACTTCCACTCTGTGCCTTGCTGACATCACTGGGACCAAAGTCTGATAACATACATCTGCTAGTTTAGGTTTTGTCATCTTTTTAACATACATGTACTGTTTTTGACACCAGCTGTTCCAATTTAAATTACAGTTCAGGCTGACATTATACTATAGCCTAAGTCAAGCCAGAAAATTGTCAGATTTTCCATTAACAAGGCCATAATTTCAACTTTTCATCTTCCAGATTAGAGATACTACCAGGCATCTACAATAAGGAAGAAGGAGAGTTTTTTTTCAGAGAGACCAAGTTCATTAAGAATTTTTAAATAGTTAAAAGTTCATAGTCAGTCTCATGTATAAGAGCATAAATTAAGATTCATTGCATATCTCAATATAAGTTTTAAAAGTTCGTTGGATACTTTTCAAAAATTTCATCACAAACACTTTCCTTGTATATACTGTGTACTAGCAACAAAATCTGTCATGTGCAGTGATTTTATTTACTTCTTTACATTTATACAGCAAATCCAAACTTCTTTATTATATTGCAGCCTTGCAAAGTATATTATCATATTTCATTATCTAGCACATAAGCAAATGTGTCTTGCAAACAATGCTCTGTTATTATAATGAATTCTGAATATCTAGTATAAAATTGTCAGCATTATGAAGTAACATAAAAGTAACTGCACAGTCAAATGTCTACTACAAAGGAACACAGCTTAACACTCACATTTTCATTCTAAAGTTTGTCAATGAAAACTTAATATATTTCTATGAAAAAGTATACTTCCATTATCTCATTAGACTTTATTACCAACATAGTAAAAAAATGGAGTAGCAGCAATCAACTGATGTAGACACAGTCCAATGAACTTTTATATTTGAACAATGGATCTCAATACTTATAATTTTGAAAGCTATGGAATACTGTTTTAGATACTATACTTCTGAGAAATAAGCCTTAAATATTTGTTTTCAGTTTCTTTTCAGATTGTAAGTTACACACAAAAGAACAGCAAAAGTACTACAGTTATACTGACCTAATATTAAATGCCTGGAGTTCTGCAATATATTTTAACATCCTTGGTTACATGACAAATGCAGGTTACCACAACAAGCTATTATAAAATTACTCAAAAAGTTATGAAATAGACAAAAAACAAAAAAGAGTAACTGAGGAAAAATACTTTACTACACAGGAGCAAATGTGTAGTAAAATGTGTA
The DNA here is from genome assembly GCA_023637945.1 of Phaethornis superciliosus. Lineage (NCBI taxonomy): Eukaryota > Metazoa > Chordata > Aves > Apodiformes > Trochilidae > Phaethornis > Phaethornis superciliosus. The sequence goes on along the minus strand of JAJQWJ010000014.1, from coordinate 10,549,995 downwards.
GTTTACAGAGGTAAAATGTAAGGTTGCAATTAGTTCAGAGAAAGTTTCTATACCCTCCATCTGAAGATCAGGTCCTTCAGATCTTACTCTCACTAAAGTCTTGAGCATCATAATCAAAAGTCATGACTGTCACCTCCACCCTGTACTTCTTCCTTACTTCACCAGGAACCAGACAAGACCTTTTCATTTGTTTTCCTCCCACCACGCAGTCTCATCACCATTTACAATATTAACAGCGCTTTTCTTAAAATTTTCTTTATCATATTCAACAGCAATTATCACAGTCCTCATTTATATTTGTAGAATATAAATAGATTAAGAAATACATATGTATTGATTTCTAAAATCAGGAGTGCTCAGCCTCTATTAGCTTGAGTGACATTCTATATGTAGGCCACAAGCTCAGTTAAAAGTCATGTGCAAAATAAGGAAAAGCCAAATATGATGTGAACAGAAATAAATGAAGGAAAACAAAGGAATATCTGTATTGAATGAATGGTGAAATATTTCAACTATGTTTCATCAAAAAAAAACCACTATTTATTGCTGGATAATTAATTTCTTGAGACTATTTTATTGATAATTGATGTTCAGATGGAATGACAGTAGGTGGAAATAACTCAGAATCATGTCTTGTCAAATGTGTGACTAATTTTGCACAAGTATTGATTTGACAGAAGTCTTTTTTTTTTTCACCTGTTCATAGCCATTTAAGTGTAATGGACTTCTTTATTATCCAAATGTTAGTCCTTTGTTTAAGATTTTCATTTGAAAGCACTTTGATGCACTTAAAAATAGTTACCAATTCTCTGGATCTTTTTATGTGCATTATGTTTTTAGTTTACTCTTCCTCTTTCCAAGTTTATTAGGGTGAATTAGGCTTGCAAAGACAGGCAAATCTGACAGGCAAATGTTAATAAAATGCTGTTGCTGATCAACCAAAGACAATACCACAGCATTTGTTTCTAATAAATGGTTGCATTTAATAAACATTTCCTTGAATTTTACTTTTACCATACTAGAGCAGATAATTACTTTTATTAATGTCACAGAACTACTACCCATTGTCATGTAAACATCACCTGAGTATCATTAAGCATTAAGTTTGCATACACTTGCTAGTTAAATGGTTGCATTTAGGAATAAACTGTACCTTTTAGACCAGAGGAAATAAAAGTAACATTTTGATACAAAGTAAGTTGTTATTGGATAAGCACCCTTATTAGGCAGTAAAAAATGGTTCAGTAGTATTTTGTGCCCAGACTATGCCCTTCAGTCATTACAAAAAAAAAAAAAAAAAAAAAAAAAAAAAAAAAAAAAAAATTGAAGTTTTCACCTCTCAGATGCCACTCTTCTTTGCAAATTAAAAGCAAAAAATTCTAAAACAGTTGTTCCTGTTTTCACTAAGGCTACATTATCTTACTTCATAAACAAGCTCACTAGCTTCTTCCGTAAGAGCATAAAGGAACATAAAGGGAAATTGTTATTTAATTTGGGTCAATGTACCCACAGATATCTCTCAGATTAACAATGTCCATCCACCTTTCTGGGAAAAAACAAAAAACTAAAACAAACAAACAAAAAACAATTATTTGGAAATACAGAATCTAATCCTGAATTTATGAAGCATTGAGTGATGGGTAACTCTATTAAGTACTAGTAACTGCAGCTGTTATACATGTGAGAATACATCTGAGAAGATAAGAATTCCAGATGTGAAATATTACCTTTGAAATATACATACCCCTGTACTTCAAAATAACCTTTATTTCTCAATAGGAAATTAAATAATAACCCTTTCTGTGTAAAACTAATTTTTTTTTTTAAACAACACAATTCATTGTTTTTCCTTCCACTTCTATCATGATAAGGAAAAAAAAAAAAAAAAAAAAAAAAAAAAAAAAAAAGAGAGAGAGACAAACACCACCACACATCACCAAAAACCAAACAGAATTCAAACGCCTCACTGTAAGCCTCTGGCACTCCTATAGCCCTAAGTCTGAAACACCAAAAAAGCATTACTTATAGGAACTTGTTACCTTGGTATACTTACTGGGTATTACAGTGCCATTTCCTGGTATCACTGGAAAAAAAAAAAAATACCCCCTTGTATGACTGCAATTATTTCATAAGAGAGAGAGGAAATTTTAAATATTCAGAGGTGGTTTTTAGCAAAGGTGGTTTTTAACACTCCCAAACACAGGGAGGCAATCAATTGATTTTACAGTATTTTAATTTTTTAAGCTGGAATAGATCTGATCAATATCTGATCAAATTACCAATAAAATGGAGAAATTCAAGCAGAAGGAAGAAGATAAGTGGCAAATCTTAAATATCAAGTGCAAAGCATGCTTCAAGTTCCATGAAGATATTTTTGGCAACAATCAGGTCAGTGCACACATGCAGTAAATTGGAGTTTTAGGTGCATAAGGATACAGGATTATAAATGTCACATATAGTACATCAAGCTCTTGTTTATTGATATTAACAAGGAACGATTCCTAAGACTTGTTTGAGGTGACAATTGATCAAATTAGATTTGATTCCTACCACAACTTAGACTACAGCTATTCTTTTCAATTTCTGATTGAAATTTTAGCTTTGAGCTTTAAATAAAACTTAAGTACACCATATTTACATTAGTAGGCCACCATATTATTTTTCAATAACTTAAATTTGACTTGAAATTCTAGAATTAATTGTTAAATATAGAGTAAGATTACACAGAGAGCAGTTTACCACTTTATTAAAATTGTGATTGTTCACATAAAGACTCAACCAGGTCACATATTAATAATTATCACTGACAATCTTTAACATCAGACTAAACCCACAAGTGAAGCAATATTACATCTCTCTCTCTCATTTATCTTTACTGCTTATGGCCCCTCTGTGGTCAGCATGCTGTGAGCTTCGTGGACATTTAATTATGAACACATCATAAATGTGGCTGACAAGGCAGAAGCTGGGTTCAGATGCTCCTGGGATGAAGGAAACATCGTTGAAACCACTTAGACTTGCACTACTTTCATTCTGTTACAATAAACAGTGTTCTGAGCTTCCACATACACACTCAATAGAAAGCTCCCTCCCTTTCTCATTAGAGATTTTCATTTCAGCAAATGTTACAGTATGTCTTGGTGAAGATATGAGAATGCATTGCTCCTGACTTTTTAAAAATAAACTATTTACCTTGCACTAGTCAAATTAAAACTATGTAATACCACTCCTCTATGGACCAAATGCTGAATTTTTCTGCCGGTGTGATATAGATTACTGGAAAAAAAAATAGAAATGTAATACCTGGGTAATAGCACTGTGAAGCATTTTGGCTGTGTTGGGCAACAGGACAGATGCCCCAGAGAGCTCAGAAAAGAAGTGCGCAACAGCACAGGTAATTTCTGCTATGAGTACCACTATCTATTACTCCTATGAACTCCTGGGGGTCAGTAAGATAGAAACTAGTTTGACCTAATGGTATTTACAGCTAAGGTCCTAATAATGGTACATGGTAAAAACCAAAACCAAACAAACAATACAAAACCCAGGAACTTCTCAAGACCAGCAGCTCCCAGATAACATTTTTTGAAATAAAATTCTGGCATCATAATCATCTGAACATTTTGTCTTGAAAACACTCATAGTAAGCAAGACCGAGGCTTGCAGATTTTGTATAAATGAAACAAAGAAAATTCAGGGTAAATCAAACAACTGTCGTGCCATGCTGGCACAAAATGAGTTCAAGGTCAGAGTCAGGACAATGTTTTTTCACAAAGTCAGTCAGTTACAACATACTCTGACTGAATTTAGCTGCTTTCTACCACCCTTTCCACACCAGCTTTGGTTTTGGATTTTATCTTTCACAGTGATGAATCCCTGTACTAAATAGTACATAGCACCTCAATTGTACAAAGATTCTTGAAATATTTTTATAAAATGCTGTTAATCCTTATAATTCATAAGCTTTACTAACAAGAAAACTATTTTAATAAAGCAGCCTATATTTTCCACAAAGCTGTCAAAAATGGCACAAAGATGTTACTGCTAAGGTGATTTTTTTTTTTTTTTTGGTGGAATAATATTCATAATGCTAAGAATTAACATTTGAACAAAGAGTAAGTCTTGCAAGCTACACTGATGTTTAAACACAGAGGTAAGAAAAAATGTGCATGCAAAGAACTAACCAGTGTCATGTTTCAAAGCAACTGTCCTCTGTAGTGCTGAGGTACATATTTCTATACCTCCCCAACAGACTAGAAATAGAAAAGACAAAGCATATAATAAAGCCAAGCACAATGAAAGAGCTCTGAAGAGAGAGCTGAAAAGTAGCTATCATGTTGGCAGATAAATTCTACACACAATTATTCATTCCTAGCCTCTTGACATGTAGATTAATGAGTTTGATAACCCAGGCTTCCAAGAAGTAGATTCAACTGTTTCACTGGCTTTCTTCTCCTCCTCCAACTGCAAACACTTCGGTCTACTGGGGGGGTGGAGGGGTTGTTAAAATACACACACAAAAAACAACAGAAAATTAAAAAAAAAAAAAAAAAAAAAAAAACACCACACACCACAAAAACCACACCACATGCAAACACAAATAGATGCATTTTCACTGGTCAACATTTTTGCACCTGAAGTTCTGTGTCAAAAATATGATCCCTGCAGTGGGGCACAGCTCTTTCCTGGCCCTGGCAAGAATTCCCAGGGTTCATGTGATCACTGCCGGGAGGAGTTTGGTTCAGCAGCCTCTGCTTCCACACCAAGTTCAAAGCCATAGAGTAGCCAAACAACAACAACAAACACACCACCAAAATCCAAACAAAACCAAACCACAACTATTCTCAGAGTTATAATGACTCTGTACACACTTCAACATGTTCTGTACATAAAATTTTCTATTTCTTCCCCGAGGCCAAATGACCTTTTGTTGACACTTTGGTTAATGTTCACTGATCAAAGTGGATTTTAAAGCAAGCTCCGGATCAGATTCCAGTCATGATGACTTTAGAAGGGGTCGTGTCTGCCTTAAACCACTATGCACAGTAATGTGAATTAGGGGTGGGGGTGAGAGGGAGGAAAAGGAAAATACAGTTGCTGATTTAAGGATTTATTCTTTGTTGAGGCAAGTCTTGCACAGTGGATAGGTTTTATTCTTGATTGGTGAGCAGCGTTGAAGCCTTTTTTCATCTCAAATATTGCAAGTTCAAATTCTCAAGTAATAAGTCTTCCAGCTGCTTAGGATTTATCAGGAGGTTTAAGGGATGGGAGTGGCATTTGCTTGTGGTTACCCCCTCTTCCTGGTTAACCACAAGGTGAAAAGTAGTCTTAGGCTCTTAAGTAAAAATAGATAAATTCTGTGTTGCAAAATTACTAAGATATTACTTAGATAATCCCAATATCAGAAGCCTGTCTATTGTAATTATAACATTTTTCTTGTTATCTGCAACTGGAAAAGAAATCGAGATTACAGTGAGCACTCAATGCATGCTAAGAGGCTCATCCTGAGGGAAGGAGAAAGTTACAAAAATCACAAAAGTAGAGACAAGCTACTCCAGAGTAGTGACACCAAAATAGCAGCAACGTTCCATAGCATTCAAGTGTAGTTTACTTGCTGAGGCAAGGAGCATTATCTTTCACAGCCAACAACAGATTTTTCTACTGCAAACACCATAACAATTATGAATTATTTTTGTTTCCTCTTTTCATGGGTGTCTAATGATCTGAGCAAGGAACCAATGTGTTTGTGTAATTTTCTGCCAATCACCATGCAAAATAGCTACCTACATTTGGAAGAAGGTTGGATTATTGAATTTTGTTATTACCTCAGTCTTGACTTTTTTATTCAAGAGGAACTAAATTGAAGTTACAAAATTCAGTTTTAAGCACAACTTTATAATTTTTTTTTAATATTGTTTAAACACAATTAAATATCAATGTATTTGCCCATAATTTTTATGGGTTTGGTTATTACTCTAGGGGTTTGTTTGTTTAAAAAAAAAAAAAATTTAAGTGCCTTGCACTAGGATAAGATATCTAGCACTCACAGGGGTGAAAGTCATGCTCCAGTAATACCTTGCATTTTATCTACAAGCATTATGATCCTGTAGCATGAGGCTCACCCCCTCACATATCCCAGCTGTAAATCTATTGCATGAGAGGTTATTTAGAGATACAAATTACAGTTATGCACAATCCTCTTTGTAATCAAATACATCTTCAATTTAGTGTTCACTTTAGAGAGGTCTCATTCCTTTGATGCTCTTAAAGCCAACCTACTGAAACAAGTTCTGGAAAGAAAGTGTTATTCTTTGAAGTAAATCATAATGAGGGAAGGTTTTTCTGAAAGATCTTTGAAATAACTCATGCAGCTGTTTCCAAATATTAATTCTCAGAAATATTCACACTAAGTGAACCCTAAACGTATGTAATATATTGTAATATATTGAGTAATTGCCATGCAGACCTATCCTTCCACTAACACAACTAAGGATCTGCATGCACCCAGAGTGTCTCATCTCCAAGCATTTAATCCTCAAGGACAGACGTATTTGCTGATTGAAGGGAGAGGAACCAAAAAGGGCAAAATATAAGAATAATCAGTAAAATGATTGTTCACAGCAATTAGGTTTTTCTGCACCTTCCCAAGCCATGAATCTAAGTATTTTAGATTTAGCAAAATACTAAGTTCTGAAGTTGGGAAAAAGGCAGGAGCATTACATAGAAGTTAGGTCTTAAAGATCTGCCCAGTCCCATTAATTTGCCACTCGTAAAAAAATTAAACATCCCTTTCAAGCTACACAACATATATGATGAATCCAAATTCCACCATTAGGGTGGAACCTTCTCCTCAGACAGTACTTCTGAGGACCTCCTGCAGTCTGCTAGCAAAGCTGATACACAGCACACAGAGGCACAGCCAGTAGGCATTAAACCAGTTACTCAACAGCATTCAACAAGTATCTCAGACTTCTCCAGCCACAGATATTTCAGACTAAGATAGACATGTAAAACAGCAGCTTTACTATTACTGTAACAACAAGAGCACTGAAAGTCCCCAAACCAACACAAACAACCTGTCTGAAAGGGTGACACACACCGTGATTATAAACAGTCTTTAGACAGAACATCAAGTAGTATACACAGGCTACAAGATAAATCTTGCCTTAGTAATCTAGAAGTCATTAGAAATCATTACGCATTTAAGCGGAGAGTACAGAGAAAGCAACAGCAGTAGTGAAAATATACACAATATTGCTAACTGGGAATTAAATTGTATTGAAGACAGCTCTGTGGTTTTGGTGGGATTAAGAACCACCAAGAGTGATTTCTGCTCAAACATGTCAGGCACCTTTTTTCCTGATGCTGTGAAAACAAGGGGAAGTGCTCATTGCCAAGGAAAGGTACACAGAGAATTCTCATTTTATCAGTGTGGTGTTGGGCATGACTGGTCTTACATTGATGGGCATTAAAAAAAACGCTCAGTAACAGCAGAAGCAAAGAAGTCTTCTGAACGACCCAAACCTAAAAGCAACCTAGGCTCAAGTATCACTGGTAATTTGTAAAAACACTGGTTAGGTTATTATATGCATATATTTTGATCCACTCAGAGAAGAGAGTATATTAGTCTCACTTTAAGAGCTTAGCTCCTTAAGTACACAGTATAATGCTTTTATTTCAACAACATCTGGGGCTCAAGACCTGGCAAATCCTCTTTGTGTAGAAGCTGCTACATTGATAGACACTGGGAAGTGAACAACAGAAATTATTTTTGCAGCCAAATTGATATGCAGGTGCACATCTGAGCACATTTATCTCTAATTATCTGTTCTCTGGCACAAAACAAGCAGAGCAATAAATGTGCAGGGCTTTATTTTACTTGATTGTTGATCTAAATTTTTTTAATGTGAGCAAAAACGAAGATTCGGTTATCAGAGAAAGAACGGTCTCAAGCCCACTAAAAATATGCCCCAGAGTAACTTGACAAGGTGAATTTGTAAATTTACATTTTAGGAAAGACAGGAAAGGAGCACAAGTGCCTGCTGACAGGACCACCAGAAGTATTAAGACTGGTTTTCAAACAGCATCAACATAACTTTTCACCAAAGCCACTCAACTTTTTTGGCAGACATACTCATTCACTATATTCCTTCTGAGTATCAAACACAGCATTTTGGATATGTGCATGTAACAGATGGTACATACCAATTGTTTTAGTGGCAAATAATGCACAGACTTTGAAATACTTAAGTATTCTGAAGCTGTAAGTTAGAACTACTGGACAGGGAAATTTATGTAATCGACCTGTGAGGGAGATAGTGCAAGTTTGATGCAGTTTCGGAAGTGTGCCTCTCACATGAGATAATTCTGCACTGTTATTAAAGAGGATTTTTTCCAAGTAAGATTTGTCCTACATCTTTCACTAAAAATTCCACCTTTTGCCACCTTACAAGACACTGAGTGCCAAGGACTGCCACTATAGGAATCTTTCCACTATACTGATTTAAATGGTGCACGTTATATCTCACTTACTACCACACAGCAGAGATCCTTGAGTTAGCTTTAACAAAGGGCACAGGGTGTATTATCTCCTATAGAGATTTGTGTTATCTGAGACAGATTTCTTTTGGAATTTCAAAAGAAAACTATTGCTCTGCCAAGTGCAGCATAGACACATGTATACCAAGCCAGAAGCAGAAGTAAAATCCTGATTCCATAACAGTCCAACCTACCAACCACTATAACATACCACCTCTTGTAAAGTCCTTTGAGAATGAAAGATGTAGCAGCATGAAACTTTTGCTTTCTTTATTTAAAAATAATAAGCCTTACATGGACACAAATAGCCTTACACAAAGCAAACAAGGGTCCCTGCAAGAAACCCCAGCTACTGAGCAACAGATGGAATACCTGAATACTTTTAGAGTAAGATGGATTCATGCAACGTTTTCCATAAAGCAACAGAGGTTCAAGGAAGCTGCTCATTTAACAGACACACATCAGCCAAGGTTATTGTAAGTTAATGCAAAAGCCTAACAGATTTTTAAATAAGTCCAAACTTGAACAATCAATCTTAACTATTGCAGTCTACCCAGTCTGAAAGAAATGTTTTAAGTACAGGTTTGAAAACTGTATCGATACAGAATAAACATGTTTTAAAGTACCAAGCCTGATGATTCAGGAGTGAACACCACTTCTCATCCTCCTCAGCCCTCCACTCACAGACACCCCAGATTCACAGGATTAATAGGAGACTGGCTTGAGGGTTTTAGCAGTAACTGCTGCAAAACAAGTTCTGATTGGTTGATTCAGGAATTGGGATTCTGGGCAGTGTTTTATAAAAGGATAATGTATCTTTAAGCCTAGGTGCCCTTCAGGGAAATGTATTGGATAAATGTCTTCTGAAAAGCCTGTAAATATTCCATCGCCTCACTGTCATTACTACCATGAAATGATAATGAAGCATGAAAGAAATATAATTCCATATTCAGATGACAGCATTAGCCTTCATAAGCAAACTGAAATATTTATTAGTAAAATGTTCAGTATCTATGCCTGTAATCTAAAATAAAAAAAAAGACCAAAATGTTTTATAATAAAAAAGAGATTGAATGCAGAGGTAAAATCTGGTTGGCTGATTTTATTGCTTATTATTAAATCCAGGCAAAACAATTATTTTTTTCTTTTCATTAGTAAGGCACCCAAATTAAAACTATGCCCTCAGGCTGTGAGGTTTACAGTAGTGATTAAAAACAAGAAATTGTGATGCATGGGGTTTTTGACAATGGCATAATCAAATTCATTCATATTGTTCAATCTTTCACTGACAAATATTTTTACAGTGAAATATACCAAACAAAGAAGCACATACAAGTACTATCAATACAAAGAAATTAGGAAGACTTGTTATTATTGCAGCTGAGAACAGATACAATGTTTTTATAATCTTGAATACAAACATTATAGTGTAGTTAATTAGGGTAATTATTGCCTAAATTATGCTTGTTTTACACTGAAAAGGATTTCTCAAAGAAGCCTTTTGGATTTATACAAGGCACAAAAGTGAATACTGCGCAGTCTAAGTATTTAGATGTAATTTCATAAGTTTGATTGTATTTTCTTTAAGTCAGAAAATGCATCCTGAAGCAGGCTGGGACAGAGATAAACACAAGCCACATGCCTTGACCTCAGTTTCACCTTATTGAAAAAGAGGCGTAAAATAGTCATTTAGTACACTACCATCAGAGAGAATTCACACACTCTAAGCACATTCTTTTTTAAGAAGGTCTTTGAAGAGAATGAAAAATTAGAAATTCAAGTGACCACAATCAATTCTGAAACACTGCACAAAATTAATTACAGTTTTGCATCAGAAGCAAGAATGTAGATTTCAGACAGTCTGTGTCATTTATCTCGAGCTGTACAATATACAAGGCGATTAAAAAGCCAAATCTGTTCCCACCCCCCAAGTCTAAGGCCTATCAGAGGCTGTGAAGTACAAATGATTAACTCCAAATTATTCAAAGGATTGTACAGAGGCTTCAACTTGAATGAAATTTGCGGCAAGTCACAAGAGCTATGGAGGGACAGATTTGCTGCTCTTTATCAAAATCTAGGCTGACTATCGCTGACAGAATCCAGATAAATTGCATAGTAATCTGGCAGTGGCTGTGGAAAGCTTGCTCTGCAAAACCCAAATCTCTAATTTCTATCTGTTTTTAATTGCTTGACTTAAATTTGCATTTTTATACAATTGGCTTTAAGGATTTATTCAGTTCTTTAGGCAACTCTAATAAAATTGGGTCTCATTTTGCATGGTATCTCAGAAACCTACTTACATTAAATAAGCATGCTGTATTACAAAAATATTTACTGTAGCAGAAAAAGATTCCTTTTCATGTCATGTTCAAAATTAGCTAAAGAATACATACTTCAGGAAGCTTATTTTAAATTCCCCTATGAAAACAAACCTCAGAACAAACAGGATGGCTTTACAAAGAAAAGTGGCAAAAAATAATTAATTCAACAAAGGATAACAACAAGAGCAAACATATGTGGACAAAAGAGTAGGTACACGTTTCAACACCCTTCAGAAGTTATTTTTATACAGTGTGCTGTTAACCAAACATCTTGAAAACAGCCACTAATGCAGCTCTCCATAACCTGAAATAGGGGCATGAAAGCAAGAACTTTTATTTTTGTAATTACTATGCCCCCAATCCATTAACAGAGGTGCTGGCATCAACTGACTATTATCCTTATTAACAAGTTAATGGCATCCTGCTAGATTACAGCTTACTTTACCCCAACTATATATGTTACAGTGAGAAGCACTTGGCTGGCTAATAACCCTCAACCACTGTTCAACCAAGCATCAGAAATCACGTTCAAGTGTGACAATTGTCTGAAAACCACCATTCCAACAGGATAACCAAGACAAAATTACTGAGTTCTCTAAAATATTACACTCCAAATAATTTAATCATCTGCCTTTATCCATTCTGAAACTGACTAATGCAATAGACAAGGAGTCCAATTTCAAACATACATTTGAACTTGCTACTCAAGACTTATCAAAACTGCTGTATTTAAAGATATGGCCACTGAAGAATATACAAAAGCTACAAACTTTGACTTAATTTGAATATCCATAATCAGAAAATATACAAGCTTCAGTGTAGTTTCTATTGAGTTACATTAAACAAAACCTTGCATTCTTACAGATTAAGTTCAAGAAGCATTAATTAGGGAAAAAAACCAACTATTTTTACCTAGCAGTTCCAACAATAATGTAAGGATTCATTTTCCTTCTAAGTCCATGTGGAAAAACCAGCACCAAACAGCTACTGTGCCACAACAAGAAACATGATCTTAACCCCCAAACTCTACATGCTATAGCAAGAGTTTATCAGCTCTGCTGGAACTTAGTTATGTTCCAGCCTCCAGGGTAGAAGCTCCAGTATTTTTCCAGTGGATAATTTGTCCAGTGTCCACACTTAAAAAGAAAATTCATGAAAAAAACAAGTCAATGAACTGGGAAGAAAGACATTACAGAATATATGCTCATATTAAATTCCTGTTTTACCCAGCTAAAAACAAAAAATTAAAAAAAAAACCCACACACACACAAAAAAAAAACCCACAACACACCCCCAATAGAATAGTTGTGCAAAAAGCCAAGGGATTTTGTTTTATTGGTGTTGCTAATGACATCTGCAAAACTGCACGGAGAGAGCAATGTAGTTTCTACAGACCTAACAGTGGCTGGAAATTACTGCAGAAATGGGAAATTTATGAGGGAATGGTAAAACTCCATGTCAAACCAATATGGAACCAAAAGTGTAACTATAAGAAATTACTATATGTTCTGTGTTAACAGAATAGAAAAGACTTGTCCATGACCTGTTGAAACCAACTGTGCAACCTCTTATCAGAAACCTCCACACACATGCTTCTGAATTACTAAACTGACCTTCCCCTAGAGTATGAGAGATTCTAAATCTGAGATATGAGAACAGATACATCTTAACATGTTACAGAAGAAAAACATCTGACAGACTTTCTGTAACTCCAAACTGTTTATAACATGTTTGCACCAAATACTCAAGGAAGAAGTGATCCACCAGTCTGCATTTCCTCCATCAGGAATTACACAATACATGCAGCCATACATGTTTGGATTTTTAAAAACACATGTACAAAATTCAAAACTCAGAAGGCATCTTACATACTATTCAAGCTTCCTCACATAGTCTGACAATTCTGCTATTACTATTTTTTTTTTTACTCTTTCCCTCTATTACTGTGTTTTTATAAGGTAATTTATATAAATCTTCTGTAAGATTACAGATAAAAATTCCATTTAACTGTTGAGTTCATCTTATACGAGTTCCACAATGATACATAATTTTCTAGCAACAAATCTCATATTCACCTTTGGAAGTTAGAATGAAGGAAGACCTCCAAGGTTTTAGCAGCAGTCTTAATAAAAAATACATTTGTATTTTTCCTTCTTTCAGAGGTTTTGAATTTTATGTTTCTCTAAAAATTAATATCTGATTTCATTTCCAGATGAAGGGACTCACGCTAACGTAACCCTCCCTTTTCATATTTTTCATCTTTGATTCCTTTGAATGGCTATACTGTCAAATATCAGAAGTAAAGAGATCTGTTTCATGAAGCAGAATTCCCTAAAGCTGATTCCTGCCAACATGAGTCAGTGTCCACTGTATTCCATGCATTTTTGCCATCTAAACAACGCTGCTATCACTGTCAGTATTATAGGATTTAATTCAACTGCTATGTCAAACCAGCATAGGTATCTCACAGTGGGTTCATTGTAAAATAAACAAATAAATGCTTCCCTTCAGACATCATTTGGCTGCTTCTCTCCACTGAATACATTCCACAAATGGTGATCACAACAGTCTCCCAACCAAAGCATGAAGTGATGCTACATTACATCTTTATGTTGAGCAAAAATTATTTTCACAAATATTATGCCACTGCAAGCCGAAACTTGCAAGCATCTAAACCTTCAGCCCACAGGGCTCCACCTCTTCATCAGTCCCATGCTTTGACCTTCCTGACACATTAAAGCATTGAAAGCTACAAAGCAAGAAACTGGTACAAGCAGCCCATATTTTTATCTCCTCTCACAGTGGCCCCGCTGTTTTCACTGGCATTATGCATATGGAAAACAAATCACCTGCATAATTAAAAATATATACATTTTTGTACTTTACAAACTGGAACTTTTAATGTACTAATTAGACAACCTTAATTAAAAGTCTGTAAAACCTTACATATTTTAAAAGTGAAGTAATTGCTGAATTATAGATGTATAATATTCACCAAACAAATATACTATAGAAAAATTAAAGTCTGATTGAGGCAGAACTTTCCAGTATTAAAAATTATAAAACATTCTAGAGTGCTTATATCAAGACTTATTTTATGGAAAAAAGTAGAAATATTGACATAGAAGGGGCTCACAAAGAGTCCTAAACAACACTTCATTAGCAATAGTTAAGCTTATCTCCATTCACACCTTCTACCTTTGCAATGACTGTTGATCCAGACAGTAATTCAAGCAAAGGCAAAGTTATAAGGTTAACTGCAGCCTTTAATTTGTTCCTTACAGAGACCTTTTCGGGTACATTTTTGTTAGTGCCAAAAACCAAGTGTGAAATCAAAGGATTTGGTGATTTCACCAGTATTTTTTAGCAACTTTGTCCCAGTTATGCCAAACCAGATATTCCAAATTTCTAACATAACTCAACAGATTATTTGACCAAATTTGTTGCACTCAACATCTTATTCAAACTCATCAAGACAGTAATACTTAGAAGCCTGATCTACTTCAGACTGCAAAAAGCTCAGATATAACCATATTTAGGTTTCCACAAGTATATTAAGAACATTTACACCTACTATAAAAATCAAATTACTACTGTAATAAACCCAAAAAAGACTAAATGCCATAAGTAGTACTGAGTGGAGGGGAAAAAGTAGAGCAACATCTGACAAATTGGTGAATTCTTAAAGGCCTAACATGACACATCTATACTTAACTCAGCAAACATGGTATCCTAAGGAATAAATACCTGGTGTAACCCACTATTGCCCAGTAGTCTCTGAATGCAGGGAGTACATACTACTTTTTCTTGACTGATTATCCTCAACTTTAAACCAGGCAATTTCATTCTTTCAGAAACAATCTCCTAAGAGTTGCTGTGCTACAGTTATGTTTATTTACAAGGAGTACAGAAGTCTTCATTCCTGGTTTGCTGCTCCTTTCTAGTTGTTCCACAGCTCATAAATGCTTTGTAAGCATCTAAGAGCCAAATTCTATCCCATCCACACTTCAAAGCAACAGTGGCAGCATTTACACCTCTTCTGCTTCTCAGTGGAGCTATGCCAACTGTTTGGAATGAGGGTTGCCATTATTTCAGTTACATGGATTAGAAAGCAATGTGCTGGGTTTTACATTATATTAAGTGTTGGCCTAGCACTGAACCCCACTAGATTATTATACAAATCAAGGAAATTGTAAAACATGGCACCTTTACCATTATTTTTATACCAAACCTCTAGGAAAGCAACAGAAATCTGTCTGAAACCTTCAACAGTACCTTAAAAGGGTCACAAAAACTTTGCATAAACCTTTACCAGTCTGCAAGAACACACATAATGTTGGTAGATAGAGCACAGATCTACCCCAAATACAACAAGAGCTTTAGAGTAGTACAAATGTTTGAGTTTGGTGGTTTTTTTAAAGTGGAAAAGACAACAAAAAGAAAAGCACATTAAATATTTGACATGATAAAGAATAGACAGCATCATTTACTATTTCAGCACCCTTTATCATGGAACGCTATTTACTGTTCCTAACTATAACTTAGATGTCTTTAAGACCCATGTGTCATAACCCTGTACTTGAACTTGATAACCAACCTGTAAATCACCAGTTTAATCCCAAGAAATTATATAAATATTTTAGAATACAAAAAATGCACATGAGGTGATGCTGAGGTTACCTGAATGAATTTAACCTTGAGACTATGCCAGATACTGTAGAGAGATGCTAAATAAACAAGTGTAAACTAGCAAATAGAAGAAAAAAATTAAAAGGAGAAAACAAAAAAAAAAAAACCAAACAGCAATAATAACCAAAAGAGCAAAAAATAACCAAAGAGCAGGACAAGAAGCCAGATGTGCTGCTCATACAAGATACCTCAATTGTAAGGTATTCTGGACATGTTTCTTATTTGAAAATGACCCCTTCCCTGTCCCCAGATATACAGATCAAGGGACTGCTCATTAGCACATTTTAATTCAAAAATACAGAAGGATCACTTCATAACCTAAAGTACAAATAAAAACAACCTTTTTCTTTACTGTGTAAACTACTGCACTTATTGAACCTTAGCCATCCACTTAAGATATTCTGCATTCTGAACAGCCTTTCTGATGACCTCCAAGAGGGGAGATTTCACAGCAGCAATCCAATTCAAAAGTGATGAAAGCCAGGAAAGGCAACAAGCAGAAGTTATAGCTCTATCTATGAGAAGAAAAACTCTGCTTGTCAATGCCATCCAAGTACTCAGTATCACACATGGAACCACAGAAGTCCTGGACTGCAAACTCATTTGTGTCACTAAGTGCACATTTACACAGTACAGTGCAGCTAGGAAGAGCTACAAAGCCAGAAGACCTAATACAGGTACAGAAATATTGCAGCTGCCTCAGTAGGAAACTCCACCTATACCAATTATACCAACTGATACGTAAAATAAACCTCAGGAACACAAGGCAGTGATCAGCCTAACAATGCTTCTGGTACCCAAGGGGTCTTAATTGAAGGTAAGTAAGATGGGTATCCCTGTGCTGTACCAATGTAAGATAATTATCTGTAACTGAAGAAAGGTACAACCTTTGCCACAGTTTCTATGTACTTTAATTTTACTAGGCTGAGTTTCAGCTCACTGCTAACTTTGCTTTCTCCTGCTAGTTTATTTTCCAAGTCATCTTAATACGATGATGCAATACAAAGACATTACAAAGGATATTATAATCAATTTTAAGAGTAAATAACTCCTGCCCTTTCCCTCCTCTCTTCCCCTTTAATCTCTTCCAACACCTCCTTTCTCCCTGTCCCTCAGTCTGCTTTACAAAAAAAGCTTTTTATCAAATACACTTCTCACGAGAAATGTGAAGATACACTAACAAGTCCTGGCACTGTACATGTGAAACATTTTAGGTCGTAACAGGCTATTTAGAAGTGTTATGCCTTACTGATGCAAAGTTACTTCAGAGTGAGTTTTGGTTGCTTATGTCCTCTTGAAAAATAATGACTCACTGAGCTGCTTAGCAATCAGATTTAGAGGCATACCAGGTTTGGGGTTTTTTTCAGAATAAAGTTCCAGGGAATCTGTCCTCATTGCACTAGCTTAAAAAAGAATTTGAAACCCCTTATTCTATAATTGGAAATATCCTATAAGTTAAAGATACATTATTCTAGAGCATACAATGCAAAAATAACGTAACCCACAAACATTGTCCTAATTGGCAAGAAGGACAAATCTTCCTAGGAATTTGAGATTAAAAGCATATGTCATACAGAGAATCTGACACTTTCAGAAATTACTTATGCAGTGCACACCTCTGCGTTCCATTTTTGTATATCTCTGTGGTATAATACCAAGTATAGGGAAATGGTTTATAAAAATGAAAATGCAATTGTCTGACCAATAAAAGGTATTCCTGGATGTAATTCCAGAAATAGATTTTTAAACCCTTACTGCTGCAATATTATGCATTCATAGGTATTATCTTGTCCACTTCCACATCCAGAAAGGTTAGATTGTTTAAAGATTTGTTAGCTGTGAAATACTTGAAAAAACCAAAGTATTAAACTCAAAGCTAATTGAAAAATACGATTTTATCAGATTCTTCTTTGATATTATCTTATAATGACTGTACTTAAGGTAGTCCCAATACTTCCATAAATAGTGAAATTAAAAATATTACATCTTTAGGGCTTTTCAGAGAATGTGGCTATTAACAATTTATACTCCTTTTTTTTTTAACCATTATTTTCTTTTATTTCCCACAATGCTTCACATCAGAAGCAAACAGAAACTGAATGATTACCCCAAAGTGTGCTAGATGAACTGGAAAAAGTCTATTCAAACAAAGCTCATTAGTTTTGATACCTCCAGGGCTATGACAAATTAAGCGGCTGGTGAATATGCTTGCAGACAAAAGGATGATGCAAAATCTAGGGCTTGTGTCAATAAATTCTACTGAAAAAGGTAAAAATTACAATTGAAGCTAAAATGGAATCCCTTTAAGGAACATGCAGAAAATAGATCATTCCTTTTCTTAAATACTTTTATGAATGACTGCATTATAAATAATAAAAGGATTCCTTATTGGCTACCTTGAATGTACATTCTAATAGGTCAGTCCTGGCCTCTGAAAAATTTTACCCCAGAGCTAGTAAAAAGCACGGAGAGGATTTAGGCAGACTCTGAAATGCTTTGCCATGCTGAAAATTTAACTATACCACCACCCACCTTCACATTGAACCCTTGATTACAACATCCACTCCTGAAGAGAGAGCAGCAGTCATTAAGCTTATGATCGCACCCTTGGAACTCCACAGTGAAAATGTACAAGGAGCAATGAAATTAACTGGTGGATTTGGCCAAGCTCCTGTTGAACAGGTGTCTAAACCACATACATCAGCACCACCAGAAGCCTAGTTGATCACTGCAGAAAAGACAGAAACAAATTCATTTCTCTATCATCAAGTGATGCTGCTGTGTCATCACTGAGCCATTCTGGTGATCTTACATTTGTCTGCTCTTTGTGGTGGTTGTGCTGTGCATGTTCTGATGCAGAGTGAAGAATTTGAATGACAGCATCAAACCCAAGATCCTTCAAAGACACTGCAAGATTAATCTTGCTGCCTGTCAACTTCCATGGGTTTTAAAGAGAAAAGGATTGGAACTTTTCTAAATTGTAATTAATTCCTAGTATTTGCTCTTTAATCACCAAAATGCTTTCTGATGCAAACCTTGTTCCTCTCACGTACTTGTTTGTTACTTCCAGTCATGATTAGTGAGCTATAATAAAGGTGGTGTGCCATGTAATTATGCAACTACTTAACACACATAATTTTGCTGATCCCAGACATACCTGCTCTTTCACAGCTGCACAGCAGACAGACCTAGATAGCAAAGTTTCTCATGTT
This sequence comes from Phaethornis superciliosus, assembly GCA_023637945.1. NCBI lineage: Eukaryota > Metazoa > Chordata > Aves > Apodiformes > Trochilidae > Phaethornis > Phaethornis superciliosus. The sequence goes on along the minus strand of JAJQWJ010000014.1, from coordinate 10,531,235 downwards.
TAAAATGGTCAGGATCTGACCCATCACAGAAACCATATTCTGTGTGTTGCAGACAATGAGTCAGTTCCTCAAAATTAGACTGAGCCTTAAAATTGCTACAGACTAAGAGCTGGAAGCTGGATTCACTTTCTTTTATGGTACCAAGAATTCAAAGTTGGTTCACAGCCTAACTAATCCAGGTTGCCACTGAGAGCTGATTATTGTTTTTCCAATTCACCTTCCCTCTGACAACACAATTTTGCAAGATTTCAGAGAACATTACAGACTCCCTTTCATGGCTGATGGATAATCAAGTAGTATATTTGGCCAAACAAGCCAATTTTCCTCTCTAAACTCAGTGAGACCTGCTATGATTAAGAAAATAATCCTTGTACATTTCTGTTGTGCATTTTATATATACCACAAATTTTGAAAAAGTCTTCAAACATTGCTTTAAATGTGTATTTCAATTTTTAAAAGTTGAATAAAAAATTTTACTCGTCTAAACTCCAACAAGAAATGTTTAAGATATAGCAAAACATACAGTTCTGTTTTTGTTGAGCTCCAAGATCCTGCAAGGTTATGTCTAGGTTTCCACATTTATGTTCAGTTTTGTTACTTAAAATCAGTTTTAAAAGATGGGATATTTCTCTAGATAGCATAGTTTCCAAAGGAAAGAACAAATCCATTAATTATTATTCACAATTTGTTTTGCCAGAAACTAAACAGGAACTTACAGTTGTAATTAACTTTGCATGTATAAACAAATTTCAAGTACCAAGGCAAACTATTACCTGGAGATGTATATTGCCCAGCGGGTGGCATGGGAAGGGAGGGTAGGGGGGACTGAAAGCCTTATCAGTTACTCAATAAATGAGGAGCCAGGGCTGTATATCTTAATTATTGGATTAAAAATTATATATTTTTTTATAGTTTTCTAGCTTGTATTGCTGGCAACAGAAGCAGCAGCGGAGCCTGTTGATTTTGTATCTTTCAGTAAAGATATGTATCACTTAGAACTTTACATAACAAAGCCATATAGAAATGTACTCTTAACAGGAACAGGCTGGTAGGCAAGACAATACTGGCCTTAGAGACAAAAGCTGGATACAAGAGACTTGACAACATATCTATAAAATAAGTTTCAAAAAAAAGTCTCTGAAAGAAATAGATGGTGTCATGATAAATTCGTCAGCAGTCTCTAAAACCCGGACTTTTTACTCCTGCTTACAATTTGCTAAGAGCACCTTACAACCAGGATTCCATTTGCAAATAAACTCATGTTATTCTCTTCCAAGTGTCACTCTCATCTCCCTTATTTGTGTGCAAGGTAATGAAGTACCTGTCTTCTGGAGGCAGCAGGAGTCATTCATTTTGCGGGCAACAAAAGGAATGCTTGTTAGTAAAATACCAGGTTAAAGGAAAGGCAGAGCTCTCAATCACAGAACAAAGTGCTCCTTGCCCGATTGGCCCTGATTTGTGCAGCTTTAGCTAGGACTACAACACATGACTGGCAACAGGATTTTAATCTACAACCCTGATTTGGGGAAGAATCAAGCAAGTGGTGCTGGCTGGGCCAGCATTATCACTCTGAAAACAGGACTGTTTTCCACCTACATGCCAGCCTGGAGTTCTCTCACACCACTATCTATAGAAATATAAAAGAATATAAATATAGAAGTACATAGTTTGCTCCCTCATATTGCAAGCAATCCAGAATCAATGTCAGTCTGTGCTCTTTGCCCTGTGCATGCCATCACTGATATTACCATCTTCAAATCAAGATCTTCAAAATATGCCCCGACACATCTGCAATCTTAGCCCTGGCAATGGCTTTGCACAATCCTAATCCATTCCAGATGCAATCATCATCCAGTACACGTTACCTGACTGTGGCTTTGGGTTTTTTGCAGGACAAGTAAAGCAAAAGAAACCAAACATTTTTTGTTTGAAACATACACCATCTTGAACAGAAGAAAAACTCTTCTTCATTCACTCTTAGAAGTCAGGATGGGGCTTACCATTTTCACATTTTTGTTTGTATACAGAAATAAATTCAACAGTTCTAGCACCTTTATAATTTCAAGGGCTGGTCTATTCCAGTATTTGTTCAGTTAAGTAAATAGAAGCAAATTTCACAGTCTAAAAAACCTACAACTTATCCTGAAATGCATCTGTTGCACACCTTGTCTTAGTTGACTCCCAGCCCCAGTAGATAAATTACACTCCTTCCTCCATAAACAATGTAAATAAACTCAGTTGTTAACTTTGAAAACTTCCAGAAGACAGGAAACTCAATGATTGTACATCTTAATTCTGCAGTGCCTTCCCCAGGAAACTGCATTGTAATAGTCCCTCTATGTTCTTTAAGCATAAGGAGAGCTGACCTACAGAGACTCAAATCTATAGTTTTGTTTTAGTTCCAATACACAGAACAGAGTTCTATCACAAAACTGTTTAGAAAGATATCTCAGGACCTCGGAATTCTGAGAAATCATCTGTCTAAATTATTCTTTTGGTTATCTAAATAGTACCAAGTTGAACTACCATTTTTTTATCTGTTGTGCAATTCCTTTCTCATCATATTTCATTCTCCAAAACTCTATTGTCAGCTACTTCATTATCTTCATTATAATCACTGTCAAGAGTGGAAAGCATGAAAGGCTTCAACTAATATCTTCCTAAACCAAACCCTTTTGTGTTTTATAAGTTGCTAGTGATCTCACATACCAGATCTAGGCTCAAGCGGTGAAATATCAAGACCATAATTCCTGCAATTTTTTTAGTATCATAAAGTCTTTCTGTGCATATCATCCAGACTGTTATGATGTTACTTCTGTCTTTTGATATGGCAATCAACAAACGTTTATATCCACATGTATAAAAGACATGAATAAAAGATGAAAGACAAATACAACTACACAGATATAAAAGAAGCTCTGACACATATAAGCATTTAGGCTATAAAGTATATTTTTTTCTCTATCACCCTGCCTAGTCTATCCAATCAAAGACAAAATCCAGTTGAAGGAGTGACTTCATCAATTTTCCCAAGACTTATTTATCATCAGAACTAAATTAAAGTGGGTCTCATTTTTAATCTCAAGGTGATTTATGGCAATATTTCATGTTCCTAATCAAAAAGCACTTGCAAACTTTTGGGGAGACAAGACCTTTTCTCAGGAGAGGTAACAATGCTATCACAAGCAAAGTTATACAAGGACAATAGAATCAGAATAAGGTTCTCCTCTGCCTGCAGCCCCACCCTCACTCTTCTGTTCATTTTTGTAAAGTACTAATCAATGAATTGACAAAGGTACTGCAGAGCAAGGCATCTGTGTATGCAGGCACAGCTAAGCAAACCTTCTCAAAAACAAGGAGCAGGTGCTGGAGAGAAAACTACACTGGAACAAGAACTCTTCCAGGAACTATGTAAATTGACTTCATAGAATGCCACACTGGCTTGGTAGCAGCATTAAATGCTCCTTCATTTTCAGTCTGTCCTGTTGACATTTAATTGGGAGTTGCTCAGTCCATTTTATCTACTTTAAAAACATACACTGAAAGTAGCAGCCTGCTGTAAAGGTGTATCAGTGTTCCCTGAACTAGATAAAGAAGCTAACAGGACCACATCATCCAAAGATCCTTAACAAAGGAAGTTAAATGTAGAAATAAAGTAAATTTTACTTCCCAGGTATATGAACAGCTTAAAAAGACCACTCTTTGCTGGAGAATGTTATATGTAAAACTCCCTCAAATCTATTTTAAGGGATGTTATTTTCAGTGAAGAATAAGTTCTACATGCCACACACGTAGCAGGAGTTAATTGCTCTGGTGATTGGACCTACAATGTCATGTGGCCAAATTGGGAAAAAAAAACAAAAAAACAAAAAAACCCAAAAAAACTTGGTAACTTAGGGGAAAAAAAGAAAAAATGTCAAAAATCAAAGATGATATTTATCCCTACAGCTAGGAAAGATCTTCCTGAATAAAATATTAAAAAATTCAGGAATCTCAGCAGGCGGGGGGAAACAGGAAAAAATTAAAAGAAAATCCTATTTCAGTGCAGAAGAAAGCCACAGTATTTGGTCAGAAAAAAAAAAAAAAAAAAAGAAATAGAATTACAAGATATCCATTTGTTACACTTCTATGCCAGACAAATTTGTCTTCAGACACTTCTTGCATGATCTAAGTTGCTGAACTAAGATAAAATGGCATGAAAACTCCTCCTACAGGTATTGCAACTGAAGTTCACCTTCACATTGACATTTTTTTTGTTTTCTTTTTTCAAAACCATATAAAGATAATGTCATCTATTCTGATACTGCCAATTCAAAACAGGACTTGCTTGAGAATTGCAGAGTAGAGACCTGCCAGATAACACTGATACTGGTGATTTTTCCTCACAGAAATTCCTCACATGAATAAAGATTATTTTTTTTTCTTTTCAAATGGACACTAAGTATAAATACTGGAAAGAATCTGAGGTGAATTTAAAAACTCAGAGTAAATTATTATATTTCCATCATACAAGGAACCATTTAGTCAAGACCTTAATTTTTATTCTTTGCTTATCATGAAAAATGAAAAGAAACCCCAAGAAAGCTGCTTATAGCCATAAAGGTTAAGTGAAAGCTATGACTTTGAGCTTGAAATAACATTTAAAATTGCTCTATTTTTCACTATTCAAGCTCAAGATACTGATTCTAATTAAACTGTATTTTCTAGATACGTACTTCTGGACACAGGGTGTCACATTACTGAATTGTAAAGAGTACCTTCCACAAGATTTCACAAAAGCATTCCTTAATAAAACCAGTTAATGGCCACATTTTAAAAATGTAAAAATAGGCAGAATGTAAATACTACAAAAAATCTGAATTTTACTAAATTAATAGCATCATCCAAAGCGGGGAATACAACATGATTCAAAGTAGGAATACATGGACAACAGTTTTTATGTGAATGTTATTTCCCAGGATGGGAGACCCAACATTACAAATTCTTGTCCAAAGAGGAAATAAGGAAAATACACATGCCATTAGAGCAACCTAAAGCTCTTTTCAAACCTCATTTATACTCCCCAAAACTCACAGTTAAATTACACATACACACAGGGTCATAATCCATCTTTTGTTTAAACTGTCAATACGTGAAGTTTCTCTTTTCTGGGATTTAAGCCCACTGAGAAATTCTACTGGGTATTCTCAAGGTTTTGATAAGAGACCAACATGGGATCAGTATTCAAGTTCTGTTTAGCATGTTTAGTTGGGGTTCATATCTGTGCTACCAGGATGTTTTCCCACCACACAGATTTTTTTCTCCTTCAGTTGAGTCCAAGCTACATGATGGACCATCTGCATCAAGTTTAAAAAGATTCTTATTTTCCTTTTTAAGATCTTCCTAAATATCTCACCAATGCTATGTACCCTAGTTAGCAGCCTCAAATAGCTTTGAGTTGAGAAACAAAACCTAGGCAGCAAGTTGTTGGTCAGTGACAATAACAGTAAAACAAGGTTTTCTGCATCATATATCGTGTACAAAGAGTTTTCAATATCTGTCTGCTACTGTTACAAGTTCACCTCTTTTTTCCAAAGTAATACAATTAGAAATGGTACATTTAAAACTAGAGAAGCCTTTACTCTTTTAAAAATCCAGAAATATTGACACTGCATATTGTGCACTACACATACGTTCATAGTACAAGTGAGAGGTCTTTGCCTTGCTGGTGCACTTGGAAGCTATTGGTATGGCCACAACTCAACGGTGCTGATATTTGCCTTTGGGGAGAGGGATGTTGTCATTTTTGTTATTAATAGTAATAATATCAAATCTCAAACGAAGAATGAGACTCATTCCACAAAAGAAGTTTTCTGGTTTAGGTCAGCTGACACTTACTTATACAATCTATTAATGCATACTTTTCAACTTAAAACCACTTTGGGTGCAAACATTATACAAAATACAATTTGTTGGTGCAATGAAGTAGACATCTATACTCTTGCTTAAATAATCATAATTTACACCCCACTCAATTCCTATATATACATTGTACATGAAAAATAAAGGTGGCACCAACATTCAAAAAATGTATCTAGTAGTAAATGTGGAAAACTTTGGGTGTTTTATTTCTCCCACAAAAAGTATTTCAGAAATATGTTGACCCACAAAAAAACCCAACTTAATCAAATTTCTAATAATGAGTTATAGTATTTATTAAATGAAATATTTTTATTTATGCATAAAGATTTTTTAAATGTTTGAGTGCTGGTTTGGGGGTTGTTTTGCTGTTTGTTTTTTTTTTTTTGGGGGGGGGGGGAGGGGTGTGCTGGTGGTGTAATATTTTTCATTATGTCTTTACCAGCCAAAAGCTAGGTACTGAAAATTTACTGGTGTAAAGAGTCTTAGTATAAGCAATTTCTCTTTGTCAGTCAGAAGCTATATTAGAAAAACAGATACTTCTACATAAGTATCCATGTTAGAAAATTTTACTCTATTTCAACTATACTTTCTAATAGGCAGAAAATAGCCTGCCCATATTCACTCAGACTACTTAGACCAGTGTAAAAAAGAAAAATGACACTTTTGACCAAAAAGCATAAGAAAATTTTCAAGTTTACTAATAAGGGTCTAGCACCTAGCCATGATATTTTAACCAACCTTTAATACAGATGTATTTCTTACCCAATAATTCAAATTGCTTCAAATAATGTATTATTTTCAACTGCATAAAGGTTGTAATATTTTAAATACGTAATAGATTTTGCTCTCTAGTATTTCATTTGTTTCTTTCCAACAGTTCTAATTCTAAATTCTCCAACACTAATCTGTATCAAGTAATGAACTGATTGTGATCTCTGATCTAAATCAGTATATGCCATTGTCTATTAAAAATAAAATTAAGTTACTATATGTAAAATGGATAGAAGGAGCTCTATTTGGCATTAGCTGCAGTGACTTTGAGCTGCAAGATTCATACCTGCTTCACAAGTGTCACTATAAGAAAAAGAACGTAAAAATTTAAGAGCTAGAGCTCTGGCTTTAAGTATTCAAGAGGATTATTAAGTACACAAATAATCCCACACTATTCATTAACTTTAAGAATGCAAATTTTCCCAAAAGTATACACAAGTAGGTTACTGAATCATGGTCTGTATATTTATTTGCAAGAGGTAGTTCACAGAAGTTTGGGAACTTTTACTAGAAGTACAAATCATGCATTTTTAGAACCACATGCCTAAAATTAGTCTCTAAATCCTTAATTAGGCATCAAAATAGGGATGTAAAATCCTCAACTATTTAGGATATGTTCAGATTGTAAATTCATTACAACCTCAGAGGAACTTAAGCTTTTTAATAAAGCTTGCATGTAAATTACTGAAGTGTCAAACTGGGACCCTTGTTGCCTGCCCTCTAGGCTTTTAAACCCATTATGCCAAGAAAGCTCCAGCCAGCACACCACAGCAATTCAGTGCTAATGGGCTAGCACAAGGCTACTTCACCTTACAGTGTGCTCCACTTATAGCTTACCAGCTTCTTCATTTAGAGGTGACCACACTTTGGGCACATTTATTTGTGCCAGGACAACATTTCATTTTTTTCCCCTAACTTTCCCAATACTTCGAGAGTTGTCAAATGAAAAAAACACACAGCACTCAAGCAATTTAAAATGTCCCAAAAATTCTTTGAAGAGGATTGTAAATAGTAAAAGCTAAAATTCAGCAGTTACACATCTACCTGTGACTATTTAAAAGACAGAAAATTCCAACTTCACTGACTGCAGCGACAGGTCGGTTGTAGCAAAAAGGGAGGTTTCAGTAATCATTAAAAAGACACATCATGTAATGCTAAAATTCCCCTCCCTCCTGTAGCAAATGCAATGAAATTTGCTCCCTCCTCCTCCTCCACTCCTAGCCATGTAAATATCGCCCTTTTGAATTCAGTCAGTACTCCATTAACAGAGCAATTAGCTGAAGCTGCCAGAGCAGCAGGTGTGGCAAGCAACCAGGTACTTTGTAATCCTGGGTGGATGGCATTAATCATTAGCAGTGCTCTGCCATACAGCTCTGACTTCTCTGATCCAGAGACTAGACCTAATAATAATAATTCAGATATGAAGGGCAGAATTAATCCGATTTAAATTTCAGTAATTTTAGCATGAGCTATCCAAGTCTCAGTTAATCAGCCTTAGACTGGTCAGTGGAGAACAATGGGTGCCAGGAAAGAATCAACTGCTCAGACACCTGCTTGAGCCATTCCTAGGGCATTGCTCTTCTTATTTCTTCTGTTACATGTAGGTAAAGACCCAGTAGGCAATAACCTAAGTAGCTATGTTCTACTCTGGCAGAGTTATGAACCAAGTTATATTTTAATGTAAAAATCCTAGATTTTAAATTTATACTGTTTCACTAACACTCATCCAAATAGGTTTTAAACTCAACTCCAGCATGAAAACTTCTTGTTAAACCATGTTTACACCATTATCTGGTCCACTATATCTACAGAACAGGATACTTCATAGCCCTTCCAGATAGCATTGGTGGTTGTTAATTACCTTATTTTGGTATAGTTCAGGTGGAATATCTGCTTAGTGTGCATTATATGCTGTCGGTTTTACCCAAAAATATATTGTATGCAGTCATTAAGTGAAATGCCACACATGCTAATATCAAGACTACAATATATATGGAGAAGAAAACATGCTAAACTAAAGGAAAAAATGCTCCAGGCTGTGAAGTGTAACAAAAAAGGCCCATGATGATAGTTTCATCTGAAAATAGCAGACTGAGACATATTAAAATTGGTTTATTGTCTCTCTAACGATGCAATGTATGTAAAGCCCAAAACACTCTATAATCAAAGTTACCAGGTAGTGGAAGCTTTGAAAAATGAGAAGCAAATCTATAGCTGATAATTAACAACTTCCTTCATTGTTGACTACCCAGGAAAGAGAAGGGCGTTTTAACTCTTGTTCTACTCTGCTTTACTGCACAATGTGCTATCTCCCAGTCTGAGCCCAAGCCCAGAATACAATAACTGCTTTTTCTTCCAGACTCCTGTGAGTTGCATTCAGGAAGGACTATTTTTTATGCATTAAAAGGTAATGTAATTTCTATAGTAAGACACAACTACACAGATTATTCTAATTCTAGAAAATTAGGAACTTTCAAGCATAGCCATAGTGTCATGAAGACATTAAGCTATTTTCTTGAGTCTGTTTTCCCAGGCTAAATAAAAGTCATCTCTGTGAAAACAAACCCTTAAATACTGTGTATCTTAAAATAGCAAAACAAACAAACAAGAAAGAAACAAACAAAACCAAGTACTTGTAACATACCAGTGTAAATAGAGTAAATCAAAGGTAAATGTCAGCTTACTCTACTTCTCCCAAATTACTAAGAGGTTGATGGCCACATTTTTATAACCACATAAGGAAGCAAAAGAGGAAACGAGTAAGGATGACTTGCTCAACAAAACCTACTGCCTGTAGAAGCTACAATAAGCAGCAGCAGCATTATTAATAAGGTGACCTCATGGACAAAGGAAATATTATACCTGAAACCCCCTGCCTCCCACTGAATGGCAACACAACACAAGCACTCCCCTTGCAGTCTCCTGCCAGAACGCCACGTCCATAGCATCCTGTCATTCACATGCACTACTAAAGTTTGATTTTTTTTTTTCTCTTTGAATGTTTTCACGGCCTCAAATTTACATATTAATGTACAAACTAAACCAAAACATGCAGAACAGGATGTGAGCCTCTGATTAAATTAACTTTAAAGAAATTTTTTTCCCCTAAAGTCCAAAGGTTGGGTTTTGGTTGTTTTTTCTGTTTGGTTGGGGTTTTTTGTTTGGTTTGGGATTGTTTGGGGTTTTTTTTGCAAAATCCAGAATTATTTCCTGCTGTATATTCCTAACTGGATGTGTTCCGTGCTGTGAGTGGGTTTTTATGCACTCCTTTAAAATTCCTCACATTTAAATTAGGTTTTCAAAAGTGGCTACAAAGCATATCAAAATACTACTTACTCATTTGCCCAGGGTAATAATCATTTTTTATAAACTTGTCAATATCATTTGTTTCTTAAAAAATCTTCATGGCATATGCAGGTTTTGTGACTCCCAAATGCAAAATATCAGGAAAATTTTGCAAGGTTGATATTTACAAAAATGTGCATGGTCATGTGCACCAAGTATTTCAAGGCTCCAAAAAAAATACACTAATAAAATACAGAAAACCTGAAATCCAAATTCACCGAATCCAAACTTAAATATTTTGCAGTCTACCCTATAATTTTCGAGTGGTATCTACAGGTCATATCCCATCTATATCTAATGAGAAATAATAAACTGATTTCCAATACAAAAGCTTCCTGAGCCCCAGTTGCATTCATACTAATGCTTCTGGCACTGAAAACTATACAGGTTTGAGCTTAGGAAAGTAGAAACTATAAAAAGAAATTGGTTACACATCCAAAAATAACCTAGAGGTTGCTCACATTTTAAAACATTTTTATAAATATACATATTTATGGTGCACTCATACAAGACCTTTTGATAAGATTTTACTGGAACCACAAGATGCACATTACTTGAGACAAAAAACCTGATTTGGATCTGGACATCATCTGATATTCAAATATCACCTCTCAGACTGTAAAGCTGCATAAGAACAGTGGCCATCAATCCAGTGTTATAACCAAATGATTCTACACTTGAAAATTATCATCGTGGATCCTTAGATGTTTTCATGTCCTGGATGCCATCTAAATGGAAGTTTTACTTTGTGGATCATGTCCCCTCTACTCTGTACCTTCATAGACCAAGTTCCCTCATATTCATAAACCTGACTCCATTAAGCACCACCATTCAGGATCAAGTGTGTAGCTTTCCAGGGCTTGAAGTTTTATATGCCCTGAGATTTCCTAAAGTATAGATACATTCCACTGAATAAAACTTCCTCGGGGGGGAAAAAAAAAAAAGAAAAAAAATCATCCCTGGATGCAATATGTGGAATGTATGTATTTAGAGCAGCATATGGAAAAGCAATATTAAAAAGTAAAAGTACATCTTGTGTATCAAAATATCCATTTAGCAATTCTAAAATCACACCTATGCATGCGATTTAGAAACAAGAAAAAAGAAACAAAAAGGAGGAAAATATCACCATTAGACTACAGTCTGTCCACAGACAATCAAAAATCCATGCTGAAAGTTTAGGATTCAGATACAGGCGAGAAGAACATTCTGTATCAGTTTATTCTTCCAAGGGCTACAACCAAAGAACAAGGGGGCAAAAGGCCATCTGTACAAGAAAACATTTGGGATTTCTCTTCCACACAATATAGATAAGTACAGCCTAGGAACACAGTGTCTCCAGCTTGATACAGGCAGCTGATGTACAAAACCAAGCAGGATGAGCAGAGCTCTCTCTTTACAGTTTAATGTGCAGTGCTACTTCCTGCACTACAAGTAAATCCAGCATTTAATTCATGGTGTGGACAAACAGTTTTAGATGCAGTCCATTATTGGTTATTCTGGGATGTTTGCAGACTCTTATGACCTTCATTTCAAATCATCCTGAGTTAATTTCCGTCCTCTGTAAATGAATTTAGCATTGCACTCCCATCTTATTGGACAGAAGACAGAAAGAACTGTTTCACTGTTCAGATTTTTCTTGTCTTTTAGAAATTTTTATCAACATATGATTTTCAAGTTACCACACGAAGCTATGGATCTGATTGATTGTACAGCTTGTGGAAATAGTGAAGAGGACTCTCTCCCAATCAGCCTTAAATAAAGCATAAGTTGCTTTTCTTAGGACTTTTAATTCTTTTTTTTATTTATTTAAAAAAAAAAAAAAAAAACAAGCAGTTCTCAAGTCATATTTTTTACTTGGAGTTTCTAAACATGAGATGATGAGAAAGCCTTATCAATAAACATTACCTGATGAATACCTGTTAAAGTTTTTCCATATTTATACCCTGTTGTCATGGACTCACAAATGTCAAGGTACTCAAGTACTTCATAGCCAACAGGGAAAAGAAACACTGAAAAATAATGAAGTAAAATCCAAAACAAAACCATACAACAACAAATAAAAATCTCCTCCCACTTTTCCCCCACCCCCAAAAAACCCCACAATACTCTCTATTTTACAGATCAGTCTTGAAGACTATTGCAAAAAACTTTAATAACCAAAATAGATCAAGACTAGCTCCCATGTAAATTCCCCAATTCTTTCTACACTCTTTTGATGTAAAAAAAAAAAAAAAAAAAATTAATGTAAACACGCATTTATTCAGCCTCATACTATTTTCAAGTGTCCAATTTCTTTCTGCTGTTGTGGTTTTTGTGGTAATCCAGTCAGTCACCATTCCAGGTTGCACTGTCTTCAAAGCTATATAAACCTTTACTAGCACAAAGAACTGCAAAGAAAGAAAAACTTTAGATTACTTCAGAAATAAACCTAGAGTATAAAGAGTGCTATAAAATTATAAAATCGTACTTGTTTCAGCACTTTTTTTTTTTTTTGCAATGCCCTTTCACTATCACGTTGCAATCACAAGAAATCTGTTCTCCAAAAACAGGGTCTTAGCCACTGATGCTTTTTTCCAGATGACCTAATAACAATATTCTCACTTCAGTGAAGTAAAATTCCAGAAATGCCAGTCAAGTTAATTTCCAAGCAAACAGATGTGATAAAAACAAAATCAGTGGATTTGTCTAAACTGTGACTTTTGTATTCAGCTCTGTGACCAATAAGCCTCATGTGAGGTGTTATGCAGCTACAACTTCCAGTCAAGTCAGGACCTCTCAGGACTAGGGCCAAGCCACACACACAAAATCTCACTGTGGAAGTATCATTTGTGGTAACAGATCATAAAGTCGGTGTCTTTCCTGAGTCTGAGTTCTGCCTGATGAAGGATGACACAAAGAGGAGCACCATGGGCTTCACTAGAGCTCAGTAACCTGAGCACAGAACAGTCACAGATGGAAGCTATGGAACTTCATGACAATGAAAAAAGAGCACAACAGAGCTCAGTTCAAGCCATTTTGCCCTTCCTTGGTAGAGATTCTGAATGCCTACACCTTTAAACCTGAGTGCATTCTGGTAACCATCTCTCTCTCTCTCCCAAAAAAGAAAAAAAAAAAAAAAAATACAGAACTAAAAAGGGCACTGGAGACAAGAAACTGTGATAATCAGAATTATGAAAACAGAGGTACAATACAACCCTACTTTTGCTCAGCTACTTCCACTTTTTCCCTCTAAATTCTTCACTGACCAATGTTCCAAAAAAAGATAAAGTCCTGGAAGACTTTTGGTGTGCTGCAGAACAGTTCTTACAATCCTAAATTTGAAGACTACAAGCAGCACTGAAGTTGCCACTAGCCACACACATCCCAAATCAGACCACTTAAAGCCTTTGAGCAGTGAAATCACATTAAGAGAACTTAGATCAAATATTTCTGGACTTCCACAGATATACAAATAATATAACATACAGGGTCTTTGCTACTTCAAAATTAGCAAACTAAACGAAGCATCATATTAAAACTTCAAAATAACCTCAGAATATGTAACATATTTTGACTTTTAGACTCCTACCTGTGCTATAACAAAGGAGGAGTTAAAAGAAGATTCAGAAAGCCTTTTCACTTCAATGGAAACAAGCTCAGTTCATAACACTAGCACTTTGAAAAATCTCATTGAATGACCATGTAATAATAAATTACATTTCTAAAAAATGAATTTTTTAAACAGAAGTAACACCTACAGTAATAAGCAGAACTCCCCTGTACATTAGTGTAAATGCATTTAAAGCACAAAACTGAAAATCTTTTTTGTAAGCCAGAAGACATTTCTCTTATGTTCTACAAAGCTTAAGAAAAACAAGCAAACAAATCCACAACAAAAAACACACTACATTTTTGGTTCAAAGTTTTCATTGTTTTTAGCAAAATTGTATTTTCACTTGATTTGTGCTCCACTAGATCACTATGATTATCATCAAGAAACCCAACTATGCTTTTCCTGACTTAAAACACACTTGAAGTTCAGTATTTCAAGCCTGATATAGTCAAGTGATTTCAGCCCAGTATAGAAGGCTTAGAAGTCATAATAGGGAGAATAACTGCTTAGAATGCCTAAAAAATAAAAATTTACACCAGCTTGCTATGCTTACCAATTCCTTCGCTTCTTACTGTGATAGTTTTTGAATGCTCTTTGATTACAATTAAACACTATATGGTCAGGATTTCTAAAATTTTTTCAATCTCATTCATACAAAATTTTTAAAAAAAAAGCAATAAAGTACTCGTTGATGTAATGCATTGTTTTTTCCTCTCTCCAACCTGCTTATGCACGTTTGCTTAAGTACGAGATCCCTGTGAAACCGCATCACTCCTTTCTTTATAATAACATAATTAAGTACTCTCTAACTGCCTGGTACTAAGCCTGGTCACCCAGGAAGAAGTGTAAGTAGAAATTCATTTCAGCTGAAGATTCCTTCCCCCAAAATCAAAAACCCAGTATATGATGGGTTATAAATGTACTCATAAATACACCAACATAACAAAATGCTACAACGAGATATTAGACTAGAATCTAACCAGACAGATTGAAGCAGTAAAATTCCCCCCCAAAAAAGGAAGGTGTAAAAGATGCTGAAAAGTATCATGCTTCTGCAAAAGCAAAATCAAGTTAGAAGTACTTTGACCAAAGAAGTCTCTCCAGAATGTGTTGAAACATCATCTCAGTCAACCTGTGCAATCTGTGACTGCAGCACACAAACAAAGCAGAAACCTCATTTTTAAATTCAGTTTCTCTCTTGCAGTGCATTGCAAGTTGTCTGGTTTTGCCTGCTCCCTCTCCTCTCAGAAATGTTATTTTAACTTTGCATCATAAAAAGATATGATTCCAATGTTTATACTAAGAGCTACATTTATCTTTAAGAGCAAGATGTTGAGTTTAGTTGTAATGATGAAAAAAGCCTTTAAAAAGGAAAACTCATTGCAACTCATTATGTAGTATAAAGGCCACAATTTAAGGATTCTGTAATTCCAGTGATGAACATTTTAAAGTGAATTTATAGCAGAAAATAGTTAGATTCTTTGACTTGAGTTATAATTTTCTAGTTGGTAATTTAACACTCCTTTAGTTTATATTTGCACATTAAAAAAATAGCATCTAAAAGTCTATCATTAAATACTTTTAATAAGTGCAATAAATAAATTTTACAGTGTGCATAAATCTAAGAACAAAACACAGCTTAAATTGTTAATCTTACACTTTTTCTCATTAATTGCAATACATAAACATATGCTTTATACAAAGATATTTGCTACAAATAAGTATAATAAATACAGTTTACCACATGTATTAATCTTAATAGTTACAAGCTGTTAATCTTATATATTAGGTAATAATTTGCAATAAATAATTGTTTATTATCTTGATGTTTGCTTGTCCTGGGTTTTAGCAATATGCAATAAAGAAATGCAATTTTGAATAATTTGATTGTAAGACTGCTGGGAAAATACTGTAAGTTATAATTAGCTGAGGGAGGGTTTTGTTCACTAGATGAACTAGAGAGATATAGTTCAATAACAAAAACATGCATTATTGCTACCATAAATAATTTAAAAAGTTAACTTCAGTTTCAAGCAATAATAGATTTTTAAAACTTAAATGCAAATAAAATTAGTAAAATATTTCACATTCTTCTTTTATCCTTGTGTTTGCTGAAAACAGCAACAAAAAGGATTTCAGCATATTATAATCCTTTGCACATGAACACAGCCCACATATAAATGTGTACCTGTCTCCTAACATCAAGATTTGCCTGTTCAAAAATAAATCCTATTTCAGTATCAAACCATGTTCTGTCCAGTTCTAGTATAATGTATGTTTTATTATCATTCACTACTCTTAACAGGAATTCTTTTTTTTATACATAAAGGATAATAATTTGTCGTAAATATTTGTTATCCTAATATTTTCTCACCCTGGAATTTGGCAACATGCAATAAAGAAATGCAATTTTTAATAATTCAGTTGTAACACTGCTGGGAAAACGAGGTAATCTCTAATTAGCTGAGAAAGAATTCCATTCACCTCGGAAGGAGACTGCTGCTTCCCTGTCTTTAAAAGTTTGCTTTTAAGCAAGTAAACTTTCTCTCTTAAAGCAAGTAAATAGATATGGTAAAAAGCATTCCAAATACATCACTTCTTCAGAAACAATAGGGCAGCTAATAAATTAAATGTAGTTAAATATAGTAGTGAATCTCCAAGGGGCTTGGGTTGGATACTAAAACCATGATTAGCTTCAAATACTATAAAGCTGTGTAATATTCAACCAGTCAGCATATCACTTGCATTTTTATCCAACAGCATAATTTTGTACTTTTTTTTTTGTCTTCTGTCCTAATACTGATAAATTGAGAAGTATAATATGTCTATTAAAAAAAAACAGACTAAAAAACAAGGTAAAACTTTTTGTAAACTCTGCTGGCCACTGGCAAACTCAGGACTGCAACACCCTTTAAATACAATCACCCCAAAACAGATCATGTTTATACTTTCTGTGCTCTTGATACAGCATTCAGATAGCAGACATTCCTGTCACACTGGGAAATGTCTTTTTCTAGAGGAGAAAATTTATTATGCAATCAGAATTCACAGAATACAATCTTCAATAGTTTTGGAATTTCATTCAACTCAGCTTTCAGTGCAGTCTCACTCTATTACCCTATTTGATTTCCCTGTAATCTGGCTCTACTGCAGATCTGTAAACCATGCAGGGGAGAAAAAGAGAAACTAAGTTACAAATGCAAGCAGTACAGTAGAAAAGCAAAATCTCAGTAGATTTCAGTATTTTGTAATTTAATACCGAGGTTATTATACACATAGCTACAGCATCTCTGAAAATCATCTATGGATAAACATAGCAGCATTTGTAAAGCAATGCCTTTGCTGCCTTTAGAAGAATATAATCATGCCTTTATTAATTTTACAATGATATGTAAATTCCAAACACTACAATACTTATTGTCCCACCTCTTCACTTGTAATATTATAGAAACAAAATACTCACATTTTATTTAAACCCAATCTAAAAAGTATCATTAAATGACCCAAATTTACTGACATACAGGATATAATGGAAGACAAACTTCTCATTTAGTGATCAGAATCTGCTGTGTGCATATGTGCTTACTTTAATATGTGAAATCGAGATAAATAAAATACCTTTCTAGAAATTTTAAATTAATTAGATGTTAGGGAAATCAACATTGTAGTGCAGTTTAATAAAATTGACATTGTTAACATGCTGTAAAACAGTGCTGAAAGGAGAATTTATTTGCAGGTAATTTTACAAAAATCTACTAATGTTTAAAAATTTTAAACTAACACAAATCATAAAACTGGTGCTCAAAATCAGAAAACATCATCAAAGAAATGGAAATGCATAAAAGTGACTAAATCACGAGCTATTGGGGGGGGGGAGGGGGAAATAAATTAAAACCCAACTCCCACATTCCTTATGTGAATAAACCCATTGATTTTAATGGGACTATATGAATAAGTAAAGCATGGAAGAGAACGGAGTGAAGATGGTATCAAACCTACGATGGGAATGAATTCCAAAACTCTGCGTGTAACACCAAGGAATAATTTCCATCTAGAACTCTGGAACAGGAATAAGACACCTCAGGTACTAAAATGAATTTGTACCCAGCATGTAAAAGGAGAAATCGGAATCTTCCCTTCACTAAGGATAAAAGGAAAATATCCTTAAAACAAAAGTGGGTTTTTCACATTAGATGAAAGACATTTGTTAAACAAAGAGCACAAGAAGTCTGCTATTCTAATGAAACACTACACTACAAAACCACAGCGAGACAAGCATTATTAGAGGCTTCACAGCAGATGGAAAAGCCACTTTGTTGTAGCCTAAAGATGTAAAATGCAATACCAGTCCCTAAGTGGCACTGGTACAACTGTGGAAATCATACAACCAGATGAAGCACATAAATTTCCCATATGAACAATTGTTTTCATTTTCCTCCCATGCCACTAGATATTATAAGTGGAAAGTAAAACACAAGTAAATATGTTCATTCCACTCTTGTGATCAGTGATAAATGAAAGGCTATTGAGCCTGACAAAGGTCAACCACGGCCCCCTCGCAGTTGTGTGCTGCAGGTGCGTGGGCCTCTACTCCCACCCACAGGACACGCGTGGGATCGCTCCGTGGGTGCTCGGGCCCAGAGCAGAGCTCACCTTAGAGCACAGAAAGGATTTTTCAGGCTGCCCTGTGTAGGAAAAAAAACCCCCAGTCCAAGAGCATCCGTGAACAAAGCTGAAAAGCAGTCAATTTCTACAACAGCAACAGAGATGGAAAAAAGTCACTGCTAAGGATCACCAGCAGCTAAATAAATATAACCCCTCCAAAAAAGACATTTCAGAGGTTTTTGTAGAAACAAGGCAAGATATCACTTTACTTTAAAAAAAAAAACAAACCACACTATTTTAAGACAATTCAAAATATTAATGACAAAGTAAAACAAAAATTGATTTATATGCAGTTATCCTAGAAGTTATTTCCTTCACCTAGGTATTTACACTGCCACATATTTTCCTTACTTTTTTAGCATCTCAGCTGCCAGCTACAAGGCTGTGACCAAACACTATTCCCTACAAACCTAAACATACAGCAGGACTCAAAGGTAAAATTCTTAAAACCAGTGATTTTGTTGACTAAGTCTATCTTCCTTGTCCAATATTGCCATATAAAAGAAAAACCTTGGTGAGTTACGTTAGCCAAAATTTAAGCATATTCTGAAATTTTTATTCATATAGCTAATTCCTAATCACTCAACAGTATTACTTAACTAGAACGGCAAAAGGAAGTGGCATTAAAAAAAAATAACTTGTAAAAGGCAAAATTGGGTTAATATCATCTTTTAGACAATTTATTTCATATTGTGAACCTAAAACTAATTCATTATTTACTACTGTTAAGCCCCATGAACACAATTCTTTTAAAAACATTATCTGTAACTGGAATAAACTGAAAATTGCACTGCATGGAAAACAAAAACATAAGCAAGGATTCCAGAAATCTAAACATGTCTCTTAGAACTGCTAGACATTTTTAACATTATCCATCCCTCCATCTACTTGTAAGATTAAAATACTGAACTCTCCTTCATGATGCAAGTAGAACTTGTTTGTTTTAAACCAAAGTCAAAACAAAACCAAACCAACTCAGGCAGCATAAAACCACACAAAAACCAGGAGAGGGATATTGCAGAAGCAGCTAAGATCTCAAAAAACATACAAGACTTTTTGAAGTCATTAAGAATAGAATAGATTTAAATGATAATAAATATGTTTGGATATATCTCAGTCATTTATCTTGCAACATGGGTGCTCCTGCTTATTTACTAATCTCTATATCTGCCTTAAACTAGGATGACTACTATGTGGGCAGGAATTTACATAGTCTTTATGTTCTAGTAAATAGCACAGGAAAAAGAACAGAGTAACTACCAAAGGAAATACTGCTATCTACACATTCTGAAGCAGCAGCATCACTAAAGGCATCGAGTCCAATTTTACTCACAGGCAGAGGCAATTCTGCAGCACAGCTGCATTTCATGGGGGGGTGGCACAGCTGCCAAGCCAGAGAACTGGCAGTCAGAGCACACTGCTGAAGAGTGCAGAGCCTGTATTTTTTCACAGGAAAAAAATACATATATATGACCCAGCAGAAACATAAATATGTCCATACAAAATGTTCACCCTAGAAGCAGTCAAAGGCACAAATGACAGCGAGGTGCCTCCAAGTACTTAAAGAAGACACAGATGCCTAATTCTCATTTATGTTCTTAACAACAGCCCATTTGCAGTTCCATATGAATGACAGACCAGTGCATACATTTTTAGGTCATATCACTTACACAGACTTCTCAGGTTTTAATAATTGTTCCTGGGTCAACAATAGCAACTTCTGTGTCCCCAAAGACATGAAAGATAATGCTAGATATTTACAGGACTGTTAATGGCCATAAAAACATGGGTAGATAGTACCATTAATGTGATATTGTACATTTTCATCAGTTTGGGTAGCTCATTGCATCGTACTTAGGCACACCTCAAAATCTGGCCAAGACTTAAAAGCCAGTCATTTGTATCTTGAAGTTCTCAAACCTGCTTCAGTGCCAGTCTTTTTTAAACTCCAACTCACAAAACATACTGGAGATTTCTGGCAAGGTAGCCAACAAAAGATGCAAGTGATTTTGTGCACTCCAAATTAATAGAGAAACAACCAGGAGAAGAAGAAATATGCAGATTCTTGAAAGGTGAAAAAGAGTTCCTCAATTAAGGGTGATGTTCCATGAAAAATGAATGACAATATTTTAAGGAAGATGTACCACAAAAACCTTGCTTCCTCTTACAGCAGAATGAGTGAGTGCCTGTGTCCAAATTACTACTCCTCTTGGGTTTGATGAATTTAAACAAAGAAAATATCTGCAGAAAAGCTGTCAGAATGCTTCTGTGATCACTTCATCAAGAAAGGACAAACCAGAGAGAATCACACCACAACATCTAAGAGGTCTGTTCTTTAATACAGACAATCCATTAGAAGGCAAGACTGGCCTTTCTACCAGCTTGCTTCCAGATGTGCTGACTTCAGATTAGCTCCATGGAAAACTGAAGATGAGCTAGACAAAACAATTACTAGCAATCCTTGAACACTGGGTAAAACCAGGACTTTTCTGACTGTCCTTGCATCTCAAAGTGGACATCAAGGTGTATTTCCAGCAGCCTTGCCATCACTGTAAGACCTCCCCTTCCCCCAGTCATGGGAAAAAGATTTCACTGTTTTTAGATGGGACGTGCACCCCACCACTCCAGCCCCACAGATCATCCTGCTCAGATGCACAAATTGGATGTGATTTTTTACAAGACTGGTTCATTTTTGTTCTGTTTACATACTAACAGAAAAAAAAAAACAAAAAAAACAAAAACAAAACAGGGTTTAGATGTAACAACGGTTACAGAAGAGATCAGTTCTATATATAGAAATACCAAGAGCTCAGTTTTTAAAATATACCTATTTTAGCCGAGAAGTATCTCGTATGTCCTGCATTGCACATTGCATTGAATGAAATAGGTCCTTGATCCCCAGTTTTCTCCACTTTCTTCTCATGACCTGCCTCCTTTCCAGCCACCACCTTCCCTTTCCTGCCTCCTATTCACCACATTGCTTCTTGCCACTTGCCTGATGCTGTCTCCTTGTCTTCTACCCTTTGTTGTTCTGATCCCTGCTGCTACCTCCCTCCTCCCCCAGCTGCCCAATTTGGCAGTGTCAGCACAGGGCCCAGCCTAATAAGCCTGAAAGAGCTTATTAATTTAGGCTTCATGCCATGCCTCAATGCTTCTGGTGTATCCCTGGTAGCCGAGAACCAAAACATACAGTAAAACTCAAAACTCTACTGTGAAATTCAAACATTTCAAAATTAAAACCAGAACTGACGCTTTCCAAGATACTTATTTTGTAGGCAAACAACATTTGAGTACCAATCCGTGTCTATTAATCTAGGACCTCTGAAGTTACAACAGCTCCTATTCCCTCAAATCAGAGGAGCTGCAGTACTTTACCAGCAAACCCATGTTCAAGATGTTTCATCTTTACATTGTGTGGGTTTCACGTAGCTTAGTTCACCAATTCACTATTCAAGGGTTTCCATACAATTTTAAAAGATTTCTATAGAATTTCACAGCAAAGCTTTCAGGGAAGCCTTTTGATGCATAAAAAGGATTTTGCAGCTAATAACTTTTTTTGCATACTGTATGAACATTTTTTCTAAGCCATGTGATTACAATGAAAAGCACATTTTACCAACATAATTTGCTGTGTGTTAACACTTTAATTCTTTATACCTCTATGAAAACACAAAAATCACCACTACTGCCTCTGCCAAAAAGAAATACTAAATACAATACAAGGGAAAATTGCTACACAATAAGATGGATCTCTAAAAAAATTTTATATAGATTTCCTGTAGTGCCCCTGCACTATTTTCAACCCTTCTCACAGGGGATACAGCAAAATGGCAATGAAAAGTGAATTTCCTGCTGTTACAGCTACTTTGGATGTTCATGCTTCTGTTCCTGTGGAGCCAACTTGGATCAATTTCAAGAAAATAGCCTTTATCTACACTTTCTCACAGAAAACACATTTCTATTTGGAGGAGATGCAGTGTTTGTCTTTGGTCAGTATTTTAATCTGCAGCATAAGTCTTGTAACTTGCATATAATTAAAGTATAGCACACTATCAGAGAAAGATTTACAAAGCAGTTGAAGAACGTAAGTTAGAGAAGTAACTGGTTCAGAATTCTTAATATCAGTTATGCACTGTGCATTATTACATGCACCTAGTACAGTTTTTATCTGTTGAAGCAGAAGTGGAAGATTAGCATCATCACAACACTGGTCTGAAGATGCATTTTCATTTGTAGATATGTGTATTCCAAATTTATCAGCAATGAGAGAATCTCTGAATCTCTGTAGCACTTAATCCTAATCCAATTGTGAGGTGTAACAATACTCATTCCTAAATATTATACTGAAGTTTATGGCCCATTCTTGTCACCAGGAAGACAATGAAAAAATTGGTTTATTTGTTTTAGGATACATTCAAGCAACTTAATTCAAAAAGCAGCAGCACAAAAATGTACTTACTGCTCTTTCATTGAGGGGCTGTTAAAAACTGGTAAACTGTAATCTCACAGCAAAAGAGCCTAAAGATACATGCATACATTCATACCATAGTTAATCCTACCACATTTTGTAATAAAAAAATAAAAATAACAAAATCACCACACAGACTTCAGGGGTGCAAGACCAAGACACCTAGTCAGTTTGAAAGAACACCTAGCAGGGTACCAATGAAATTTAAAACAGCCACACAGCTTTTGTTATGTTCAGAGACAGTCAACACATTCATTATCTGGCTTTTACTACTTAAAATGTGTTAGAAAAAAAAGGAACGGAATTTTAGAATCTGTACACTCTAAATAGACGCATCTATTCCATAATTAAACCTTGAACAAACCACAACATCTCTGCAAAAAAGGACTCTCAAAGATTCATCTAATCAAAATTTTATCTCAGACTTTCGTATAAGGCTGATCAACAATAGAGAGGTGAGAGATGCTCAGAGCTGATCAACAATAGCCTCGCCAGGTCTTTGTTTCAGCACAAATATAGATTGAAGACAAGTTTCAATATGATTATGCACCAGAATGAACAGACTAATTCCTAAATTGTAAGTCAGCATTTCCTTAACTGTTGTACATGAACACACTTTTCCAAAAGCCTTATTCCCATTTTGAATGCCAGCTCTCAGGGGGAGCAAAAATTAATACATTAATACACGATTCTCAATGGTAGAGAACATAGCAATAGTTGTAACACAAACACAGCAAAAGAAACAAGCTTCTTGAGCTTGCTTCGTACAATTTCACAACACTTCCCAGGTATTTAAAAGAAAAAAATAATAGAAATGAAGTACTTTGATTACTGCTAAAACTTGGACGTGTCTCTTTGAGTTCAAATACAAAGTTCAGCACATAGAGTTTCCATACACTCCATAGATCTGCTTCTTGAATATACAATTCAAAAAAGCCCCAAATTGCTATTGCTGTCATGATAAACATTGGAAGGTTCTGCTTGACCTTTTATTAACATTTTTCTATACCAATATGGTTCCTTTGTTACAAGCACCCTAAGGAATTATGAAAAATACTTTTTTCTGCAGTTTAGCCCATGTGCACTTAATAGGCTCACAAATATAATACCATTATAAAAAAGAAAAACTGCCAACACTGCTAAAAAAATTTGTCATAACACTAAATTATTATATAAATATAAAAGGAGTATGTCTGTAAAATATTCACTCAATGAACATCCCAAGGTGATGATTTTGCTATGTTGTTTTTATTCCTAGGAGATCCATAACACATTTGGATATGCCACATGTCACCACATGAATCAGGCAGTTAATGCATGTGCTTTTTAGAAGCCGAGATGTCTTCCCAATAGAATGTGCTATAAAAAAAATGTTGAGATTCTGCTTTGTCTGATAGGCATAATTTAATGTCTTGCTTATAATGCTGCATCTTAAGGAAAAATGTGCACTGTCTTGTGTAGTTATTTACAATATATTACTAAATCTATGCAAATATATTTCCCCAAGCTTGGTATTATATAACAAAGGTCAACAATGTTTGAAATATTTTGAAACACATTCCTGATATATTTTATATATAGCACTAATGTTCCATGTACATACATATATCTTAATATATTTTCAAATATTTCTATTCATTTTGTCTTGGTGTAGATTATTACAACAAATCCATGGGGTTTTTTTGCTTTAAAACTATATAAATTAGCCTATAAAACTGTAGCTTTTCATTAAGAACATCAATTATACATTTGTTAACAATGCATCACTTAAAGTACCAACATTTAAACAGAAGATGCCCAAATACTATTTATCTGTCCTATTTTAGGATAAATATTCCTCTGTCCTTTGTGCAAAGTCTAGACATCCAATTCCATTCAAATGTTCTTGTCACTTCTACCTTTATGTCCACATTATTGTCAAGAACAGGGTTTTTTTCATACAAATGAAATGGTGTCCATGATTAGCAGCTTGTAAAAACCTATACACCTCAGAAAGCAGAAGTTTTAAAGGAAGTACAATTTTTTCCATTGTTTCTTTAGTTTTTTTTTTTTTTTAATATAATGCATGTTAGGAACACCATGAATTTTCTCTGCAGAAACACATATGCTTTTTTAAAATTCAGGACTTTCAAGTTGAAACATGAAGTGTTCCTATGTACACTCAATACCCCTGAAATGCTGAACAACTTTTCTGTTGCCCTGTCAAGTAACTGACATCTTTCCAAATTTTAACTTAGATTTCAGAATAGAAGTTGTAAAAATTACATATATTCAAGCTGCACATATGAAAGAAATTTTTTATATCTATCCAAAGCGAGTGCTGTGTCTGGTAATTTTAGCAGAGGAATTAATGCATTTTATTATTTATTAGTAGTGCTACAGATGTCCATATCTAAAAAAGATGCTTCTATTTTGAAGGCCAAAAGGAATTACATTATATGTAGCCCGATTTATTTTTGCCACACCACTTCAAACCAAACAGGCTTAATTGCTACAAGCAGTGAATAACAACAGGTTAAAATTTGCCCTTCTAACTACAGAATGGATACAGCAAATTTTTTTTCTTGTGTATCCATAGCTAAAAAATACTGACAGTCACTTCTGTGGGAGAGGCAAGATGACATCCCATGAAGCACACTGTTCAGTGCCAAGCATATCCTGGGTCAGCATGAACTGTTCAGTTTCCCATGTCCCAGTTCCATGTATTTACTTGTGACTTGCAGATAATCTCTGTTATACCATTAAATACCAGATATAGCACTCGACTCAGAAAGTACCAAGCAAGATTTAGCCTCCTACATCCACATTATACAAGGGGATCTAGAAACATTCTCAATCTGTTTGTGTAGTTGTACACCACGGCCACATCCCAATTCCACCCCTAAAACAAAGGTCAGCTAGGAGCCAGGATATTTGGGAATGTTATGGCATGCCTTTTGCTTATCTGTTCAGGCTATACACTTAGCCTTCCTGGCATCTCTGCAGACAGCAGGCAAAACCATTCATTCCACTGCCTAATTGCTGGCATTGAAGCAGAAAGGATTCTCCATCACTTCCCCACCATACAGGCTGCACACATGGACTCTCAGCTCAAGTCACTGGATCAGATCAACAAGTAAATTATCCATGTACCATGTCTCCATTAGTGGGTGGTACAGACACATCAGTAGAAGGTATGAAGAAAACAGGGCCAGGATGAGATACTTGCTCATAATACTCTGCCTGCCTTCAACCATTCTCAAGTCAATTTCTTTTGTTTTTCATTTCAAATCCCTCTATTGCCACTCTGTATCTTTTCAAAGCATTGCTCAGCATCTTATGAATTATTTTTGATATGTAATGTCATTTCTCTGTTGTTTCCATTCTCTCTGTGCAGTTAGTTTTTAGTGGAGTCAGTGTTTTAGCTTCTAACATGTTTCAGTCATCTGATTTTTACTCAATTCATTCACACCAGTTCAACTAGTGACAAATTAATTTCAAAAAATTATACAGTTGAACTGTGATTCTAATTCAACCAACTATAAGAACTTTCATTCTGGAATTCTTTTCAGGGTCATAGTTTTCATAGAGTATTTATCTATTTTCATGCACGTGATGCAGTTTGCATTTTCAAATCAAATTGTATAGTTTGCATGTACTTACTAAACCAACACTACATACAAAACTACATTGCCTGGCAATATCATGGAACTCAACCCTGTTTTCACATACACATTTCTCACACTGTCTTCAAGAGTGGAGTTTACTTCTTAGCATTATTCTCTCACAGACATCAACATCACTGCAAAATTTCACAAGGCTCAGTCTCCATTTGACAAAGGCCAATATTTCTTTTGATGTGAGGGAGACCCAGTAACAACACTCTACATCTCTTTACACTTCTGTTCACTCAGTTCTAACCCATATTGGCAGTTCCTCTATGATACATCCCTGATCTCCCCACAAAATTTGTACTCCAAAAAGATTATATTCCCAATAAAGCTGCTTCACCTTGAGTTTCTCTTTAATGGATACTAGTTCAGAGGAGGTACAAAAGCAACTCCTGTCTTTGTGGTTGGGAACATCTGCTTCCTTTCTCCTCTGGTACTAAATCTGCCCTACCTGTTTTGACATTTTTACACTATTTTCTATCCAAAGGAAAGAGAAGGAAATGCAAAATTTGCAAGAACTCCAGAAGTCCTTTCAAATAAAAATACGCAAACCAAAATATTAGACATTCTTGTGTAGGGTTTTAGCCAGCCTCATCTTGAGCAGCAGATTCCCTTAAGATAGGGAAAAATCATTTTCAGAATCCTGAAGAATAATTCTTCTAAATATGAGCTTTGCAACAAATTAGCAAACATTTAATCATACACATTTGCTGGTGAAGGTATGGCAACCAGAATCTATGGGTACATTTAAATAATGAATCATTTTGATACTATACTTCAATAGTAAACTAATTTAACCAACTAATCTTATTTTCTAAATACTGTTAGTTGCTATCAGTCAAATGATTTTTCCAGACACTTACATAACAAGCATTAAAAAGATACATTTAGCAGCTACAATTGTTAACATAACAAAGGCTACAGAATCCAGACGTTATTGCATTCTCCCAAAAGTACTTAAATAATAGCCTAAAATCTGAAGAATTACTTTAATACTTCAATAAAAATAACCCAATTCAAAACATTTTCAAGGAAACAGAGCTTCTAGCTCTAGGCTACCGAATAATGGCTGAAAGAAAGTATATAGCTTGTCACTTCTGATTAGAGAACTGTGCCTCTGTGCTTTGAATGAGAGGCATGTCTGGTAATAGGAAGTGCAGATATTAAATTTAATAAAATAACATGGAATACGATATATATGAAACTTGACCAAGTATAGCACAAAATGTAACATGCATTACCCTGCTCGGTCAACTACTGTGGCCTAGACATAATGACAGACTTAATTTCTATTTTCCAAGGAGAGTACTACAAACATATAATTTTCAGATTATACAAATATTTTATCAAACTAAAAAAAAAAAAAAAAAAAAAAAAAAAAGTAAATGAAATTGCCTTACAAATCTACATGAGTACATAATAGCAGAAAATTGCTAGACTACAAAATGCTCAGCCTTAAAGTCCACAGAAAGACATTAGGTTGTGTAAATAATTAGTTACAAAGACTCAGATGCTAATACATCATGGTACCATATGACCCACAGCATATTTCTTTGCAGCTTTAAGGATTCACTCATCTCGGGGGCTTATTTTTTGGGTGGTTTGGGCTGGTTTTTTGAGTACAATCAGGATACAGCATTTACATATCAC
The DNA here is from genome assembly GCA_023637945.1 of Phaethornis superciliosus. Lineage (NCBI taxonomy): Eukaryota > Metazoa > Chordata > Aves > Apodiformes > Trochilidae > Phaethornis > Phaethornis superciliosus. The sequence goes on along the minus strand of JAJQWJ010000014.1, from coordinate 10,503,190 downwards.
TTAAGAAGAAGGAAGTGCCTTATCTCTGTTAATTCTAGAATTCCTATGCAAATTGTAACAGCTTTGTCTTCCAAAACATTAACCCTCAGCATGTACTTTCACAATTAAATAATGAGCTCCATACAGTACTTTCCATTCCCTTTCAAACATGGAACTATGCTACCTGTGATATGACACATAAGGGATTTTAAAACAATTCCAAGGGCTAATCCCAGAAAACCCTGAATTAAAGTTCTTGTTTTCATGCTTCACTTTCAAAATATTTAGAACTTTGACAGATATGACATTATGTTTTCATTAAAACAGCTGATTTCAAAATGCTGCACTGTGCAAAAACACCATAAACAGTTTATGATGAACTGCCACACTCTTAATTAAAACAATAAATCCAGTACACAATATTTGTGCAGCCTCTGGTTTGACCTTTGCCTCTTGCTATCCACTACCAAAGCTGTTGCCTCATTCTGTGCACCAGATGTAGAAGGTTTTAAACCATGATCTGAAAGGCAGTAAAGATAAAATAAGAGAAAATGTGCCATTAGTCTTTGCAGTTATGATTAATTCAGTTCATATTTTACAATCTGGTTATAGAGTAAAACTGCAGCCTTTACATCAAGTATTTGCCATTCAATATACCAAATGTATAAAAATGCCTGATACTTTAGCAAACAGCACAAGGCTAATTCACAGCCACCATAAGAAGGGCAGAAAAAGGTATAATAATTAAAAAAAAAACCAAAACAAAACAAACAAAAACAAAGTAATTAGCTACCCATCTAAAACAATGAAGCTATCTCAGCCTCTTGATGGTCAGTCTTGGCAAATGCATCTGTTACAACAAAAGAAACTTAATGCTTCCCCTTACCCCTCTACCACTCTATTTTAAATGAAAATATCCTTTCCAACTACCAAGTCTGCTCCACGAATAGAAACCAAAGGTTCATCATTACTGTGGCATGCTGTAATGATCACAGATTTGTTGTGTTTTCCTGGAAACAAAATCAAATGCAGAAAAAACCTAAAGACCTAGTACAGAAAATTAGCTGGAATCCCAAACTACAAGCTGGTGTAGACAGAAATCTTGCAGAAAAGATAAATTTAAAAATCTTTATCCTGAAAATGCTTGCACACTTATCAGTATATCACTATAACCCACTAGCTTCCCACACAGTAAAGCCTGCACAAGTGTACAAAACTGTCTGCTTGGCAAATTCACGAGGCTATTTGTTGCACACTTAATAGTTTCCCTTTTTGTCAAAAGTAATCAGTTCACCAAACAATGTTAATATAGTTCATTATCAACTTTATGGGAAATAAGCATTAACAAGATTTTTTCCTTAAGATGAAAAAGAAAAAACACTCTTCATTCCAAGAATAAAATACTCTTGCAGACTAAGCAAGCAATAGAAAAAAATATACAAACATCACTTTCTGATATACACCATGCCATACTCCTGAAAAATAGTAACTAAGGAGAGAAGTATTTGTGCACTTCTACATTTAACCAAATTCTATTACCTAAACATTAACTCTATTGTAAGTGCTGTTAATTCCTCTTCATTTTCTTGGATTGTTTTTTATGTTTTAATGAGACACTGTTAGCTAAAACCTCAAGGTTCTTGCTAGCTCACTGCTTTGCAAATATCCATACTCCTGAGCATTGCAGATATCAAATTCAGTATGAAGAAACTTGACTGCTAAAACATGTCAATCATGACATATCAAAAGCTTAAAAATAGGAGTTTGTGATATTCTGTTGTATGCTCAGCTCTTAACAAATTATTAGTGATGACCACAAAGAAAAAAAAAAAAAAAAAAAAAGGGAGGGGGGGGGGGAAAAGTCCTTTCCCAAGGTTTTATTCACTATTTTATCAAACAATCCTTCCTAAACCTCTCACCAAAAATGCATTTTAATACACATTTTATATATATTTTTATATTCCAAATATACATATTCATAAATTCCATGAACATACCGTTCCATTGGATAAACTTAACTGGTTTCCAAGCACAAAGAGAAAAACGGGACCAAACAGAACTCACAATTGTAACTACTACAGAACTAACTAAGAAACACCCTTATAAGCTATTTATTTTCCCCAGGCAGTTTGTGATTGCAGCACCAGTTGTACTCACTTAAGTCTAAAGAGGTTCCGTAGGAAATGGTAGGACTGGGTGAGGAAGGGAGAACTGTTGGAAGGACTTGATCTAAAAGATTGAGACTTTTGCCTTATTGTTTAAAAAAAACAAACAAAACAAACCCAAAATCATCACAGAGTCTGTTTACTTCTCCAAGTTATAAAATGAGAAAACCTCTGCGGGTCTGGTCTGGACTTGCATTTCTGTTCCTTCACCTGAAACCTTTCAGCTGTCCCTTGTAACACAGCAAGATAACAGCAACCAGCTTGATCACCTAAGCAAAACCCCATCAAGAGTTCCAAAACTCCTGAAATTATTTAACCAATTAAGGAACCTGGATCCAGAATCTTCCGCAGCTGGTGAGACCATTTCCAAACAACTGACTAAAACTTAATGCTTTCACAGTACTGAAATTATTCCTCCTGGGGTATCAACCATGATATTTCACGAACATCAAAACTGCAGGACAGCATTTGCAAGATGCAATTACATTCTATCACAGCTTTTTCCAAAGCAGAAATCTCGACCCTGACTACAGCAAACTTACCTGCTGGGAGACCCCAGTCAGCAGAAATGTCTTTGCCTCAAAAGACAATGGGCAAGTTGAATGGTGGGCACAGATTCCTGAGAAGCCCAGGGGAGGGATCTCAGCCAGGAGCGGCTGAGGACCGAGGGACTGGGTAAGGGCCAGTCCTGACAGATGGGGCATGAACAGCAACACTCCCGAAGTTTGGAAGCTCCAGGAGCATTTAGGGAACGCCGATGCCTTCAATCATCGCCGCCTGAAACCGGCCTGGGGAGAAGCAGGAGGGGGACAGAGGGGGATCCTCAGCTCCGGATACTCTCATCTCTCTCCCTACTTCTTATCTCTCACCCTACTTCTTCTCTCTCTCAACAAACTTGCCAAATCTTTACCAGGTCACTTCATCTTGTCGTCCACCAAATAAAGTTTTCCATTTGCACCCAACCCTTCGCGGTTAGAATTTGTTCTTGTGGGATCTGAATATTGACCACAGGATTGTAACACCTGCCAAGTTCAAACTTTGTAATGAACACACATAAACCAAAACCATCATCACATGGATATGTTTATGTGCACAGCAATATGCAAAACTGAAATATGCCCTCCTGGTAAAGACCTATTGCAAAGAAAGTGAACATTAAAACTACCAAAAACCAGTTCTAACACTATTTGAATATTAGCCATTAACATATTTCCTGTAATCTAGTTCTAAGAAATACCTAGAACATTTGAGTTGAAACACTAAAATTTCAAACACAAAGAACTTGCAAGTTTTATTTCATAACACTGAGTGTAATTTAATAAAGTTTCAAGACTCTGAAAGGAAAGGTTGGGAAAAGTTAAGGGTGATGTATAGGCTGCTGTAACAATATTTGCATGCCTGCAGCAGAAGAGTTCACCCTTTTGGGAAAAAAAAGAATAATATTGTTTTACAGAGTACCTTGCATAAAGCATGAAATTTAAATAAGCTTTAAATAGGAATTTTACCTACTAATTCACTCCAGCCTCTGGTAGAAGCCTTTCTGAATAATTTTTATTATTATTATCCCATGCAAATACTATTTTGCCTTCCTTTTGTGTTTCCTTCCTAGAGAAAGAAGTTGGTCAGTTTTGACAACATTCCTGATGTAGGCACCCTCACATGAAATGGCCACCTACAGCCAATTAAAGTGTTGGAGCTCTGATAGGAATAGTGAATACATAACAGAAAATTTCTACTACTTGCACATCTATAGAAGCATACAGATTAACACAGGAAACAAGAAAGCAGAGAGCAAAACCCCCACCACTCCCCTTTTCAACTATGAAACATCTGCATAGTTACCCCCTGCTGGATCACATGAACAGTGCACATATGTGCAAAGAAAAGTTGTGACCAGAAGGATAAAAGCAGCAAGACCAGCCATCAGCAGCCTGGTTGTGTGACAAATCCTGAAGCAACCATGATTACTCCAAATTAAAGCCACAAGCACCTGAAGAGCTGAATAAAGTTAGAAAAGGGTATTTCCATCAGGTCAGCTGAGAGTCAGCCAGCTAGAAATGATCATTATAGATTCAGCATGATACAGAACCACAAGACTGCATTCTTGTAACACTTTTAATATTCCTTTAAAAGGAAGCATTAAGTATGTGGAGAGAAAAATACAAATTCACCTTCCCAGTCAAAATACTCATCTTACTTTTTTCCTTGGTATTTTCTTTCCCATGTTTTCTTTCCACATTGCTCCAACACTTGAACCAGGAGAAATTAAATTTAATTTTATATGAAGTTACTATTTCATTTAAGAAAATTAAAAAGAGTTTACATCCAACAAAGGAACCAGTGAACTGCTCAAATTTTTTTAACTAAATTTAATTTTCAGAGTTGACTATCTCTTCAGGGTTTCAACTCATGCCATCAGAACCTGCTCAGAGCCCTGAAGCAAGCAAGCTCTTCATATTGGAGATATTTGAGATATTGGAACTAAAGATGCAATTTGTACCCCAGGATATCTCTAAAACAAGAGACCATAAAAGCAATCATTCGTGGATTACTAATTTTAAAATAGTCTTAATATCAACTGGCTGAATCAAACAGTTCACAAAGGTTTTTTCAGCCCATACATACAGAGAGATGACATCTGTTTGTCTTCAGCAGAGACACATTCTGTGTTTGAAAAGTGCTCACAATAAACTATTAACATTGCCATAACAAGAAGTCTGTGTTCTCAAAGTTCTCCTTAAGCTAAAAAGATGAGGCAAATTTTTTTTATTAATTTCTGAAAAAAAGTATTAGCAATTATATAAAACTTATGGAGACATATTGAATGTGACCAATAGCATAAAATTTCAGAATTATGTATTGCCAAAGTTATTCTTTGAGCTGAACTTTCATACTTTCCTCTTTATCCTGACTTGAATTGCAAAGATTTAAAGAACTGGAGTAGGTTAAGAAAAATAAAATATAAGCTTGAGCCACAATATTCTTTAACCTCCTATCAGACACCCGGCAAGCAAACTGGGCATAAGAAGATCAGCATGTGAAAGATAGCATCCATTAAGGTTTATGCTGCAATGGCTTTAGGTTTCATGAATAACAAAAAATGAGCTCAGTCAAGAAAAGTGGTTGAATAAAGTTAAGGAGAAATACAGTATCTGCACAAGGCCTAAGAAGTCCACCTTTCTATGAACTCAGTAATGCTGTTTTCCTATTACAAAAACAATGGATTACTATAGTATAATTTTAAAGCAGCTAGCTTAAAAAAAATAGACAATGGTAGGTTAAAATCTACATTTTACATACCATTACAGTCAGGTAATCAGACTTTTCTTACTGGGAAATGTATTTAATGCATAGAATGGAGCATTTAACTGTAACTAGTAGGAATTAACTGGTATGCTCAATTAATTCTAACTCAGTAAGTGCACAAATATCTGTAGAGGTAAGAAACTTCTATTGCAACATGGGAGTAGGAAGGAAGAAAACTGAAATTTTTTACAGCGAATATAACAAAGTTTTTCTTTCCCATTCAACAGATGAATCTCAACACCTAATCTAAATAGCATAGATATTCCCCTAAGAGCTGCCAAGTGTTTCCAATGATAACAAGTTTACCTACTTTATCAAAATTAGTCCAAAACAGTAAGTCTCTTTTATAGACAATGAGTACTGTAACCATTTCTACTTCTCAGCTCAATTGTCAGCTTTAGGAATACTCTTGGATCAACAAAGATACGTGCTGAGTACATCTGCATACCCATGAAAAGTCTATAGTGGTCCCAAATATCAAATGTACCCTTGAACTCATAGGAATTGCAGCTGATTAGTTGATAGATGTAGGTGAGTGATTTAAAAACCCAGCTCTGAAACTATCTGAATGAGAATTAACCTTTAATTATGTAGAGTAACAATCACAAGTCTTTGGGGAAAAAAAAAAAAAGATATGTCTTTTTGGTAAGGTTATCCACTGATCATCCATCATATTTATATGACTGTAAATAATCATCCTTTTTAAGAATAAGGAAAAGGACTCCTGTTTACTAGGATGACTAAAACAACATTGAATTCATGATTATCCTAGTGTTTTCATAACTTTTGTTTGAATACATACACTACACACACAGTTATAAATAAGAAGACAAGAATGTTGCAGTAAGGTTGTGACTAAAATTCTCCTTGAATGAACAATTGTCAAGGTTTAACACTGCTCAAACCAGGACAACAATCAGTGTCTTTATGACAACAACGCAGAAAATCTCAAATGTCATGCTCGGAACTACAGAAGACCATTAATAAGGATACTATTTTTGTAGGTAAAAGGGAACACTTTCTGTACCTTGTGAAAGGGACTGATCCCACTCAATATTTATACATGAAACAAGCAAGTAATCATAGTGAATCACAATAAAATAAATAAATTTCACTCTGAATCCTGTTATTTTCTTCTTTAACAGCTCTTTTAAATTTTTTTTAATCTAACTTGAAATAGTTTTTTCAGCACTGAGGAAAGTGGAAATGCACAGCTGTCACCCAAAAGAATGATAGAGAGACTGCTTCAAACAAAGACAGCTGGCTGAGGCAAGGGAACTGAGACACTCAGTCATTTCAGTTGTGAGCCTTAATTTGTGCTGTAGCAAAATAAGCAGTGCCAAATGTGAACAATTCAATACAAGTCACACTCAAGTTCTGAAAACTTGGAATTCTTGATTTGAATTCTGTGGGTAATATCTGAGACCAAAAATGCAGATTTCATGAAGATTTTTCCTTGAGTTAAACCTGAAAATTTAAATTTTTTTTTTTTTTTTAGAATTAACAGAGGCTTTAAAACATCACTCCAAGATTTAATATACTGAAAAATCAGTGTCAATACACATGGAAAAACACCACTTAAAAAATCCCACAAAATGAGCAGTATTTCATCTTTATAAATGTGTCTTCCACCAATGGGCCAGTAAAAGAAAAAAAAAAAATTGATACATCTACACCTAATTTTTAATGTCTTTTTCAGTGCCATTGTAGGACTAACATATTCTCCTTCTCAACTTTTTTCCTTTTTATTTTTAATTGTGGTGGAACCGCAGGGAGCAGATGCCTTGAAGTGGGGGCACATACCGAGCCTGACCTCCCTATGAACAGCTCTGAATTCCCTGATCTTGTTATGAATATTTTTTCTTGAAATGCAAAGCTGCAAAATGCATGAAAACTAAAGTAATTCAATTAAGTATCTATTCTGAGCTGGAAAAGACCATTTTGTTAGAACCAGTGGAGCATTAGTTTAACCCTGGTGCTCAGAATTCCCATGCAAGTCAGCACATTAAGCCAGCTCTTCAACTTAAGAACAATTACTGTCATTTATCAGCCTGAATAGCAATAATGCACAAATCGACAGCTTTCAAGAGGCAAAGAGCGAGCTAGGTGTAATGATATGCAAAGCCACAGCACTCTACATTTTGAACTGTCTTCAGACCATCAATACATCTCCAAGTACCTACAATTTATCAATACAAATGTGGTATCCGATGAAGGCAGGACCAAAAAGATAAATATGAACAGGGTGGAATAAAAGGTTCAAGAATGTTGAATTTTATAATGATGAAGCACACATCACATTCTTACAGCATTTTACATGTAGTGACCTGATCACATCACATTTTATTCACCAAGAGGAAACCAGAACAAGAGAGAATCTTTCTTTCAGGTAGTTGTAAGCAGCTGCTTTGCTTTTTTGTTTGTTTTTGTTTCTCCTTTCTTTTCTTTTTCCCTGACATTTCTATTTCAAACATCCATCTGCACAGTAGCTACACAGATACAGTTACTTTATTGAAATATATAATTAACATATCATTAGTTTTATCTCAGAAAAGCTCAATAGATACAGTGGGCATCATTTGAGTTTCACTATGTTATAAATCTATTTTAGTAGCAATTGAAGGATTAAAGGAACTCCTGAAATTACCTAATAGCATATATACTAAACAGCAGTCTGCTGATGAAAGACTACACAACTTATTTCCTCTGTATCTTATCTAATTGTGGGGTGTTTTTTCTTTTTTTTTTTTTTTTTAACATAAATAACTTCTTAGTGAATGCATCTTTTCAGTCACTAGAACTATTGCATTCAGATTCCTATTTTCATATAGGAAAAGCTAAGGGTGGGCATGTAAGGGCATTTGGATTAGCAATTAACATATCAAGAAAATAAAGACATTTCTATGTTTTACCATGAGGAGACAAAAAAAAAAAAAAAAGGATTACAATTACTTTACCTGCACATCTAGATGTTCTACCTGAAACTGCTAGTTTTGTAGAACTTCTACATTTTCTACTCCTCACTTTCCAATTACTACAGCATGTAAACTGTTATACGTAGTCCTTTCTTGATTCAAGATTTCAAGGTGTCCACTTGAATTAAACATCAACTTTGAAATGTAGCTATTTTTTTTTAAATGCTAGCTATTTTTCCTAAATTATTTCAATCTTCAGAAAGCTTAACTATGTTACAGAGACTACTAACATCTCCATATGGATAAAAAGAAGTGTGAGCAGAGCTGACAGAGTGCTTTGCCAAAGATAAAAGACCATCCTGTAGTTGAAGAACAGAGATGAAGAGCTCTGGGGTTTACTCCTGGTTTTGCTAAAAACTTCTCATATAATCTGGAACACATCACTAAAACTTGTGCTTCCTCAGTTCCCCCCAAAGACAGCTCTTTTTCTAGACACAGAGAATAGCTTTTTCAGGGGACAGATGACAGTTATTGATCAACAGAAAACAGAATGTCATGATCCATGAACATCTGTGTGGTATTCCTCAGCAGAGGTGTGGAACAATATTGCCTTCAGACTTCAGGAGATAGAATTTGCACAGAGACCCAATTCATCATATGGTACAGCTCAAAGTTGAGAGGACTTAGCAGGAGTTTTCACATTATTTAAAATACAATTTTAAAAGGAAATACAGGAAATCCTCCTGTTTTACTGTCTTTCTAGAATTCATTCATCTTCCTCTAACTGTAAGGGTATATATATATATATATATAAGGGGGGGATGTATAGTCCAGTGCTCTGACTGTATTTTTCACATTGCTTTTTATTCCCGTTGACAACTTATTTTATCAGTTTTTACTATCTTACTAAGTCAGCTAATTCATGTATTTCTTTCAGACACCCTACTTTCCAGCTGAAAAGGATGCAGAAACTGAGAGGATATCAACCCACTGAAAATGCCTGAGAGACCCACCAAGATGTCTCAAATGGCAAAATATGTCAAAGTTGGGGATGAACTGAGCCTAAGGCACCCTTTTCCTGTAGGTCTGCTGAGGACATTTGTTTACCAGTAGACTTATCAGTTAGTAATATATATTTTTTTTTTAGTTTATGTTTCTAACATTCAGTAATTATGAGAAAATACTGCAAGCTCAAAACCCAAACTTTCAGGATACTAACGGAAACTAAAAGAACTTGAAGTAAATTGTTTTTTAAAATTGTTTTAAACCAATATAACATTTTTATCTGAAATGCAATGGTCATTTGTCTAGAATGTCCTTGTGAATAATGGCTCTACCCTCTCTACAGTGAGGGTAGAGACCTTTCATCTCCATAACTCCTTGTAACATCCTTCTGCTGATGTCACTATTGTTATCAAGCTCTATTGCTCCTGCCTAAGAGCAGTATCAGATATGCAAATGTACTATAACAATCCAAGACATAAAACATTACATTGATAATAAATAAATAAATTATTCAGAAGAAGAGAAAACTCACAAATAAATGTATAACATGAGCAACATAAATGACAATATTTTGTCAAATCCCTTTGTTCATTTCCTATGTTTCAGCTGACTGAGAGTTTGATCAAAACTTCTAACTTTTTGTTTGAAAAAGAACAGAAAGATATTCTGGAGTGAGACAGGAATCTTCGGTTCAAAAAACTTCAGATTTATCTGTTCCTTGGCTGAAATTAGCAGGCAGCAGGACTTTTAGTGTAAAGCTCCTGACTGGAAATCTGGTTATTCTTTTAAAAGGAAATATTCCTAAATATGGATATACAATATAAAATTCCATACTGGCCTGTGGATTTAAATTGGCAGGAAAGGTGATACAGCCGTTTTATCCCTATTTCTATTAAGTGAAGCATGAAATACATACAGAAGAGGACATGGAAGAAAAAGCGGACAAAATGGGAGTCAAACACTCTCTAACTGAAGAAAACTTTGACTCTTTTTTTTAGTCTTCTCTTTGAAGTATCCATGCAGTAATTTAGAAGAGAGTGCAAACTCAGAAACTGAAAAGAGGGCAAATCAGGGATTCAGATCAAATGTTGATATATTTAAACACCCTACAGCCCAAAGAGGAGTTTTTTCTTCAATGTCATCTTATTACACTGCAAGAGAGGAAAACAGACAGTTCAATCACAAAATCATAATGCTTAAGCAGCATGAAATCATAAAGCTAGCAACAAAACAGGTGAAGCATGCTACCTTTGTGATTCATATGCTTCCTTTCACCCTAGCACAGTAGTGGTTTACTGATAGCCCTAAATGGCCAGTCCCTGGTGGTCTCTCCAGCACAAGAGGAGTGAGCAGTATTATCCTTTTGGGTGTACTTACTGTACTGCACTCCATCATTTAAAAATAATGCACATGAATAGTTAAACTGTTTATCCAACTGTACACATAGGTAGCAAGCTACTATAAATAGGGTTGTTTAGCAGCATAAAGCTCAATGCATACAAATAATCTTTACTGTCATATTCCAGATCCATTGACACTGGTATACTGCTACAACATAATTTGGTAATTTCACTTTGCTACAGACATCCCAATTCTCTTAAAAGTTGATATGAACTAAACTAACAAATTATTTGCAATATCATATCTACGAAAGACAGTCTAAATGTGGACTTTCTTTGATCACTTAGTTTTCTCATAATTTTTTCAGATCTTGGATGATTTTAAGATCACCAGTATTGATATTCTCAAAAACCTGGTGGGCAAGAACACCTTCAGAGGTGTTTCCTTAAGATTTACTCAAGTGTAAATCCAGAATACAAACAACTTAGAGAAAACTCTCAGCTTCATCTTGTGCCTCCATGCAGTGAAATAGGCACTTCCAGAGAAGATGCTAAATTGAAACTAGAACACCACAAAATAAACTTGGATATTTCCTCTTTGCACTGAAACTGGATTCAACACAGAGCTGAGAAGGAAGCAGAAAGGACAGCTTGGCTCACCTCAGATGGACTGCTCTTCAGCATCTGCAGCCACTCATTTGAGTAAGGAATTAACTTCCAGAATTCAGCTCATCTTTTACTAGGACAGATCTTACTGATACAAGTCAATTCCCAACAAAAGAATAAAATTTTCTGGAGTGGCTAAATAATCTAAAAGAAGTGAATTACTAAATGTAAATACCTGCTGAATACCTTTTTACGAATTTTAACGTTTTGTCTCATATACTAATGTGTTCATTATCAGGTAAACACACCTGCTCTACTACCAGATGCTGTCATCAATAATCCATAGAATCAATAAATTTTTTAAATTGCTTTCATAACATCATTGTTCTCAAAAGATTATTTGAACCAACTTTTCCTACATACCATGAATGTAATAAAAATTTCTTTTTTTGAGATGTACTTGGAATATACTTTACTCTAAAATATGAAACTATTTGAAGTAAAAAAAGAATTAAGAAGGAAGAAACTAATGGAGTATTTGCATTTCATTTTCTGAACACTAATTAGGAGCATTCAGAAAGGCTACATGTTTTCTACACTTTTTAGTATTTTCTATCTTTGTCTTCAAGTCTCAACCAAAAATTCTTATGTTTTCAAACAGAAGATGGAGTCACTGTTTCCTTAAAAAGATCTTCATCACCCATAGGACCGTTGGGTCTAATTCCTATAGCTATGTCAGCCTCCAGCAAGGTAAATGTTAATAACCATACTAAAAGTTTGAAATTATCCAGAATTTTGAGACATTGATCCTGCACAGTACAATACTGTTGACTTTGCATTCTGTGATTCCCTGACTCAGTTGAAAGCCACAGGAATAGAGGCAGTCATCACAGGTTCCAAGGAAATGAATGTACTCCTATCAAATGCCCCAAAAGTAAGACAAGATCAACATGAGAGTTTACATCAACAGCTCTGGTTTTAAATTAGCCACCAATTAATAACATACGGCTGTACTCCTTAAAATGGTTGATTAGTAGTAAAAAGCTGGCTCATGAGCTACAGATTTTACAAGTAGACAAGCTGAAGAGAATTTTACTATACATAGACAAAATGGATTTTTACAGATCTTTTACATGTTTTGAATCACTCAGGGAATAAGTAAATCACCAGCATATCAAAACTCTATATTATACTAAATATTCTAGATCTTAGAATATTTTTCCTTTCAATGAACCCTTCATAGTTATTTTCTATTTTCCAATATATGCATTTTTTCCTAAACATGCGCTCCATAAATAATGAAGTATTTTCTGAAAAGAAACATAAAAACTCTGTAATGTTCCATCTGAAAAGTTCCACTGAGATTTTTATGATAAAGAGCTTCAAAATCATTCATTAGAAACAATAATCTCAAAATATTTTAATAAGCAAATATTTTTAATATATGTGTATAAAGATCAGGCATGACATACCTGCTCATTAAACACTATTTTCCTATGTTCAGTGAATCTAATACATTTATTTCCTTCAAAATTTACATTGCACTTCACTTCCTTTAGACATTACAGACTAATACCTAAATTACAGAACATGAAGTTTATTGAAATTAAGGTATTTGTGTGATTATTTAACATAAAAATATGTAGCTCTTTAATAATCATTAACACTGTATAATACAATATGTCTTTCAAAAAAATGGAGAGTGTGAAGATACCGGTGTGACACCAACATTAACATTTCTCACATATAATAGCATTTTTCTTTATTAAAGATTGCAGGTAGCTGATACTACTGAACCTCTGCATATACTCATCAGAATGACCAAAAGCTTCTGTCTTAAAAGGCTTAACATTAAAAGCAATTTATCAGCCATACCACTATGTTTGACTTCTATACCACTATAAGCACACTACAGGTATTCTAAAATTAATCACTATTTCAATTCATAATCACAAGCAAGTATTTCAGCAGTCATACTTCATCTGACTATACCTGTAGCTGACATAACTGTATTCCCTGGAAATCTGCTGTTGAATATGTTTCCTTTCTGGCATCTAGAAAACAGAGAAACCTAAAAAATCAGAGTTACTCTTGCCTTCTGCATTAGTTGCAAAGGTGAAAGGCATTTTTTTGCTTTAAAGCACAGAAAGCAAACCACCACCCAGAATTCAAATGTGTCAAAGAGCACTCAGGGCTGTATCACCACAGATACTGAACCTGTCAATATGAGAAAAATGGTTTGTAATTACTCTATGAAATCAGTCTAATCATCTGTAAGTTCCAAAAAGTAGATGCAATGGGAAAATTGTTGCTTTTCATTTCCCCATGGTTTTAATGTAGACATGTCTGCAGAACATCTATGCATACTAAGACAGAACTGAATACAATCCATTCTCTCAATTTTTTCTTAAAAAGACATTACAATAACTCTTATATACATAACAAAATGTGTTTGCCTGATTACCAGATATTTGTTTATAAATCTTTCACAGTTACCTAACATGTCCAAGTTTGATCCACAGAAGAGTAATAATTTAGCTTCTCAAACTCTAACTGTGTTACTTCCCATAAAAGACATTCACCCACACCTATAGTTCAAAAGGTTTTATCTTTTACTGCAGCACTAACAAGGGTCACGATGGTAACTCCAGACAAGTTAGGAAAACAGCACTGCTATTAATTATTGTTATTTACAGTATATAGTAGTAAATTAAATGGACAATAAAAGGTACTGCTATGATTTATCATAGTATTAAAACTTCATTCATTCTTTTCTTTCCTTCTGAACTACTGCACTCAGTATTAAAATTCAAGCTTTTTACCTTTACATTTTAATTAGATGACGTGGTTTTAGAGAAAGTAAAAGGAAATATGTGTGAATATTAGTGAGAAAAGAGTAGAAGCTATGATTATAAAAACAAAACTTGAGATTAAATATATTAGGAAGATTGTCTTCATCTTACTTTTATGCAACTGCAGAAAATCCACCAAAACCATTGTTTAGGAAGTCCAATATCTGGTAAACTTAAAGAAAACCTAGACAAAAGATAAGAAATACAAAATCCAACTTTAACAAAAGGAAAACAACTGGGAGCCAGATAGTATTTCCCCACCATTGTTTTTTATAATTTATAAAAAAGTATTAACTGACAATGACATTATGTTAAGAGTGTAAAAGATCATGCCTCTCACTGCTTTACCACCACTCTTTTACAGAATTTTTCAGACATAAGCCATCTCTACTAAAATGGCAACATCTGACATGTAGTAAAACTTTAGATAGTAACATCCTCATTACTATTGTACAAAATATTAAGGAACTACTTTCTGTTTCTTATCATTAATACTGTTTTTGGAACTACTGCCTTTTTGCTAAAACTGCTAAAGCAGCCAATATGGTACAGGGCTGTAAAGACCTGAATTACTGAGCTCAGCACTTTTGCATGTATGATGCTCACAAATACATTATGTAAGAAAAAGCATGTATTATTGCATAACATTCTTAATCACATCTCTCCCTGCAGGACTCCATCAGAAAATGGCATGTAGTATCTTTATAAAAAATAAATATTATGTAGAAGGAATTTAGAAAAGCAGAATGCTAGTAAACAGCCATTGCCCGTATAGTTACAATGCATTATGTACTTAATAAGCTAAATTTCTCAGAAGACAGTGAAGATTTTTAGTAAACATAAATGGACATTAACCCCACATGTTTATATGTAACACAACCTTTACCTGCTGTTCTAAGATATTAGCCCTAATTACAGATAGTTTCCGTATCTGTAATTTCCATGTTCACAAATACTGTCTAAATATTCCTTCAGTTAAAGACATATTTATAGTTCATTGCTGTCCAGATCTGAGGTTATTTAAAAGCTGAAGAGGGAGGTTGTCTACACCAGTCTTCCAGAGTAAGTGGGTGAGTTTGTTCTCTGGAAATGCATTATGAATATGCTTCCTGGGGCAGAAGAACAAAAGCACAGGGTATGGTCAAGGTCATCTTCCTGAATGGCTTGCCAAGACTGCTTCAAGGACATCATGTCCCATTCTGATAATTCACCGAATGTCTGCTTAGAGCATGCATGTGTAAAAAGAGAGAGGGGGGGGGGAAAAAAGGTAAAAAAAATCATTCTGACTGCCATGGAGAAAATGGATCCTTGGGATTTGTATGCAAAACCACAGAGACAAATTGTTCTATCCCTTAGTATTTAAATGTTTCCTTAATTTCCATTATAGCAATTGGGAACAAGCTCTTGTTCATTGCTTACAGGAGAAGTACTTCAGAGTCTTTCCTGTCATTACTTTCTTTGTTTACCCTTGGAAGAGGCAGGGACAATCCCAGGAGCACATCTGCAGTAGTCTAAGTGGTGTATTGTGAAGCTGTGAAGCATTTCCTTCAAATATCATATTAACAAACACCTTTTAAGTTGGTTTCTCTTGGAAAACTCTAGCTTGGGCAGAAGGGAAAGCAAAGGAGGCAGTGAAGAAGAGACTAAAATGGAGACGTTGATGATGAGATTTGTATAGATTTGCCAAGTTTTCTACGGACATTCAGTGGAAGCCTTTCCACCCTTCTGCTCACCCATCTACTGTCCTCAACACAAGATATTATGAAAGTGTATCAGATGGAGAGAGCTGGCAAAAGCATCTGGTTTTATCTCAGAAAAAAGTCCTTACCCACACAGTGCTGATCTAGAAGGAAGCACGTCAGTCTTGCCAGTTTTATCAAGTCATAAATTAAAAAAAAAAATGTCACTGCATCATCCTAGACAAAAACCCAGCTCATTAATACCAGCTGCAGTTTTACAATAGCAAAGAAATTAAGAGATGATTAGTACAACAGTAATTAGTACAATGTCTTGCATGTCTGTGACAAGGTTTCCTTGTGGGTGCTTCCAGCGGAAGCTCTGTGAGGAGCTGCTGCCCGCCAAAACGCACCTGGTTCCGGTTCCAGCCGGTTCCACGGCGTCCCAGCACGGAGCCCAGTGGAGCCCAACAGCGATGCTGGTGGCATTTCTGTGGGAAAGAGAAAAGGCAAAGCGCTGCCCAGCAGCAAGGAGAAACCTTCAGGAGGCTGAGGAACAGCCCTACAAAGCTGACAGGAGAAGTGAGGTGGAGGCAGAGCTCCAGAGGCCAGGGCACGGATTCCCCGGAAACCTCTGGAGAAACCCTGGGGGAGCACCCAAACTGCAGCCCAAGGACAGCCCCATGCCAGAGGAGGCAGATATTGGTGAAGAAACAGCTTCTGTCAAAGTCCCATTGAAACAGGAAAAGTGTGAGCAGGAAGCTGCAGAAGAGATGAACCCATCCTGACTGACTACAGCATCCATTCCCCGTCCCCTGCCATGGTTGAGGCTGGGGTGGGTTAGAGGTGTTGGGAAGAAATTACTGATTTTGAGCCTAGGAAGATCGGGGGGGTAGGAAGGTGTTGTTATAATTTCATCCTTGTTCCTCACCATTATTTGACAATAAATTAAATTAATTTTCCCATAGTCAAGTCTGATTTGCCCATACCAGTAACTGATAAACCATCTCCCGGTCTTTATCCTGACACAGAAGCTCTTTCAGCTCACTTTCTCCCTGTCCTGGGGTTGAGGGAGATGAGAGAGCAGCTAAATGTGTACCTGGCTGCTACACACTACACATACACTACAAATGTCACCATCCCCAGGCTTAGGATCACTACTGACTGGCAATTGAGGGGGAAACATGATAAAAGAGGTGGAGATCATTAAAGGCAGTAAATATCAAAAGAGGGGAACACTGCATTTACTTATCACCATCTGGCTTATTATTGACTTCAAACTCTGCAATCTCTGATCTATATGTAGATTTTGATCACATATCCATAGTGCCAGTATTTATTTCAGTAGCACATTTGGACCTCTGTACTCATTTAGTTCTATTCACACCACACAACTGGAACCCTAAATAAAGCTATAGTCTGTCTGTGGGTGTCTTGCTGTGTAGATACAACAGGCGTGATTTACCTTTTCTTCTACTCTCGAATTGTGTAAGCATTTGGAAGGATCTATATCTACAAATAATCTATTTATTTTATTATGTCAAATCCTGTATATATCTATACCTCTTTATAGGGACAGGTGTGAGTGAAATTGTGGGGATATTAGGAAAGGCTATATAAAGAACAAGCTTTCTAATACCTATTATATTCATATGACAAAGACTCATTTCATAAAACAAAAGGAAACTAATAAAATATTTTTTTTAATGCTGTTTTCAGGAGATATACCCTTCATCCACGTTATGACACCACCAGTATCCTATGCTTTTAGACATATCTTTTCCTGAGATACATTTAACATCCCTGAAACTTATCAGTTATCCTCTACTAGAATTAAATTTCTTCCAGTATCATATAGTTAATTTCTGGTTAGAAGCTCTGCTGATGCTACCTGTAATGTTTGTTCCAACATCTTTCCCAATATTCTGGTAAGTTACTTTTCTTTTTTTTTTTTTTTCTTTTTTTGCAGACAGCTTCCATCCTTCCCCACCAGTTTCACACCTCCATGTCCCCTTTCCTTAAGTAACCATAAAATTCAGACAAGAATGTTCAAGTACATTCAGTAAACTTCATCAGTAATGACACTCCTGACTGGCTACTGAAGAGTACCAGTCTTGCTCTTACACATTCGATTTGTGTAGCAGTTGTGATATTGATCTAACAGTCCACAAAAACACAGCTTTCAATGGTTACAATAATTGAGCAAAACAGGTCCATTCTGAAATTATTAATACTATCACAGGGAGATTAATTTCCTTTTGATGTTCTTCTATCAGGAACTCTGCTTTGATTCATTGATGTCACAGAACAAATTAGTGCAGAACATAGCCAAGCAGTATGATATTAAAATTGGACATTATTCTGCCACTGATATCAAACAATAAAGTAGCAGATGGCTTTTTTTTAGAAATGGCTTTCATGTCAGAGCAAAAGGCTGCACAAACCAAAATTATTTCTTTTTTTCTGGAAGTTATTCTTGTTTGGTTGCATATCTGTATCCAAATCATCAATGTATGAAAAGATTGTATTTATGATTAAAGGTCAAGCATTCAATGGTCTATAGGAGAAAGTGCATAACCTTTTAGATTTAGGCTCTCTAGCTTCAAAATGGCAACAAAACACTTGGCAATACACACTGCCCAACAAATATTTGCCAAACATTCCATTTTAATAAGGGTCTTTTTACTTAAAAAAATTACTTACAACACATGCTGCACTTGTTGTGAGAGGAATTATTCCTCCTGTAATTAAATGAAAACAAGAATATTTACTCTGCCATCAAAATTGGGTTTGTAAAATCAAGCTTCAGTGTTCCGATGTTCCTTGTTTCTACACTAAGCCTGGACTTGCTTCTCCAGTGAGTTAAAGACAAATGTTACGATTCTGTCACTTGTTTCAATGGGAAATAAATATGATTCAGTGTCTTCCTTCAAACAGGTCTTCCTATGATACTACCAATGTCTTAAGGACACATT
The DNA here is from genome assembly GCA_023637945.1 of Phaethornis superciliosus. Classification (NCBI taxonomy): domain Eukaryota; kingdom Metazoa; phylum Chordata; class Aves; order Apodiformes; family Trochilidae; genus Phaethornis; species Phaethornis superciliosus. The sequence continues at coordinate 10,484,371 of JAJQWJ010000014.1, read as the reverse complement.
CTACCTCTCTCCATTTAGGACAGATATGCAGTTCAGAAATTAAGTCATGGTATTTGAATGCCCAGGTTTAGGGACAAGCTTCTTTATGGAGGAACAGTCCAATCTACAGCTGTTACTGTTCCTCCTGCCAACTGCGGGTGTGCATATATACTATAAGGAGTAAAAGACCATTTAAAAAACACTGTTGTCTGTGACTACTTTTAAATGAATGAATTAAAAATCCACAATGCACAAAGGTTTGTTTCATGTTTTGTTCAACATGGACAAGGACAAGTAACAAAATGCATGTTTTATGCAGCTATTCTTCCCCACCAGTAGATGGGTGGAACATCAGATACAGCAGAATCTTTGAATTTCAATTGCACAGATGAGGACAATATATTTAAAGCATATTCTGTACACAAGTCATCCATTTTCTAGCTTTAACTTTATGTAATACAGTTTTCAGGGGCCTAGGAAAATAAACAAAATTAAGCCACTTACTTTGATCTCAGCCCATGGGAATAGGAAGAAAAGGGCAGGCAAAGACACTCACATGTTTAGTGAAAATATCAGAGTGAAAATATAGAAACTAAAGAAATCCATAGAATCTCCAAGACAGGAAGAATACTTCATTACTTTCTAAAAAATCACCTCATCACAGAAACACAAGGTGCTGCTAAGTGGATTAGCTGCAATACAAATCCTATTGAACGGAACAGGCCTTCTAACAACTTGCAATTTACATTTCTCCATGGAGGATTGGTGATTAGTTTTGCATTAATTGCAGCAACCTGTTAATACTATACCAGCCAGGTTCCACAGGCAAGCAGAATCACTTTTTCATTATCAATTCTTATTAGTTGTGTGTATTTGATGCTAATATATCAGCCAAATTGAGTTTTCCTTTTATTCTCATTAATATAAGATCTTTTGAAAGCTTGGACTACTTAGGAAAGAGGTTTAAGGGGGCTGCCTATTTATCAAAAAGAAGACAAATTCACTTAAATGAGTGAAAATACTAATAACACAAAACACATATATTTAGAAGTTCTGTACATGTAGGGATTTTTTTCCTTTCAGCAAAAATGTTTAACAAATTCATACAATTTTTCATAAATGTTTAAGAAATTCATATAATATAATTATATAATATAATTCATATAATTCATCTCCAATTTTAGCAAAATGCTTTGAACCACATATGCGCAGAGGAAAAATTTCAAGTTACGCTTCTGAGTTCTATGTCCCTTTCTCTTCCACACCACAAAACACCCTCAAAATTGTATTCACCATAATTTTTAATGAAAAGGATATTTACAATATATAATATTTAATATGATAAGGCTAAACTAACAATAAGATCCCCAGTTTCCAGAGTTAAAAGATGCTTCTTTTCTTTCAAATTAAATTAATTAACAGTAAAATTGTAGGCATGGGAAATGTCTTCTGAATTCACTGTAATAGTGAAATATTTGGCTTTGCCAGCAACAGAAGAAGTCTTCTTTTTGGTATTGAAAATGATGTGATTGCTTAGTTGGTTTGGAAATAGTGAAAAAGAGTGAAAGCTTTCTAAACACAGAGAAGTACAACTTAGTGCTGTTTTCCCATAAAGCTGCAGAATGCAGGTCCCTTTCAGCTGTTAAAAGATTGAAGAATGACTTGGAATAGAACAATAATGTCAGAAGAATGGGGAAGTGCACACTAGACAGCCATAAGAACTTCATTTGACTTGTATTGGCAATTGATTTAAATGGAATTGCAACCACCCATCAAGGTCAAGAGTGCTTTCTTGTCGTTTGGGACCTCTGTGTCAACTGTAAATGTACAACGGTCATCTATTTTTTACAAACAGGTTCAAATCATTATAAATCGTGTTTTAGAATTATTGTTTTAATGTTCTAGGTAATGTGATTTTACCAAACAGTAGTATTGCTAACTGAACAGTTTGCAATATATTCTTTGGAATATAAATTATTCCAGTAAATAACAAAATACCCTTTATCAGACACCACATGTTTTAACTAAAAGAAAGAGATCACGAGGTACCTTCCATTTCATTATAGCAATGGTACTTCTAAGACAGCAATGTTGTGGTTTCAGGACAAGGTCTTACAACAAGATCCCATTAACATTAGCACATGAACATCAGGCAAATATTAAACTAACATTTGAATGAATCCTGAAATATTGTCTCCAGATCAAAATCTCTGGAATATTTTGCAACATCTGTAACAGATTCTCCTTCTGAAGCAGAAGACAACGTATTTATTTGAATTTTGTATACTTAGAAAGAGCCCCCAATGTGACAGCTGCTATTTTTTTATTTATCCAACAAACTGTGTGTTTCTAGTGTTCTAAAGACAAATAAAAAACACATCTGTGCTACTGAGATAGTGATAAATCTAGGTTCCTGACTTACAGAGGTGAGGGGTACCTTGTATATCTCATTACTTTTTATTTTGAAGAAATTACACACATTAGTTTCCATGTTAACTGTTTAGCTCATATATATTGTTGTCTCATTTTTATTTCTGAGTTAAATCTATTTTGATGATGAAGAGCCATTAGGTTAAAATCAGAAAAGAGTTTCACAGTGAATTACATTCCTCATAGAACAGAATTCCCCACAGGAATACTGTTGGTACTGCAGTTATTCTGCTGCTTTGTCACTCACTGCATTCATAACTTTGGAAATTTTGTAAAATCATAAGAATTAGCTTAACAAAGAGTAACCACTTTAGTAACCACTTTATAACCATGGCATGGCCCAGTGTTCATGCATTATAATCTCTGGCTTATAGTTTGTGATTCTCTCTCTGCATTTTAAATCTACTAACATGTGACTGAAGTTTTAATCCAACTTAGAGTTATATGTTTGTTTCTATACTTCTTAGCTTGTTTATATTAAATCTTTGTATTTCAAGAGGAGTTGAAAAAGTTGTCAAGGTCCAACTAGACAACAAATAAAACATAGGTATAAGACTATGAGTAAACAGGCCTAAGTATCACATCTTGATATAAACATAAACCCCTAAAGACTAACCTTGTTTGTCATTGCATTGCCACTGAATTATTTTAACTATTATTTAAGCTACCTTTAATCAGTTATTTGGATTCCTTTAGCAGCAGTTACATAAATGGTTGCCTTCAAACCATTTTTGAACTGATGTATAAACACATCATAAACACTATATTCCTGTATTTGTTATAGTAACCACTTTTGGAAGTTTTTTTTTCACCACCATTTAATTAATATAATAGATACCGTTTTAAACTTCTAGTCCAAAGTCGTGTTTGTCCAAAGTCAGGTCAACACCACCTGAGCAGCAATGCAACCTAAACAGCAAGATCATTGTGGAGTACTACTGCACACCTATTGGCTTCCCAGCCATCAGTTGTTTTAGAAGTTTGTAAAAACAAATGCTTTTAATCTTTTCTTTTCCAGCTTCCTATTTTGACTAGTTACCTAATAATGATTTAGAAACCTAATTGACAGCATAGAAATACATAATAACCATGTATTGAAAACAGACATGAGCAATATTATATCACCTGATGTAGTGGCTTTCATCCAACCATTTCATTACCTGCAAGCTTCTCAGTAATGAATATGCCATTAAAAGAAGATTTTTAATTTTCATGTTTCTCATGTTGTAATTCTCCAATAAATTTATCTGACTTCAAACATAAATAAGTTTCATTATTCCTCATTATTAAAAGAAACAAACACATTCTCCTTTACTGAAAGAGTGTCATATTATTAGATGACCTTCCTACATAAAACGATGAATGAAAAAGGACCTGACAACTCGCAGGAAAATATTTAATCAGACATTAGGACACTAATTGTTATTTAGGCAAGACACAAGACATTATTGTACTAACAAATGCTTTAAAATAGTATTTTACAAACAAGAGACAAAAACAGACTTAAGTTTTACTACACCATTAGACAAGTCCCAGCTTTTCAACAATTCATCACCGATTTCTTAATTTGGTTGCTTTAAACATGTTTTTAAAACATACTTGATAACTAGTAAAAATTGTATACAAATAAATGACATTTCAGATAAGTTTTATTGACTTAATGCTCTGGTAATAAAATTATAACAATCACTATTATTTTGATTTATTGCAAATTTTACTTTCGCCTTCAAAGAACTTGGTGTATGGCAGAATTGAATGCAATGCTGCTGCTGCCACCTCAAGGTCACTACTGAAAAGTGTGATGGTTCATTTACGGCTACTAACATTTAATAAACAGTAGCAAGACTCAGTTATTAGGAATGATCCGACTCCTCTGCATTCCTGCACTTATTCCATGCCCATTGTATGCAGATTCTACACAGATATTTGCAAAGAAAACATAATATTTTGTCTCTGTGTGCATGGAATTGCATGGACACTCACCTGTGTGCACATGTAGTGCTAAGGGTTAGAGAAGAAAATCTTTGGATATCAAGGAATGTTCATAAAGTTAGCCAAACCATGAGGTCCTAATTTTATATAAACTAATGAACTTGAATATACATAAACTAATGAATTTGACTTTCTAAACTTAAAAAGGGAATTTAGAATTTGGTCTAGTACCTTTTGGGTATGTGCTTGTTGCTTTTTTAAACTTGGAGATGAAAATCACAGTAGAATGTAGAACTCCACTTTGTCCAGTTGTTTCTGTTAATTTATTGAGGGAACAAGTGCTGAGGAGGTTCTTTAGGACAGATAGGAAAGTTATATAAGATTTCCTATTTAATGTTTTGGAGGAAAAGTAAATATATTTTGGAAAAAAATAGAATAATTTATTTCTTGGGTACTACACCTGCATTGTTGTGTATTTGTATGCATGCTCAGAAATCATATAAATCATGCAAATTTGTAACCTTAATAGTTCGACAGGAACATAACAGAAGCCAAACCATCATATATGACATGTGGGCAGATATATAAATTTTGCAAATTTAACGAGATTATGTTAATGCCACTGCTGCACTGAATTTATATGAAAAATATCACACTCTAAAATTACAAGTTACTGCATAAAGCCCACCTCAGGCACCTATGTGTCTAGATTTAAAAGCCCTACCTCATCCTATTTAGCAAGAACCAGATTGCACTTCAAGTAAAAAGGTCTGCAGGAAGAGATCAATCTATGGAACTTAAGGAAAGTTGCCAAGATGAGCCAGAAATGTAAGTATGGTATGTCCTGGCAATTTTTAAGATGTGCTTATTGAAGACAACACTTCAGAGGATCCAGTGTTCTTCATTCCTTTGCCCTGAAATACAAGTGTGGAATGGTTTGGCTATTTTTAAAATGTGCTTTTTAAAGACAAGAAAACGCTGCTCTTTGAGGCATTTCTTCAGCTCCTAAGGCAATCTACTACCATCAATCAACACTGCAAGTCCACTCCTTTTCAATACAGAATCATAAAATCACAGTGTTATATAGGAAAAAATATAGATTGCTACTTATTTTTTAAGAATTTTATAAATCTTTCTCTGCTGTTTCTTTTTTCCTCCAGTCCTACTCACACTCAACTACAGTTCAGACATCCTCTTCTGCTTTACACTCACTGCAGACCTTCCAATGAGAGACAAATATATCCATTGTGGTACTTTGACCAAGTCTGTAAAAATAATCTAACATACCAATGGTAGTTAGGGATGTCAGGGCTGTGTGACATTTGTATCTAACACTTAATACAGAATGCAGCTATAATTATGTTTTGCCAATACCACCAAGAGAAGCTTTCACTTACTTCAGAGATGAAACCAGCAGATACCAGCAGCTATGAAACCAATTGCTGTGCCACTATAACTAACTTCTACATGACAAAGATCCTGCAGGTGTAGTTTTATCAGAAAACCACCTTTATTTATTGTAGAGAACATTTCAGTATCTTCAGCCTGGGTGAAGCTTTCCATAAGGTCTTTATTTTCAGCTCACCTGGCCATAGTTTCTTGTATACTGGAAAAGCTATGAAGGAAGACAGCTTACCCAAGTTTCTACTCTTTGTATGTCACCTCCAATCCCATGTAAATTATTTTTTCACGTTCTCTTAAATTGAGTGTCTCCTAAGAACGACTGGCAGATTCTACGAAAATATAGCCATAAGTTTTACATTTTAGAGCACCTAATCTGGGATTTTTTCAGTTCTGTTTGGTTCTCTCTTTTCTCCAGGTATATAAATCCTATGATTTCTATCCTCCGCTCAAGACAGTAACACTCTCCCCAAACCACAAATGCAACTTCAAAATTTTAAGGAAACATCTAAAGAAAAAAAAAAAAGAGAGATTTCTGTATTTCTTACACTTAAGTGTTCTTTTTCTGGTCTCTTCCTAATACCAAGAAAAAGATGATGTTAAGAATTGTAAAATGCATTCTACAGAATAGCGTGACAGGAATTTTGAAAAAAAATATTCACTTATTCCTAAGATAAAGTTGTAAAAATAACTAAAGAAGCCAATGAGAAAGAAATACAGATTTCTGATTTTTTATTTTTTTTTTTTTTTTGTAAAAAGCAATATGAAATAAGTGACTTATGGTCTAATAACTAAGATTCAAGGGAGAGAAAGTTAGTTTGCACATAATAGGACAGATGCTGTTAAATCATCTCTAAATTGCAATTATGTATTTTACGTATACATTTACTTGCACACATAAAACTGGATTTACATATATCTTAGAGGTGGCCCTGAATCACAGGGTTTAAATCTGAAGTCAAGACTATATCTATAGACCCATAAATCCAGGGAAGGAGGGGAATGAATATAGGGATTTTTGGTCTAATTTCAAGTACAAAGTAAAGTATGTGTGATTTTAGGAAATGGAATAAGTTCTATAATAAAACAGAGTCAAAGATATTTCTCCTTAATTCATAGAAGAGTATACATAAAGGATAGAGTGAAAAAAATCTTATCATTCAATAACATCATTAAAAAATACAAGTTCTAAAGGAACAGGAGAGATTCACTGATTTGCAGTGTTAGCAATACTAAAATAATTAAAAGATGAATGAAGGAAAAACAAAACCCAAAAAAGAAGTTAAGAAATTGTGGCTATTGCCTGAATATACAACATACATCAGATTTACAGCTTTTTAGAAAGCAGTAATAATTTAGATTTAGTAAACATATTAGTAACCATCTTCTCAAAAAATAGGAGATACGTATCCAAATTAAATTACTGTATATCAGCCCCTAGATGCCATTGTTGCAGCTGAAATACCACTTAATAAAGAACTTTCCTCATTCTGCAATAGAAGAGGCTGTGTAAAGCAAAACAAACCATGTAAGTAATGTAAATTCTGCTCAGTTTTAATTCTTCAATGCCAAAGCAAAGACCTTTAAGACTACAATAAAAAAAAAAGCTAACCAGCTATACAAAAAGGTTGTACATGACTTTGGGGTTTTAACAGCTACCTAAGCACAATCATCGCAAAGGAGATTGCAATCCAAACCTCAATGTGAAACATCATAAACACCTTTCACAAGGAAAGAGACTTTGCAACTCCAATCAATGTTTGCCTCTATACAAAAAACTTTTGAGATTTCATATGGTTTACACATGTCTAATTCTGTCTGGAACAGCTGTACCCGTTTGCTCTACGCAAAAATATATAATTATTGGGGTTTTTTAATTTTACAATTTTTTTTTCTACAATATCTTGTAGCAATGAGTTCCAGGAGTTAATTACACATAATAACAACAAAAAAATAATCTAAAACTTCCCATACCTGTTTTGAAAGCCATTCAGCTTCTCTGAATATCTAGTTTGTCTGATGATAGGAGAAGCATATTTAAAGTGAAATTTATTTTCCTTATACTATCTATTATCCTTATGTATGTATCATGTTCTCCTGTACTATCTCTCTAGATAATGCAATACAGTATTGCTGTGCTTCCCTGTATATTTTTTCAGTACTTCTAATAATTTTTAATGCATCTGCAGTATTTTCTCTCAGAACAGAACACAGTGGTTTTTTTCATGATGAATAACACTATATTTTTTTCCTATTCAGAGCTCTTACCACTGTTCTCTTACTCTGTATTTTCATAGATTATACACCAGGTTTCGAAATTTCTATATTTAGAGGGTCAAAATGTTCCTTGTGTAAGGCTCCATTTCCCAGTAAGAACTCTCAAGATGACAGCCTGATATATCGAAGTACCCAACACATATGCACCTATGTGAATATATGCAAATTCTTACACCATTTTCTAACCAAGAAACTCCCAGAACTTTCTTTTTCATGTGATAATCACCTATATTTTATTCACTGCACTTTTTTTTTTCCAGACAGAACAGTGGTGAGCAAATAAACCTCAGTATGCAGATGCAGACAGTAAGAAACAAATTATTCAGGAAGAATGAGAAAAGTAAGCCCAGGCTCATGTATTGCTATATAACAATGTCTATAACAATGGCAGAAAAAAGTTTATGGAGGATCTACCTCATAATAGACAAAGCCCACCTCCAGGCTGCCAAGGCCTAAAATTGAAGCAAAATATAAAAGAGAGAAAAAAAACCCAAACATACTTCTTTACATGCCACTGAAAGTGCCCACACAGTGCTCTTGGGCACTGCTCACCCAGCAAGAGATACACAAGCCAAGGCCTCTGCTCCAACCAGTGCTCCATGCAAGTTTCACTTCTGTTGTACACATCACTATGAAGCAGCTCTTTAATCTCCACTCAGAAGATTCAGTGACCCCCTTTATATAATACATTATAATTATAATGAGAAAATAATAAAGCTCTTGGAATGATTTTGGAACAGCCAGACATGAAAATGTAGAAAACTCATGTGCTAAATTGAATTTTTTATTGACATCTATATAACTCATTGCTGTACAAATCATTAATGAAAATAAGCCTAATCGTTAATCTTGATGACTGAAAAGAGTTTTAGACTGAGGCCACAAAGAATAAACAGACACTTTATAGGCAAGTTACTATATGTAGATTTCACTTATTTAAAAAGTGTACACAAAGAAATATTTATACTTTGCATGTATCTACTTCAAGATAGCGTCTTTGCTGATGTAGCTCTAAGTTTACTTGGTGTTTCTAGACTATGTATTACTCTTAAATTAAGCTTATAATGTTTACCATAAAGCTCAGACCACTGACATTCTGTACATATTTATAGTAATTACAAAGCAGTTTTTTATAAACTTTTAAAAAACATCAACATTCTGAACACATTCTGCTCAATACAAGTGTGCCATCTCTACCACTCAGGGACAGTTGCCTTATCCACCTTTCTTTTACTTTCACGTCTCCTCCAACTTAAAAGAAGTGAAAATGAAAAATATGAAACGTACTTTGTGTGTGTGTGTGTGTGTGAAACTTAATGTAAAAGTGTAAAAACTAAATGTTTTTGGTGTATAATCATACTTACACAGAGAATGGTATCTTCAACTGAGACAAGCTTTAATTAAAACAAAAAACAACTGAGTGTATGGAAACCATTAGTCATTATCAACACAGTATTTTTAATCTAGATGTGCCAGATCCTAGCATATTTTAACTGGAAAAAGGAGTGTGAGAGTTCCATATTTGCAAGAGTGATTCCATTGAGATAACTGGTTAATTGAACTATGACAAATACAGAAATGGAAACTAAGCTTTTAAAGGAACATCTAATAACGCAGAGGAGCTGAAACAAAATGCTATAATTATTACTACTACGACATTTGTGAATACTATTCAGCTTCAATTTAAAAATAATATTTAAATGAAATGCATTTTAGTAGGTCTTAAGAAGAAAGAGTGTATCCTCGCATTTTGCATGGGAGTGTTCAAAAATATGGGTAGGCATGGAACTTGGGGAGATGATTTAGTGGTTAAGGTGGTGTAGGACTGATGGTTGGACTTGATCTTGATGGTCCATGATAATTCTATCGTTTTCTCCACAGCAATTTCTTTTAGAAACAATTCTTACCAAAATCTTACCAAAGTTATCTACCAGGTCAGAGGCTGTACAAGGTTTTAAGTAACTTCACACAATTAAACAGAGCTTCGTAATTCAAGGACTCAAAGTAACAGTAAAATTAGAGGTGAAACAATGCCTATTGAAAGGATGGGTAAATCTGTCTCTTGAATACTACCTTATTTGCTTATTTTTCAAATGTATCTCTTACCTTTGTGAAACAATACAGAAACATTAACAGAATTCCCAGCTGTGAGAAGGAGTGAACCTGCCAAAAGCTGCTACCATTTACCCCAGTGGTCCCCAAATCCAGCTGCAGACCCATCCACATCACTACACTTAAAACCCATTTCTGGAAATGAACATTAGATTTTATTTGCCATGACCTAGCCATAAGCCACGTCTGAAACTCATTAGTCCCCTAACTTGTCAGTTTATATGAAACATCTCATAAACCCACAGCACAAAACACTTCTGTGTAGCTTCTCAAAAAGCTACTTCTGTGTAGTTTGTCCCAAGATGCAGCACATGCTCTCCACTCCGTCCTGCTGCTCCATTTTCTTGTGACTTATCTGCAGGTTACACTTGGAAAAGTTTACACTTATTTACGATTTTAGACGCAAAACATGGGCCTTATTGTTTTGTCGGTCTTTTTAGCTACAGATGTTTGAAAACATCTGTGCTGAAAAAACACTGTGCTGAAAGAAAATACCTTTGGGGAGACTACACCTTTTTTTGAAGGGCAGCACGTTGCCTGGCTTGGCACTGGATGCTGGGATCCTCACCAGCTCCAGGCTCACAAAGTTAGGAAGCCAGATGATCACCCAAGCACAGGAGCTGCAAGGTAGAAACACCACTTATTTTGAGACTGAATAAAACCGATATGACTGAATAAAAGCGATACTGAGCCAGCAGGAGCGGCTGCGCATCGCTGTTGGCGCCGAATGGAAACTTAAATTAAGATGATAAACGCATCGACGGGACCCGCGTCGGGGCGAGGTCCGGGGACGGTGTGGCGGGGTGTCGGGGCGGGGTGTCGGGGCGGGGTGTCGGGGCGGGGTGTCGGGTTGGGTGTCACGGTGATATCCCCGCTTCACCCAGCGCGGCCGCCGCCGTTCCCGCGCTGGTCTCCATGGCAACGGCGCGGAGGTGGCGGCGCGGCGGCGGCGGCGGCAGAGTCCACCCGCCGGTCACCTGACGCGAGCCCGCCGGTCACGTGATAGGGGCTCCATCGTCGCCATCTTGAAGCGGTGGCCGGAGGTGAGGGGAAAAAAAAGAATTTTTTTTTTTTTTCTTTTTCTTTTTCTCCGTTAAAACCCCGGTAAAACTCAAGGCGGGCGGCGTCGCCGGGGGCAGCGGCCGGCGGCGGTGGGGCGGCAGGCAGGTAGGGCGCCAGGCGCGGCGGGCGGGCAGGCCCCGGGGCGGCGCGCCGCTGCCCATGTGCAGAGCCGCGGGCGGCTGCAGCTCCCGGCGGAGCCTTCTCCGGGCCCAGGCCGCGGCCGCCTCCCTCTCCTCTCCTCCCCAGCCTCATCCCATCTCACCTCAACGCCTCCCGGCGGGCGCTGCTTCTCGCCCACCCTGTGGTGCCGGGCCCGCTGCCGGAGGGGCCGCCCCGGCGGCATCTGCGCGATATAAAGCGGGGACCGCCGGGGGAGTGGCGGCGGGGGCGGACGACGGGGAGCGCAGAAGTCAGGGCGGGCTCGGGGGGTCCCGTAAGAGGATGTCGCGGTTCCGCGGCCAGCTGTCCCCGAGCCGCAGTCCGGTGGCAGCGCAGAGCTCCCGCCCGGGGAGTTTCCCTGCCCTCGGGGGCCGATCGGGCCGGGCCGGCCCCGCCGCGTTTGTCTCTTGTGCAGCGATTTGTTTTTCCGGGACCCGCAGGCATTTCACCGCCCGGGCGGGCTTTGGGGCTGCTCTGGATCTGCCCCGCAGGCCCCTCCGTCAGGTCCCTACCCCCTGTGCTGGTTCCTGTGCGGGGTCTGTGCGGGCAGAGCCGTCTGCCAGGCTCCAGTTTTGTGTCACGGCATTGAATCACCTTTGTTCCTAGTGAAAACGGTGTCGTGAGGAAAATCCGGATGCTTGGGTACTTGTCTTATCATGCCTCTAAAAACACAAGGTCTGCAGCAGTGAGGGTTAAACTTATTCTGAATAAAGAATGAGGGAGACCCTGGTGACACATCCAGAAACTTGGATCAGCTACAGGCATCCCAAATCCATACATCTGGAGTTACCCTCTCTCTGCTGTCATTTTTGATGGTTCAGAACTGACAAAATATTGCAGAATTTTCAACTTGAAGTATTTGTGGTGGGTATAAGGTGGGAATGATACTAACGTTGCTGATACTGATAGTTCTGGTGGTAACCTAAGTTGAATGGCAAATAAAAGTGACCTGAGTAGTTCTGCTTAGAATTTTTCTGTAGGAAAGGGACACTGCAGAATCTACTCTCATATGTCTGTTCATTACATTGCTGTATATGAGATCTGGAAGTAGAAAAGGGTGGATTTTCTGGGTGTTCAGTTCTGGAGGTTTTGGTTCAATCTGTGTATCTTTCTAGCAAAAAATAAAACTAAAATCCCCATGAAAAACTTGGGATACATTTAGGACTACTGATAAAAGAAATACCTAGCATCTCTATATTTCTGAGTTTTATATATAGTATATTAAAACAAATCTTGAGTATAAAATACATGCATGAATATACACTGGAACTTGAATAGGTTATTTTTAGACTATTGTTTTCAGAAGTGAATGTCTCTTAAGACTTTTTGTCCGGCTCCTCCACCCTTCACCCCACAGCTTTTCCCACATCACAAAGTATGTTTTCATGTAAATTTGTACATATTGGCTTCTAGTTTAACCTCCAACAGTACCACATTATTGCCTGTGGTTTATGGTCAGATATGTTTAAAGGAAGTGTAAGGGGAAATACTTACTGCCTCTAGCTTTCCCTCAAAACAGAAAAAAATACTCTTTAAAACTTTCATGCCCATTGATTTTCCCTAAATTAAGGAATTCTATAAAAAACTACAATTAGTAGCTTTTCTAGAAAATTACATTTATAAGTACGACTTGACATTTGAATAATATCCAATACAGTAATAGCAAAATACTAATTCAAATAAGTAGCAGAATTACTTTGTTTTCCTAACATATCAAGGAAAAAAAAATGCTTATTTTATAAATTAAGTTTGTTGAAAATTGTCATTTGCTTTAGGAGACATCAGTGTATCACAGTAGGTATGTTAGGAATACATTATCATACCATGGGTTTTAAACATAAATATGCCAATTACTATTATTTGTTATTTATCATTCAAATATGTAGTCCTTGTAAAGAAAAACACATCTGTAACAGTGCTAAACTTATTTTGTCTTTGTATAGCTTGGAGACAGGCTGGTATTGGGTCTCTTCAAGTTATTCTGCCTGGTTGTATTGAATAGCATCTATGCTGTCCACTAAATGTCCACATAATCTTGGCTATTTATATAGTAATTCTGAAAGTTTTTATTTAGTGGCATTAAGCATCCAAATTTACTAGAGCAGGAAATCTAAATAGAACTGGAGTGTATTTTTATTATTGCACATGTATAAATTGTAAGTTTTTTATAGAACCCTTTCTTCTAGGTATTATGGAAGAAGGCAGCAGTGTTGCAGTATTGATGCCAGATATTGGGGAACAGGAAGCTGTGCTGATTTCTGAAACAGTCATTGGCCCAGCACTGCAGAACAGTGAAGATCAGAGAAAATGTAAAACTGATCCACTAATCCATGTTATCCAGAAACTAAGCAAAATAGTTGAAAGTGAGAAGTCACAACGATGCCTTTTAATAGGGAAAAAACGTTCCCATCCTAATGCTGCTTCTGCACAGTCCTTTGATGCAGATGATCTTTGTGAAATCCCAGCTAAAGCAATTGAGCTATCTGTTATTGCTGCTAAAAAGACTGAAGAGTTACAAGCAGATTATTTTGTGACTGAATGTCTTCCACAAAGCAAAAAAAAGGTGACATGCTACCAGTGTAGTCTATGTAAGTTTCTGTCACCTTCTCTCTTAACACTACAAGAACACATAAAACAACACGGGCAGAAAAATGAAGTGATATTAATGTGCTCAGAATGTCATTTTGCTTCAAAAAGCCAAGAAGAACTTGAATCACACTTCCAAAATCACCATGAGAATTACGGTAAAAATAACATCCAGACAAAAGTGCAGCAATGTGTAAATGTTGCAAGTTCATTTTTGCAGGCACCTGTGGAAGGAAGTGTCAAGGCAGGGACTGATCAGACAGGAAATCCAGAATGTAAAGATGTAACTCCATCTACTCATACCCCTGAAGTGGGTAGGAGGAAGTGGTATACCTATGAGCAGTATGGCATGTACCGGTGTTTGATTTGTCGGTACACCTGTGGTCAGCAAAGAATGTTGAAAACACATGCTTGGAAACATGCAGGTGAGGTTGACTGCTCCTATCCTATCTTTGAGGAAGAAAATGAAACTACCAGCCTGTCTGAGACAGTTGTAACTCACACACCTCATAGTGTGGATACAGTTGTTCTTTCTTTGGAAAATAATGAACTTGATATCCCTGGTGAACCTTCTCTTCAACTTCAGATTTGCAATTCTGAGCAACTATCATGTAAATCGCCTGTAGGAACAACTGTAAAAGAGGAAGAGCTGCTGCATCAGTCTGTAGTGCATTCTCCTACTACAGAGGTTTTAGAGGAGACTGTATCAGATGCAGAACAGGATAATATGATAACAGATAGCCTACTTTCATCAGCACAGAAAATCATCAGTTGTAGTCCAAATAAAAAGGGTCATGTTAATGTAATAGTGGAGCGTTTGCCAGGTGCAGAAGAAAGTGTCTTGCAAAAGCCTTTCTTGATGAACACTGACATTGAAAGAGAAAAAAAATTAATCTCGGAGGAATCCCATGTTACCTGTGAAGAACCTGATGAAGTTTATCATTCAGATGAAATTCAAGAAGTAATAATAGGATGGAATAATACTGAGAAGAAAGATAATGAATTAAGCTCTAATAAAAATGTAGCAACTGATGAAAATGTGCCTCCTGCACGAAGAAGGACAAATTCTGAGTCTTTACGACTCCACTCGTTAGCTGCAGAAGCTCTTGTTACAATGCCAACCAGAGCTGCAGAACTGACAAGGGCCAGCTTCAGGGCTGTGACTGGAGAGGATGATGTGGTCACAGGTGCCGGACCAGGAGAAGCTGATGGCCAGTGTATGGCTCATTCTAAAGTGGTATCCTCCCTTAAGAGCCCTTCAGAGGAGTTCAGTGGCTTAAACCAAAGTGGACGTGCAATAGTCGAGATACAGAAAGAAAGGCCAGTGTTATCAGAAGCACCAATTAAAATGGGCATCAGTATGTCACTGCTCACTGTCATTGAAAAACTGAAGGAGAGGACAGATCAGAATGCTTCTGATGATGACATTCTGAAAGAATTACAAGACAATGCACAATGCCAAAACGCAAATGATGCAAATATTCCTGGAAGTAACCTAGTTGAATATATACCTAATGCAGACCGACCCTACCGCTGTCGCCTCTGCCATTACAGCAGTGGTAATAAGGGCTACATAAAGCAACACTTGAGAGTCCATCGTCAGAGGCAGCCATACCAGTGTCCTATCTGTGAACACATTGCTGACAATAGTAAGGATTTAGAGAGCCACATGATCAACCACTGCAAAGCAAGAATGTATCAATGCAAGCAGTGTGAAGAATCCTTTCATTATAAGGTAAAGTTCTTTCCTGTGCCTGTCTGTAATAGCTAAATAATCTATTTTGCTGCTTTTAAAATAAGTGGTGATCCCTCTTTCTAACAGTTAAGTCTGACATCCTGGGTTCATCACCATTACAACTGGTAACTCTTGCCAGCAGCTCTTTCCGAATATCCAAGTCAGCTATTAACTGTTCTGCTCTACCCACTGAAATAAACTTGCTTTCTCACATATTATTTTCCTGAGAACCATTTTACAGATGTATTAATACCGTGTTGGTTTTCTGCCCACATGTAGCACCTACAGGAGGAAATGGGAGCATCAGAGAACTTAACAGTTGAAACTTTAAAAGAATGCTCAGATATGCCTTCTAGTTGTGATTGTGTGCGAAAGTCATGGCATTTAAGAGTAACATGAAACACTTTGAAGCAGAAATTTTCTTTTTTTCCTCTGTTACTGTTTTGGTCTGGGTGTTTTGGAGAACTTGCATCTGAAATATGACACATCAGAGCAGAATAATGTACTTCTGCCATTTTTTATAATTGTTATTTTAAGCATTAGTGCTGGTTTGTCCTTTTATGCTCAGTTTAGTACTCAGGAATATAGAACAGAGAGCCACAGTATCTAGCTGTACAACTAGTGCAAGTTTCCCATATTTACTGTTGTTTAGTCCTACTTAAAAATTGTACAGGCAGGGTAGAAAAAGGCTCCTCCCTCGTCCCCCTTCTGCAAGTAGAAACAGCAGTAAACTTCTTGAGTCACTTGGAAACATAAAAATCAAGTCAATTTTCACATAAGCCATCCTCTAACTTCTCTAATACTGCTTTTGGAATATAATAAATCTGGGGGAAGAACAGCTTGCTATGGGAATGGAGGAAGATGAAAATTTATTTTCTAAATTAAACACATCATATAATCCTCTCAGTCAGTCTCATCAATGCTTTATCTTATTAATTAATGTGACTTTGTTTTGTTTATAATAAGATTACCTGAGGTATAATCTGTATGTATGTTAACATATATTTTATAACAGTTGACATTAAAACTTGAGTAACAGTGTCACAAGTGATTTAAATGTTTCAACTGACCAGTTTATGTTTGTAATGTATATTTAAACTTGGGAAATTGTTTTTTCAGAGCCAGCTGCGAAATCATGAAAGAGAACAACATAGTCTTCCAGATATCTTTTCAACAGCTACATCTAACAAACTAATAGTTTCCAACGAAGTAGATGAAAGAGAAGGTACTGTTTATCTTTACACTTGAATTACAAAATGTCACACATAACATTACTTCTGTTTGTTATATTTGTCTAAGACTAATTTTAAGATCTCACTGGTGCTGAAATGTTTTCATGCCTGTTCATAACCTTAAATGTACTTTTCAGTGTGCAAAGCTTAACACAATCAGTTTTGAGATATCTTACTGACATTTATTGGTAGATCTGACATTTTTAGCCCCTTTAATTGAACCTTATATTTCTTCTTATGAAGAACAACTGGTATGACTTTTTCAGAAAATAATCTTTTTTTTCCTTCCTTCAGTAGCTACAGTATTGCCCCAATCACCTACAGTTAACAAAAGAAATTCTTTTTGTAAACTCACTGTGCTAGTAGTTTGCTGTCAGCATATACATACCATACCATTCACTCTGTATTTAAAAATTTCTGTTCAATTATGCAGTGTTCAAAATGAGGAATTTCTTTTAGCCCTTAAAAGGCAAACAAGGCATTCAAAAAATGCATGGATCTGTAATAGTTGCCAGGGTAACAGTATGTATGCCTTTTGTAAAAGCTTGTTTAACTGTATATCTGCTTATAATTTAATAGGGTTGGTTTTAAAAATAACAACAACCAAACCCTTGATGTGTTAAGGCAGTGAAATAGGGGGAAAATAGCCAAATTTTGAACTTTTAGGAGAAAATGCGGTCTTAAAAACCTTCAAATATCCTGGAGGCCCAATATTTATTATTGCCACTTGAATGCATCATCTTCTCTGGTGAGCTAAAGTTTGTGAAAAGTTTCACAGCATTTTTCTTCTGAGGACAACAGTGTAATTAGTATTTTGCAATTTCATAGCACTGTGGGAAAATACTAGTAATTCTGAACCTCTGAAGAGCTGTGGGCTGAAGTGTTTCCATTTTGTGCACATAGCTCTTTTCTGTGCTATGGTCTCTTGTTTATTTAGATAGCAAAATGTGCACTATAACAGAATTTAGATTGCAGTTGAAATTTCTGGGTTCTACCCTCACCTCTACAGCTGATCAGTGAGTATGAAAGTAATCGTTGGAACTGATGCAACCACTTGTGAAAAAAGGTATAAACCAGTACGAGCCAGGGTGGACAGCTTGAACCATTAATAATTTGTCCAAAGCAACATCGTGGATGTCAGAATAGAAGGAGATCCCTAACTCTTAACTTCTGTTCTCCTAGCTCATGCTGCCTCTTTTTCTGGCTTTCACTATACAACGTAGAGAAACTTTAATTATCTTGCCAGCCTCAGGTAGAATGATCCTTCCCAATGCCTTTTTGCTCTCATCAATGCAGAAGGCATTTGAATTCAGGAAACTTACCTGCAGTGCTTATCACATCCCTAATACCTAAGCCTGAGAGAGACATCTGAATGCAGGGGACACAGGAAAAAGACAAGGGAGAGTCTGCTGTTAGTGAGAATGTTCCCATTAAGTAGTGGGATTTTCTTTTCAGAAGAGTTATATATATTTTAATGGAAGTGATAGGAAATAAAATGTTTTTAGTTTAGCTGGTTACAGTATCTATGAACACAGTTTGGACTATGACTTCTGATACAGTTTTGTTTATTTTAAAACCAGTGTTTTTAAAGATGTCATGATACAGGAATAACTACTTCACAGTTCCTGAAATGTGTCAGATTTTGGGGAATACTGTATTTTTTGAGCTAAACTCCTGATAAGGTAGCTGAATATCAAGATGACCGTCTCCTTATAAAAATACTATTTTTAAATAAGGTGGTTTTGGATTTACATCCTGATCTTGTAACTTAACTCACATGAAAAAGGAGCCTCTGTTTGAGAGAAATGTCTGCTTTCAATTTAACTAGAGATTTTTTTTGTTCTTATTTTTTCTTGCTCATTATTATCTTAGAGAAGTGTTACACGCGTGCACTTTAATTGATTGTTTACCCTACATGAAATTTACCAATATGGCTTGAATGAAAAGAGTTTTCCTTTTAAACTTTTATTAACTCATACTGTGGAAGACTTAAATTATTTCAGAACCAATTTATAATCAAATTGCAACATCACTGCAGTACAGCAATCTCTTGTCAAACAGATGTCATCCCTATAAAGCGACACAAAACAAAGAAGTTTATGGCGAAGCATCTGTTTATGTGAAAGATGCCTGAACTGGAACAGTTTCATTTCTTGTTTATGAAATAGTTAGTCCTAAAAGTCTCTTTATTCTTCATGGTTGTACAATAAATTAAAAGTGAGCATTATGACACTGGACATGATCAGATTGTAAATGTCTAATAATGAAGGAATAGGGTAATAAGCAGCATTACAAGAGCACCTGTTAGTGCTGCTAGAACTAAGATCTGTTATTTCCCTGTTTGCTTTTAAGAGAGCTGATATCCTCCATCCAGAAAGCAGGAAAGGCCCCAAACCCACAAGAAATAAGGCAGTTCAGTGTGTAGGAGACACAACAGTTACTTTGCAATGGAGTGACATTATATGGTGTATTATGTGCATTTTGTTGAAGGAATAAAGTAGTGATTGCTAGAAATAATTGTTCCTAAGTGTGTGCTACTGGGTAGCTAGCCACTTATAACTGTGCAATAGATAATATGTTTGCATAATGCTTTAAAAACCTTGTTAGATACTGTTTGTTTTAAGCTGCCTGCCCAATAAAATACCAAATTTGTAACAGAAAACACATTTGAAGCAGTTTATTCTAAAGCTGCACAATTTTAGATGGAAAACCCATTCAAGTAAAGCATTCAATAGCTTAACCTTCACACAACCCCTGCTCTCCCATAGATCTGTAGGGCAGTAAGTATTTTCGTATTCACTTGAGGTCTTCTGCATAAATAAATGTGTATATGTAAAATAATAATTGTAGAAATAGAAATTCCAAAGTCTCCAAGTATTTATTATTTTTTTGATCATTTACAGAAAGAATTAGGACTTTTTAATGTATGATTATATTTGTAGGAAAAAATTATGTTTTGGCTTAAAGTAGACTTAAAAAAGTGCATGTTATATATTGCATATCTTTAAAGTCTCTACAAGAGTGAACACTGTCATGTTTTAAAGTAAAAAATATAAATTATTTTTTCTGTCAACTTGGCACACAGAACTAGACAAATTTTATGTCAGACTGTCTTTGTATTCAGATTGCTATTTTATTTTATGTAGCATATTATATTATGCAGAATAACCCTCTGAGATTATCAGCCCTACCTAATTACTTTGCATCTTGAGCCAAAAGTGATGAACTTTGGAGTGAAAGGTTAATTAGTGGTAATTTTGTCTCACTGTTTAAGTTAGCTGTTTGAATTTATCTCACAGAATAATCTATCTAAAAATTTTGGCTTTTTTTAGAAAAAACAATTCAGTGTTTACCTAGGGGGGGGGAGGGTAACAAAGTGAGAAGTTGAATTTCCATTTTGTGTGGTTCATTCTCTACTGGTTTATTCCACAATGTCTCCTTTAAATGAGAGTTTTACCATAAAGATTCTTAATTGTTGCTTTGATAATGAAGAGATTCAGTCTGGGTTACTAAAGTCTAGCATCATCCAGAGGAAATTTGAGAACAAAATTACCTTTACAGAGTCTGTTCAGTGTTTTGGTCTCAACAGATGGAACTCCTGATTCAAGATAAACTCTACAGTTCCTCCAGAGTTCATTCTGCTTGTCTCATTTCTTACTTAGCTAAAAATATTTGGAATTGAGGAGGTGATAAGGGAGGGGATTTCAGTTAGTTTTTTATTACTCTAAACTAAAAAGAAGTTCACATTATTTAGACCTAACCCAAGATGTGTCTAAAGTCCACTTTCCATCTTTTTGGACACTTATTTCAAATTTCAAACTTGCCTGTCTTTTCAAACTGCAGATCAGAACAGTGGCAGATAGATGCTCCTTTCAGTGCTCTTGACCTTGACAAGCCTTTAGTAATTCTTCAGGATTCAGAGTAGAAGGACCCAATTTGGGAAATCAGAACTTAAATTTTGGAGTTATATTTGTTTTCTGGAGGAGCTGAGAGGCCTGGGAAGTAAATCACCTGCTGCTATCAGAGTTCTTAAGGCGATATCTACTAAAATCCATCCAGTTAATAATACACCCTTTTCTGTTACACCTTGGATCTTCTGGTATATCCCAGTAGAAGTAAACCCCTTCACAAACTAATGATGTGCTTGTGCTGGAGAGGTGCTTCATATGAGCATCTTCTGAAGTCTGTTCTTGCAAGACTTGAGCTTTATTTTGTGTCCCACACATTTTTAATTGAACTGTCTATTTATTTTGGCTTAGGCATGTACTTTGTTAATGATCTCAGCCACCAGAGAAATTCTTTAAGGTTCTCCATCAAAGCTTCTTCGAAGTTCACATACATAACTGAGAATAATGGCTTGAGTGTTCAGCCAGCTAATAAGAATTTGGTGTAAAGATGAAATGAACTTGAGCACCTTTCTTCCACTTGGAAGAAAAAAAAAAGTAAAATTACTTAGGTTAGATGCAGAAAGAAAACCCTTTGATTCTAGTTTGATGTTTCCTTTAAGAGTAGTGCTGATTGAAACAGCTCCAGCCTTGGTGTTCCTTCATGTTTCTGCTGTTTCCTCATTCTGGGAGTGCATGAGGGCTGCATGATGGGCTGGAATGGGAAAACAGCCTGCATAAAAAATACCATCCCTCTTCCCTAACGTGAATGTTTTAACCTAAATCAGTTTCATTATTCAGTGAGGGAGAAGGAAAAGAGCAGTCTGAGTCTACACACATCTCAAAAATGCTCAAACTGTGCACTTGCAGGCACACATTTTCCTGTGTTCAATTAGTCATTAGCCATTGTCTCTGCAACCATTAATTTTTCAAGAGTCTCTTTGATTCTAGAAAGAAAAAACTATTTTTGCTACAATTGCATTTTAGTAATTTGGAGAAGTTCCAAATTAATTCTTAGCACATCTGGTCAGCATCTTTTTTATCATCTCAAATCCTTCTGAAATTGTGATTGTATACAGATGATAAAGAGGATTGAGATGTTTTGGGAGGCCTTTTGGTTTTCTTTCCTATATTTTCAAGTTTGAAACTTGTCTTTTCTCAATGCTCATCTTTTCCTTTGATTTGATCCATTCTGTGAAGCAGTGAAACAGCCGGGTTCAGCAGTTCCCACATCTTTTATCATCTTTTGCTGTAAATTGAATTTTAACTCAAATGCAGGAAAGGAAGTGTCCACAGTAGAGAGAAAGAATGTGTCTTCCCAAAATTTTAATAGTGCCAATAAGTAGCAGGGCAAATCCAGAATTATCTCTGTGTGTGTTGCAAGTTTGCTCCAGATACTTTAAAAGTATTAACTATTTCTAGATATTTAAAAGTACTTCTTTAAAACGTTAAAACATGTTGTGCTAAAAGTATAGTCTGAGAACTCCTTAAACGCTTTAAAATAATGGATTTTGTTTCATATAGGAAGTAAATCCTCAGTACAGAAACTGTACAGATGTGATGTGTGTGACTACACAAGCACAACTTACGTTGGTGTACGGAATCACAGACGAATTCATAACTCTGATAAGCCATATAGGTAAGTGTCTCAAATACTGCTGGCTTATGCCATATATCTATGCTACTTATTTTAACTAAAAAGGCTACTTAATTGCTCATGCAGTTTTGAAGATACTGTTAAATAAATTTACATAATTTTACTGCAAATTTGAAGGAGCCACACTTGCTGATTGACTCTATGTAATTAAGATTTACTAACTTGTCTAGGATGCATCTTTGCTTGCTTTTAGTTTGAATCATTCAGAAAGGGAAATAATTACATCGTATTATTAACTTTGGCCAAAAGTAATAATACAGTTCTTGAACACCTTGCATGCCTAAAAGTTCATTTTGTACTTGCTCTATTGCAAAATGTTTTCCATTGTCATATTGCTGCTTTGCACACTGGCTTTTACAGTGTGGTAAAATTCTTCCCTTTGTCTTGTCACCAGTCCCCTCAGCTTTTTCACAGGTCTCAAGTAATATTAAGTGTCATTTAGGATCACATTTTGTAACTTTTCTGCAAGGGTGTCATATAGATTTATACAGAAACTTTGATATCTAAAGTCATGTGTAATACTATAACTCAGGTCCCCAGCAGAAAAATAAATCATGCCTTTTTCTATTGATTGCTGCATAAATTCCCACAAATTCAATCTATGCTTACTCAGTGTGGATCTCTGTCCCTCTCTAGTGGCTAGAAAATAGATCTGACTTAATAGGATTTTGAAATAATAGAGTCCTACCATTTTAGTACAGATTCTGGAAAATCAACACCTTGAAATGCTGAGGTCAACCACAGACTTCTGACTTTGTTTATCCAGAAGAGGAAGACATGTTGTATTTTTATTTGTTCATTATTATAATGATTGCCCATTAAACTAGCAAAAATTTGCAAGATCTTTGCTCAGAGACCAAGTGTGGAGTACAAATAGATTTTTTTTTTCCACCTTAGAATCTTCCCTATTGACATTTTTTATTTAGTGGTGTTGGAAAATCAGATACTGTGGAGTGTCTTGTATATGATAGTTTTCCATCGTTGAGACAGCCTGCTGCATACTAAATTTAAGCTAACTGATCTGGCTTGCTTTTCTTATTTTTTCATGAACCTCTTAGACAAATCTGCTGACCTGGTAGGATGCTTAAGCCACAGCCTAAAATCTGTAAAGAACCAGTATTTATGGTATTTCTCCCGAAACATGTAGTTCTTCTAGTACCAGATAGCAACCTACTATATTGCTGTCATTTTTATAGTTGTAAACATTTTTTGTTTGACAAAAATTGATGAAAATGAAACTGGATAGCCTCCAGTGGTGCATTTTTGTAGGTTTGATACCTTCTGGATTTTCATACTGCACAATTAAGTCCTTTCAAAAGCAAAATGTACAATCTCAAGCTAAGTACCCTGCAGTCTGAAGCTGTTTCATGCTGTAGACCAGACTTGAAAAATACCAGACATTTTCCATTTCAGAAAAATAAACCATTTAAGTAATAATAAATTTGCAGAGTTTTAGCTGAGCTTGGGAGTTCCTATTTCAGTATGTTATGTACAAGAAGCTTGTGTGGTAGCATATTGATATTTATGAGTAGTGTAGTATTTTGTTTAATACTTTACGAAATAAATCCATGGACGTAAATTTAGATCCTAACTGTTTTATGTATTGTTTTTACAGAAAGATATTGTAACTGAAGTAAAAATTAAAAATTTAGCTGGCATCATGTGACACAATGGTCCTTGAATCAAAGGCACTTGAAGCTAAATGTGCTGATCTTGTCCTGACTTCCTATTTCAAATACAACGTTTTGCAACAGAGATGGTTTATTACTAGATTGGCTTTTAAAATGTGAGGAGAAACATAGCTGCTGCATTATGTAAAACATTTATTTGAGGAACAAGACTCTTTCTAAATACACTATGTCCCCTGTAGTTCTTACAGTCCTATTCTGCCTTTGCATAGCACAGTCAATCAACTGCCAAGACAAGCTGCAACTCTTCAAGTGCATCTGCATCTCCCTATACTTCATGACACTTACTGACTTCAGTAGAGGTGCACAAAACAGGTGCTAGGAAGGAGCACAGTCCATATGCCTCCTGCTTCTTGCTCAAACATGGGGAGCTTTTTGGGCTTCAAAAGATTCTCCCCATCCAAAAATTGAAAGTTAACTTGGACTTGAGTAAAATATCATTAGTCTTTAACTGTAGTCTTCCCAGGCACTTTGCTTTCTCATAGATTTTTTATTTCCTGGAATAGTGTTAGCAGTTACTTGTCAGATTAGTTTATTTGTTATTGTCTCTTCAGATGTCGAGTGTGTGACTTCGCCACCACAAATATGAATAGCTTGAAATGCCATATGAGGCGCCACCCCCAGGAGCATCAGGCAGTGCAGCTAATGGAACAGTACAAGTATGTAACAGTTCTAATTTGGCAAAAAGCTGTGATAGTAGTGATTTTGTTGTGTTAAGATACAAAGAGTTCAGATTCTATTATTTCCTCACCCCCCCAAGATTAATTCCTTTTTCCAGTGACTTGTTTGTTTGTTTGTTTTTTGAGAGAAAGAGATTTGGTGTAGCATTCCTAGATTATGTTTATGCTATCTTATTAAACATGTCCATGGCCTCCCTTCAGTATTAAGATTTATTTTTTTTTTCCAGAATGGGGTGGTTGCACATAAACTGCCTATTGTAAGTAGCATGCTTGGAATTGTTTGGGAGAATGTGTGTGCTAAAGCCATGCCAGGGGCACTGCTAGCATTTAACATTATAGATTGTTAAATGCCAGTACTTAGGAATGTTCTCTGGCTTTGTTTAATATTCTAGTGTAGGCACAGTCTTTGCACATACATGTTAGTTAGAATCCAGATTGGCATCACATTGCCTTAGTTAAGAATTAGAATGACTGGTCATTACATTTAGGTGATGAGTGTCCCTTATAGTCTGTCTACAGATAAGCATTTTATATATATATGAAAGTTGGCACAAATATGTGCAGTTTTTTACTACTAATTTGAAACAAAACAAAAAACTGGGAGATAATATCAGTAATGTTCTGAATATTCCTTAGTGCAAGATTTTAAAGCCAATACAATGAACTCAAATGAAGCACTTTCACATAGTTTCTTCTAAAGAAAACCTCCTTCTACAGTTTCCAGCTCCTGCATTTTTCCCCAAAAATATTCCTAGTAGCTTTAAGGTCTTTTTACTCTGCTGTCATACTTCATGCAATATAGCTGAGTGCTCTTAGTATTACCCAGGATTACTGAAAACCCCCACACTTTGGTCTCTGTATCCCCAAGGAGACAGTCTATCAAGAGCCACAAGATAATTGGTTCCTCATTAGATCAATTTAGTAAATACTCAAACAGTGAAGTTTAGTAATTCAACATTGGTCAACCAGTAGGGCAAATCATGCTACAGAACTGAAACAGTTCTGCTACTAAACTCAATGGTAAATAATTTTGTTTCTCTGGAAATGTGTTGTACATGCTGTAAGTATACATTAGGTATGTGATCATAAAGTGCAGTGCATCAGGCTAAAAACTGCTACGTTTCTGTCTTTGATTTGAGTCAACAGCATTTGGTCCATGATACTGCTCTCAGCAAATTAAATTGGATTAGTAAATCACCTGAGTAAATTAATGCATTTAAAAAAATGAGACTATAATTAAAACAATCACTGAACTGTTGGTTCATTCACTGTACTACCAGCCCACTGACCAAGCTGTGTTAGTGGTGCACAAAAGTCATTTATATAGTAAGACTAGTGGAATATATATGATTTGTTGATCTTAGTGATTTGGGAAAAAAGAAAAAATTGGTCTAATTTCATCTATAAATTACCTATAAGGTCTGCCTTTTATCTTATTTTTTATGATTCCATTATTTTGTAACAGCCCTATTAGAAATTTTAAGATTCTCAACCTGAGAGTGAGCTTGCCTGTATCTGAAAGGATCTGTTTTCTTCATAAGGCTTCAACTTAGAAGGAAAAGAGAAAAATAGGATAGTACATTCTAAATCAAGCAATAGAGCAAAGTGAGCTAGAAGCACATGCCTGTTGTTCCCCAGCTGGAGAGAATTATCTTGCTACATAAGCAAGGTAATGTACTATGCCTTCACCTAACTTGAGATTTTTTCTGTTCTATACGGTCTTCTTCTGAGCAGAAATAATTTCCTGTGTATGTTTATTTGCAAGGCATTTAAGGACTATATCCTACTGTCATTAAGAACAAGAGGTAAAAACTTACTGAATTGCAGTGTATGAGACAGTTTTATGTATGGGTTTTAGTGTTCCCAGGTTATATTTCTGAAAAAGTCTTGAAAAATGGAAAAAAACTTACTAGTAGTCATTTTAACAGACTCATTATAGTGTAACATATCAGGACCAAACTGTTTTAGTGGAAAACATCTTACTTTCATTCAGGAATGAGATAAGACTGAGATGCTTTCCTATCTGTACTTTATTAGAACAAGGGCACCTTTGATTGATCCTGGTCTTTTCCATTTGACTTGAGAAACTGAAGACTTCCAGAGTAGCAGATAGCTAAGCAAAGCAGCTTCCTCATTCAAAAGACAAAGAGCTACATCATCTTTGCCACAAGTACTCTTCTGCTCTGGCTTATCACTCATCTCCTTCATGCTGTCATGACTAATTTATCACCTTAGAAAACACTTGTAAAAAAGCTGCCTCTGCTGTGTGTTTGCATATGAAAAATGTCCTAGGGGAGTTTGATCAGTCTTGGGTTATTTGTGTCCGTAAATATGTGCTACCTCTCTGTGTAAATAGGATTTATTCTTCTGGGGTTTGTTCTTTACTGTGCAAGGCTGTGTTTTATAGGGAAATAGAAAATTTAGTCCTCTAGTAGCTGAGCTGATGGAAAACTATGGACAAAATTGTCACCTGTCTGAATCTTGATCTGTAAATATATTCAAAACCTGAGTGGACACTGTCCTTAGCAAGGTCGTGTAGCAGGTGGGTTGGACCTGGTGATCTCAAAACGTCCCTTCCAACTTCAACAGTTCTGTGATCCTTAAATAAACTAATATATTCTACAGTAGGAAAGACTTGTTTGTTCAATTAAAATTATCAGTGCCAGTTACACAGCTCCTGCTTGATGCAGAGCAACAGTAAAGAGAACTCACTACCTACTTGCCAGATACCACACCAACGTACTCCACATTTCTGCTGTCATCAGAACCTTTGCATTTTTGTGGTATTTAAACAATTTTAACAGGCCAAACAGATAAGATTTTAACTCAGTTGTTTAAGAAGTCTGAAAAAACAAGCTGTATAATTCTTACACCCTAGAAACAGTATTTTGCAAATTGCTCAGGATGAAACTTTGCAAATCAACTTGACCTTGTTGCAAAACTGTAAAGGGGGAGCAAGAAGAGGTCTGATGTGTATCTCTGTTTACTCAACTTTCGGAAGAACTAATCCAATACTCAACTAATACAATTTAACACCTAAAGATTTCTCTTTTTCCTTCTCCACCTTTTTTTCCCTAGGTGTTCTCTCTGTGGATATGTATGTAGCCATCCCCCGTCCTTGAAGTCCCACATGTGGAAACATGCAAGTGACCAAAATTATAACTATGAACAAGTGAACAAGGCTATTAATGATGCAATTTTGCAAAGCAGCAGGTACGTCTGATTTAGTTTCAAGCCCTGTCATCTAGAATTTTCAAAGGACCACACTAATTAAAAATAAAGTTCCTGTCAAAAAGCAACAACTGCCTATTTTGATATTTGTTTTGTTTTTTTATTATTTTAGGTTTCAAGGACAGCTTCCTGACAAAACCTTATTAGAAGGCACAGATGAAAGTACAGTACCCATACTAGGAAATTCCGACAACTTGCTCTCTTTTACAGAGTCTACTAACCAGACTACAAATGAAATTTCAGGTTCTGATGAAAATGAAAAACCTAGCTTGATGAATACCTCATGCAATTTAGAAAAGAACTCTGCTCTACCCCATCTTGGCACAGAATACTGCGTTCTTCTCTTCTGCTGCTGCATTTGTGGTTTTGAGTCTACCAACAAAGAAAATCTGCTGGATCATATGAAAGAACATGAAGGTGAAATAATAAACATCATTTTAAATAAGGATCACAGCACCATTCAGAGTACAAACTAAGTGAAGCAGTAAGTTAAAGACAGGATTTCCTAGAGTTAACTTTTTTCTTACTTTGCTAGTCTTTGCCTGAAAAACTTACTAAAGAGAAGAATTGCAAGCAAAACTTGATTTCCCATTCTGAGTTCTTGTTTCAGTAGGAGTACAGTATTTTAACCAAGGACTGATCAGTCATTTGAGAGATAAATATAAGGAGTAGAAAATAAAATGATCCATTGTAACCTCTTATTTCTCTATATGGTGCCAAGAATTTAGGATTGTTGGAGGGTTTTTCTTTAACTGTCAGGTACTAGTTAGTAATATATCATAAGTACAGTATGTTAAAACTCAAAGGTATGAAAGCTTTCTATCAATTGAAAAGCTTTTTTCTTACTCCCTCTTCATTGTTCTCCAAGTACTGCAGCAAAGAACATTTTCACCCTCTTGTTTGAAACTGGGAATAGACCAGAAAAAAATTTTACAATATGATCTTATAAACC
This sequence comes from Phaethornis superciliosus, assembly GCA_023637945.1. Classification (NCBI taxonomy): domain Eukaryota; kingdom Metazoa; phylum Chordata; class Aves; order Apodiformes; family Trochilidae; genus Phaethornis; species Phaethornis superciliosus. The sequence continues at coordinate 10,455,374 of JAJQWJ010000014.1, read as the reverse complement.
CCATTGCCTGGATTCTGGAAGGTAGGGAAAGGAGAAGTAGGTGAGGGCATGTGTGTGCTTGCATAGACATTTCATTTTTCCCTATATATTTCTAAGGCCTTACAAACTCCAAGTTTTCCTTTAACAAAAATCTGCTCTCTTTTCTATTGATTTAGAGCAGCAGGAGCTGAGGAGCCTCTAAGCACTTTGCTAATAACTATTTTTTTGATTGGATCCTTACTAAAAAACCTGCTATCTTTTGAATTTATGGTATGTAGAAGATCCTTTACAAGAATGACCTGCTGTTTCTTGATGGTTTTCATTCAACAGAACTATTTAAAAAAAAAAAAAGGCAACTTATCATGTCACTTTTAATTCGTGATTACATTGCAGATGGTATGAGCAATGTTTCTGAATGAGAACAAGATATTAACAATAACTGCCACGAAGATACATAGATTTAACCTATTGATTCCTAAAGATGTAGACAAGCATAAAGTGGGGTTTTAAGAAACACCTACATGCTTTGGAGTTCTTTGAAATCCCACTGGCTGTCTAAAATTTCCCTTTTGTCTGGCAGAGCTGTAACTGTAGAAAATTCACTGAAAGAATAATCTTCCTTTAGAAAGTTATATTTTTTTAAAAAGCAAGCAATATTTTTAGCCAAAACTGTATCTGGTCACTTCTAGAATGAATTTTCCTAGCACATATAATGGATTCATTAAGAGAAGAAAAGATTTCTGTGTTTTCCAAGAAACGTAGAAATTGCTCCTTTTTAAAGCCTTTACCTTCTAAAGTTACAGTGCTTTTCTTGTTTGTTTTTGTTTCACAGTTACACAGTTTGCAGTAAAATATATTATCAGCCTGGCCAATTACCTGGCAGCTTTGTTGGGATTATTTATAAAGTTGGCTACTTAAATTGTTTTAAATATATGCTTTAATGTCACGAAGTCGTAGCACTTCCAAAGAAGGCCTTCAGTAGACGGATTTAAACTTTTAGTTTAAGCACTTATTTCTGTTTTTAATGAATGACAGATGCACAGAAACATGCCTAGTTCCTGACATGGGGATGCAGTTACTTGATTTTTGGTAGCTCATTACTTAAGAAATTACTTACTCTCTAGAAAAAACAGTATTTTATGGTTACTTTATTTGTACATTTCTGCTAGCAGAAATAAGCTACAACTGTAAGTCTAACAAGGTGGCACATGTAGTGAGCAGTCTGTTGTGCTGTCACTGACTAGAGGTGGCAAACAGTGGAAGAAAACAAATCTTCTTACAACTTCATGGAGCAGCACAAAATTTAGAGACTAAGGTAAAGGCATTAAGATTCCAAGAACAGTTGATGATTTTTGCATTCAAGTTATTTCCTCAATTCAACTTGTTCTTTTGGATTAAATACCTATTATTTTGTTTAGAAATTAGAAGGAAATACACATTTTACTTTAAAAATTGGTCAGGATATATGACAGATATTTGAGATTTTAAGTACATATATGAACAAAGTATACATTATTTTCAGTTACAAGTTATTTTTCTTGGAAAAACATGTATTAATATGATCTGAAATTCAATTAGAGAAGGTAAACGTCTAATGGGATATTCTTGCTGTCTTATTGACACCAATATTTTCCCTTCATTATAGAAATAATATGAAAATCATACAGTATGTGGAATACATCTCAGCTTTCTCAATCCTATTTGTTGAAAAAAATATGTACAATGGGATGTGTAGTAATGCTAAACTATCAGTCAGTATTCACAGAAACAATATTTTGCAACGGGGTTATCTTTGTGTAAAGGGTTGATTATTTTAAAGTTGCTCGCCTAGTGAAAGATAAAAAGGTGACCAACTTGCATTCATAAGCTAAGGAGATGGCACTGAATCAAGACCTAAAAAGTAAGCTACCTTGAACTGAAATTTAGAGTTTTGGTGTACTTTGCAAGCCACACTTGAGCACTAAGCATAATGCACCAGGACTCAGAGTAATGGGATTGCTAAGCAGAATGCATCTGTTCATGGTTCTTCCTTTCCATCTTGGTGCTTTTTTCTTTTTGATAATGTGTTCCTATAAAACCATTATCAATCCTAACAAATGTCAACAAATAATTCCCATGTGCATAGAGACTTACTTTTTCTTACTGTCTCCAGTGCTGCTTGCCATTAGTTACCCATTCACAGTTCCCATGGACTTTATCAGCTTTTCATGTGAAGTAATTATAGACTTAGTTTTTCTGAAAGCAAATTATTTCTCAGGTTATCTGCTTTTGAAAGTGTATGGCTGGCTTGGTTGCATGTTATGTTAAAGGTTTTAAAGTACATTTCAAAGTCACCAACACTGGCATCCTTACTCTTTTAAAATTTTAAAGTGTTTTCAGATCTTCAGTCACACTGATCAGCCATTCACTTGCCATTTGTTTAACTTAAGATTTTATTCTGTGATATGAACTGTAACTTGCAGCTTTGTTTTAAATACATATGCTAAAGAGAAAACTTCTCATTTGTACTAGACTATGCTGATACATAGATGCATATTTCATCTTTCTGATTTATGCTTGGCCTGGAAAAAGGGTGGGATTCAAAGCTATTGTATTTTCCTCTTTCAGAAGCACTTATTTAATCATTTTTTTAAATGTACAGTTGGTGCTCAAAGTTAACATTTGTTAAGATATATTTAATAGAAATTGACATTTGCATTTGATATTCATTGACATGGGTACACCTATTTTTTTAAGAAGAGGTATTGTAACACTATGGCACTGCTTTTATAGCCAAAGTATAAAACATTTAGAAAACTGACATGTAAAGACTGCAATTAATTCTGATACTGTATCTTATTAAATAGGATTACTTTCATTTTATAAAATTATCCAGCACATTAAGCTGCATGCCTTAAGCTCTCTCTAGGATTGTGTTCCTGATAGACAACTGTTTGGAACTATGAAGCAAAGTCTGTAGTACTTCTTTAACTACCTTCTGAAATACTGTACAATGTTAGAATAATTTATTTTGCTTTACAGGAATTTGTCACATATTGACTTTAATATTGTATTTTGGTAATAAACTTTTTTTTTAAACACATTAGTCATATTTATTTCACCTGTATGAAATATGAACATGGAAAAGTCAAACACTGAGCCAGTTTTTAGAGATGGAAATCTGTTTAAATCAAAAAGTACATGAAATACGCTACTGCTGTTTCTCTTATGGCAAGTTATTACAGTATTAATACTGTTAATACAAGTTCTACAAAAGTAACTGTAGTCATGAAACATGAGACTATTAGGTCAAAACACCTGTAAGCCTGCATACAGTTGTGATGAGAGAGTGCTGTAGGACAACTGCAGTTTCAAAATTCATAGTGAAGCAAGTGGGATTTTTTTTCCCCAAATTTAAAAAATGCCATGTGCAGCATTTTTTTCAGGTAAGTGTGATTGGCACTAGTTTATCCATCAGATATACAGACATACCTCACAACCTAATTTTAAATACAGCATATTCCTTGACCTTAGGGAGCTTTTCTTCCACAGCACAGAAAAAAATTGTGTGTCTAACTCTGTCACTGTTGGTGGCCAAGAAGAGAAAAGAGGAAGTACAGCCTGAGTACCCATTGCTGGTGTTACTATGTTTCATATTTACATAAACAGATGGTTTTGTTTCATTTTATTGTTACTCTTACAGCCCTGAGCCAAATACTTTGAAGTAAAACAAGCTGGAACTAAAATTGGGTTTAGATGCAATGCTAGAGAATGCTGTGTTGTGCAAATTTTCCATTTTCTCTAATGCAAAACATGGGTTAAGTCTTTGTATTAGCCTGTTCACTGGGCTAAAATACCTCGCTCACTTCAGTTTAATGAAGGAGACGAGCCTCATTAGAAGCTGCTTTCCCCATAAATAACCTGGTTGTGTGATGACAGCTCATCTGATGTCGTACACCAGACACCTGCACTTCTGCTGCCCAACCCAAAGTGGGGTTTCCACAGCTGCCAGTGGAAAGGGCACTGTGCTTAGGAGTGAACATGGCAGCTTTCCCAGAAATGGGGCAGGATACAGAGCTTGTTGGGACAGAGCTGTGCTGACTTCATGTTGGATGACAGTAACACTCATGGGAATAAGGAGAAAATGGGTTAGAGCCCTGCAGACAGTGGGATGTATAATTTTTGGCAAGTGTTTAAGGTCAGAACTGCAGGGAATTAATGTATCGTGCTACTGGGGTTTTTTTTGGGGGGGGGGGTTCAGTCCCTTCTAGGTATATTTTGAAAAGAGGTTGTCATACTGAGCCACTTGGAAAGTGGAACACCATTAATACTTAATTGACAATATTAACTATATAAAAAAACCCCTCAAGATGCTTTTGCCAAAAAGCAAAACTTCAAGCAACTGACTTTAGAAGTTGAAAAAAGAAACTGGAAATTCGACATGTTTGCTGAAAGATTGTAGGTTTAGACTCAACACTTCGGCAGAATTTGTGTTTCTAGTTCAGGGTAGTTCTTTCTACAATATTGAATGTGATAATCCAAAAGAAAACTATATAAACAGTATAAAGAAATTTAATTTCAAGTTTCGTGCAACCATTTCCTAAACACGATGGTCTGTAGCCGTCTAACATTTGTTGAGATTACGAATAAGGATACCAAGACTTCCCTACCACAAGATACGGGTGTAACTCACCAAGCAACAAGAATATTGATATCCTTACAAAGCCAGCATATTTATGCAGCAATCGATCGAGAAATACCGTAGAGTTTATAATGAATACAAAATACACCTCTGCTTTTTAGGATTCTACTTAATATTTGAAAAACACTTCACGGATCTGGTCTGAGCCGCCCACCATCACCCCCAGCCTCACTGACAGGGTTTTCACAGCCCAGGGCAGGCACTCCCCGCAATCCCGCCTTTTTCTTTTTTTTTTTTTTCTTTTTTTTTTTTTTTTTTCGGGGAAGGGAGGGACGAGCGCCAGACGCAGCGATTGTTCCCGTCGCCGCTTTCCCAAACTCCATCCCTGCCGCACTTCTGCTCCCAGAGCCCGAAAGCAGCCCAGAGGCCGAGGCCGCCCGCAGAGGCAGGTGCCGCCCCGCCGCATCCCGGTCCCGGCCCTCAGCCCGCCCCTTCCCCAGAGCCCGCAGCTCCTCCCCGCGCTGCCCACGGCCGAGCCCCGCGCCCCGGCTGCCGCAGCTCCGCCTGACAGGGGCGAAGAGAAGCCGCCGCGACCACCGCCGCCCCGACCATCACTACCGCCGCGGGGCCTGGGCTGTTCCGCGCAGGCAGCGTTGGGAGGAGAATTATCCGCCCCATCCGCGGCCCTCGGAGCGCCGGCAAGTATCGGCCCCGCCAGCGGAGACGCGGAGGGGAAGGGGAGGAGACGGGCGGGCGGGGGAGCCGCTGCCGTGCAGGCCGCGCAGGCCGCAGCGAGCCGCCCCGGAGGAAAGATGGAGCTGTGCAGTGCTGCTGCTGCTGCTTCTGCCCCAGGCCCAGCCCTCCTGCTTCCCTGTCCAGCCCGCCGGCCCGCTTTTCTCTCCTGGTCTCCCCGCAGCGTCTCGGGCACTGTCGCCCGTTCCCTCCTCGCTGCCCCGCCGCCACAGAACCGGGTCCCGGCTTCCCCCTCCTACCCCCGGGCCCGCCCCAAGCATCGCCTCCTCTCACCTCTGGCAGCTGGGTGGGAAGGAGCCCGTCCTGGCGCTCTGTTGAGGCAAAAACCTGTTCCCTCCAGCACTGAGGAAACCTGGCAGTGCAAAGGAGTGTGGTTCTGATTACCACTTTGTCTGTATTAATTAATTAGCTCATTAATTACTTAATTAAATTGTCAGGTTTCCTACAAACCCGCTATTTGAAAGCAACTTAGTTATATGGTGGCATAGGTTCCTCCATGTGTTTTCTTAGGCATGGAGGAAAGAGATGAAGCTAAATCAGCTGCACAAGCTGTAAAACAACAAAGTTGTGTGGTTGAAATGCATTTCCTAGGGCTACAGGCACTGGTAACACAATTATCACTGCTTGCCCCTAGGGAGTAGTAGCGGATTCTTGCATTCAAAATGGGACATCCTTGGTTTTTCAAATGCAAAAAAGCAGAGTGAAGAAGTTCTTTTCATATAGGCCGTGCTCAGCAGAGAGCACCTGAGAATTGCCAGGGTAATGACTGTTCTTTGAAGGGCTTAGCACTTTTCAGTGAAGTGGAGCCAGGTGTGTGGACTTTGAGTCAAGAGGAAAAAGTGAGGGTAGTCAAAATAATGAATCGTTCTGAAAACCTATGCAAGAGTATGTAAAATAGTGAACTTAAGTCTTTGCAAAGTTAAGATTTTTAATACTGTCTAATACTTTCATTTGCATTCCAAGTCATAAAGATTTTCAAAATCTTACATTTTTGTAAGATACATTTCAGCTGCAGTGCAGGTCTGTCAGTCTCTGGTGGCAGTAAAATGCGGTTCTACTTCCAGATATTTCATACGATATTAAGTGAGTGTTTAGGTTGGAAGATGCATTGCTTGTATCTGTCTGTTTAGGTGTCACACTGAAGAGTAATGAGTTAAAGTGATTGACACCATGACAACCATAAGACAGAGAAGGGTTGGAAAGGGCACTGAAGCCTCTGAAGATCAGCCTTCAGATGAGAAGAATGTGAAGCCTGATGGAAAAATTCTGTCTGGTGGGTAATGAAAAAGATTGCAACTTGTTTGCTTTTTGGTATTGTTTAGCTTTTGGTACATATCCTAGGCACAGGTTAGAACCAGGTGTGTATCAAATACATTTTCATACTTGAGTATCTGTGACCAAAATTAATTGGATGAGAATGATTTTTTTTCAGTTTAGTATCAGTGACAATATCAGATTTTGTATAGTAATTGGCAGTTCTTAAATGAGCCCCATTTCAAATCATTGGTAACATAAAATGATTTGAAGACCTCTGATGAGTCGTACCTAAATATAAGTAGATTGCACATGAAATTGTCATGTAAATGCAAATTCTTGGTTTTTGACTGTTGGACAGATTAGCTCTATAAATTTAAGAGAAAGACATCAAGTGTCTCACTTCAAGGATCTGTTTAACTAATGAATACTGAAAACATTTTTGTTTGGCATTATAATTTTGGAGTTGGCAAAGTTTGTTTTGTTTGTCTTAATTAGCTTTCATTAAGGGATGTTCTGATCTAAATTCCAAATGTTGCTGTATGTGCAATTGAGTGGCTGAAAGGAAAGAAAGTTACACCATTTCCACACAAGTACATTTGGGCTATATACAAAATATGAAAGTGAACATGAAAGTTCTCATCTAGCACTCAGTTCAGTTGAGCTGTGTGTTTAGATATGCGTTCTGTAGATCTCACACACACAGTATGAAATACACGTTTCAAAGTTACAGTTCCAGATCACTAAGATCTATATTAAGCCTTATACCCAAAGAATCCAAAAGAACCTGAAAAAAACACAGGAATGTAAGAGAGCAATAAGGTGATTGAGCTATCTAAAAATACAAAGATTCTTTCCCATCACGCCATCTAATCTTATTCTGGTGTCAGCAAGAAGTCATCTGCAAATCAAAGCTTGACACCATTATCAAAGGCTGTTTTGGCTGCTGTCCAGTCTTTTTGTGAGACCTCCAAACCTTGTGTTGTTTTTCACAAAACTCAAATAAACCCCCCCAAAACAGGTAGTTGTTTTAAGAAGTGTGAAGAAGATCTTAATTGCTTAGTTTGTGATCCAGCAGTCATCCTGTATTGCCATAATTTTAAAAGTTGCCTGGGATATTTCAGTTCAGATTTACAAATTGGATATGGTACTTATCTAGATTTGTATAATGTTATGAAACCTTAACACAATTTACCAATTAAGGCACACTGTATTTCACTATACAATTAAAATACTGAGTTTACTGCATGAGAAGATAACACATCTCCATAAAGACCTTTTAAAACCAAGTGCCCTGTTACCTACAGACTGTAAACTGTACTAGCACAGGCAATGTGGAAATTCATATCCAAAATTCCTTTAAGTGAAATTACGTCTTTCACAATTACAGTGTGAAATATTTTTCTTCCTAGGTCCTTCAGGTGGAAAGCTGTGGAACATATTCTCAGTAACTCTTGGTGGCATTGTTGCCATCTCTTTTGGACTTCTTACTTCAGTTTATGTTGCTACACTACATGAAAATGACCTGTGGTTTTCCAATATTAAGGTAACAGTTATTTTCATGGTGTCATCAGTGTTTTCAAAGAGCATGAGTATGAGTGTTAAGACTTTAATTACATACTTGTAACTTGCTCAAAACCAGTAATATTTCATTAAAAAAAATTAATTTAAAAAGAGCTGTGCTTCCCTTCCCACCACTTTTTAAATATTTTATAATTTCTATAAATACCTTTTCCCAATTTTTCTCTAAAAGTGTTGATACACTGCTCCTGCCTGAGTTGTGTAGCTATGGTTCTTCCAACTATTGATCATTATCTAAGATAGATTTTCATCATTCTACTATGTGTTGCTCTATAATCATCTATCCCAAGCAATCTAGAACCAAATGAAAGACAGTTAAAATAAACAATATGCAAAATCCTGTCACACAGTTCTTTAATGCTGTGATAATGTAATACAGTTTAGGAACAATCTCTTACTATTCAATACTAATGTTATATAATGTTGTCCTAAATGTGCAAACCTCAAAACATATTTCAGACATTCACCAATGTAAAACCAACCATTCCCAAGATCCAGGACTGACTAGTTTTTTCCTAGAGTCATTGCATGGGAAAAAAATGCAGCTGTACCCATATCTAAATTTAACCAGAGAAAAAAACCAGGTGAGTCATTTTCCTTTTAGATGCCTCTGATTCACTGAGTTAGGTATATGTATTATGTTATTCAAAGGGTAGATATCTTTAGTTGGAGTACAATTTAATTAGAACGCAATTACAATGTCTTTCCTATGCTACATGCTTTTTCTGTCCCACAACCATACATTCCCATAATAAAAATAGTTGGCATTTACTGAAACTTATTTCTGTGGCATTATACATAAAATACTGTTTTGTACCCACTCTCATCTCTCTTTGAGTATGTATATAGCTTATGTATATATTGAAGGTATGTCTTAGATTTGCCTTTTCCTTCCAAAAGCAAGTGTTGATTAATTTTGCAGGTATTGTGTATTTTCAGATAAAACCAGGCATGGACTTCTGGCAGTGTATGAATGTAATGGATATAGCATTTTTATCCTGTTGAGCTGATACAGAGGAGCACAAAGTTCTGAGACTGAGAGAAGCAAGTCTGCAGTTACAATCAGATTGCCTCTAATGGATGAAGTGCTCATTTTATTTGATAATTTATTTGATAATTACTGTTTTCATTTTAAATACACTGGAATGCCATTTAGATATCGAAACTGAAATTCCTGCTTCATGAAAGCACCCCACACTTTGCACACCAGTAGAAGGAAGTCTGCAGTGCTGATCTGACACTTTTGCTGTAAAATTGGCAGAAGTTTTTACATCTACTATTTAGGTGCAAAAGGTGGAATTTTTGGTCTGAAGACCCCATTGACAACATGATCATGATTGTGTTGTTACAAAATTGTGTAATCTGCCAATTGTACTCAACCCTAAGAATCAAAAGTAAAATGAGTTCATTATGTGATGTCATGATTCTTAACTCCTAAGTAATTGAAGCCACAACTTGCACATACACATGCAGTGATTGCCTTTGTTCAATTTCAGTTGCAGTTCATAAAGTTAGTTAGAACAGAGTAGCATAAATTAATAAGGAAACCTGTATGTATACTGCAGGACAGTGTTGTAGTTTTTTTATCCTTGAAAAAGTGGTGAATTCTTTGTTAAAGACTCACAAATCAAATATACAGAAAGACAAACATGTGCTCCTATAATGCTTACCCATAAGTCTGTATGTTTTTATTGACATGGAATCCTAGTAAAAGTATAAATTGCTGCAGAACTGGAAAAGTATTGTGAGTGAATAAAACAGATGTTATCTTAGCATGAAACAGATGTAAAACTCACTAGTGTTTGTCTCATAAACTATAGCATTTGGTTGAATACAGCTGGTGTCAGGATTACAAATTAATCATGTTTGAATGCATTTTTGCTAATTAGATCCCCCTCTGTGACTACTTTCCCCCTTAATAAATTCCAAATGTTAACATTCCTTCTTTTTTTTTTTTTTTTTTTTTTTTTTTTTTTTAAAATGAACACTTAGAATCAGCCACTTTTTGTTATTGGAGAACTTTTCAGCACTGATGAATTTGAAATAGAGGTCCCTCAAAATCCAGCATTCTCATTTTGCCAAGTGTGTGGCTTTTAATATTTACTGCCAATGTCAGTTTCTTCTGCTGGTATTATAATGATTTGTGTGTCGTAGAGCAGCTAGAGAGCTTAATTGTGAACTTACATTGAATCAGGTGCATTTTTATATGTTGATTTTTTTCAGAACAGAGCTAATACTGGTTTAGTTTGTCAACAATTTACTTCAATAAAATACGTTTTGAGATAAGATTCTATACTGTGCTGTAGAGGAGGGAGGAATATGATTTTTTTATCAAGCTTTGAAATACATTCTGTTCCAGGGAAAGAAATGTGGCTGTCTAAGAAAGGTGAAAGTCTTAGGCTTTTTATGCAAGGTTGTATTAGTCAGGATGGCATTCATAAAAATCTCAGAAAACAGTAACATTCTCTTAGTTCAGTAATGTTGCATTGTAAAGAAAACTGAATTAGTAAGATTTTTTTAGAAATCTCACTTAAATTTCTTAATGACTTGCATGCACCACATACAGGACAGGAATCTTACTGGATTTTCAAATCTGGATATAAACCTTTTCTACCTTACTGCTTGTAGCAGATACTTGCTGGCGTGGTTTTATATAAACTACTAAAAATATCACCACTAATAAAACAATTTTATATAAGATGCCTATTATTTCTCTTCAGACTGGTTGTTCATGCAGTCTTATTTTGTTTAAATGTAGTTGCCCAGGGCTCTGAATTTGTTAAATTTCACTAGGTCTTTACAACTGAAGAATTAACAAAAGGAGGTGAATTCCAAAGCAAAGATCCTGTACTGAGAGCAGTTATCTCTAGGAGAGTTTTCATACCTCACTGGACTCCACCTGCTGCAATATCAGCCAAGAAAGAGGCATAGTTTGAATTGTACTTAGTTTAAATAATTTTAATATTTTAAAATGAGAAAGAATAATTTTACCTACATGTAAAAGCGGGTGAATTATCATTTTAACTTTAACCTGTAATTTAAGTGTAAGAATGATGAGTAGCTGCTTCCACAAGAAAGAAAATTTAACAAGTGAGCAGCAGCATGCCCTGCCAGCTAAAATATTGGAGCAGCATTATGGTGCAGTACCAAGTTCAGCACAATAAATTAATTGAGCCTTAGGGTGTCAGAAACATGAACACTATGGGATAGCTACCACAGGAAAAAAAGGTTAAATGCATGGAGCAAGCATCTGCACTTTTAATGCCCAGCTGTACGCCACTGCACCTATCTAAACATTGAATATTATGAAAAAATAGTAAAAAAAGAATTTAAAATGTTTCTGAACAGCATATCAGAATCACAGAAAGCATGTTTATTTTCCCAGTTAACAAAGGCAGTAACAGCTTAGCTATTCACCTCTCATCTAATTTGTCTGTGTATTTTACCTCTGTTTGAACTAAGTTGCGTAGAATGCATGAACTCAAAGATTCAAGCTACTGTATAGGTCACTTTCCCTGATGCAGCAAGAATTTGAATGATTGTGAAAAGCAAATGGAAAGTGAATTTATTGTTGAACTTTTCACTTGCAGGAAGTGGAAAGAGAAATTTCATTCAGAACAGAATGTGGACTTTATTATTCCTACTACAAGCAGATGATTCAGGCTGCTTCCATCAACCAAGGTATTGTAAACTGTAAAGTAAGTTTTACTTCGTGTTGCCAGCAGACTATTTTTAGTTTTTTAAAATATAGTTCAGATGAGAGATACCATAACTGTAAAAGACAGTCTAACAGTTGTACTGGAGACACGTTTATTCTGTTCATATCCTAGGGAGCCACTAACTTATGGACATAATAAATTTTGCAATGATACATTGGTTTCTGTGCCAGACCTTTTGATGAAGGCAATCACTTTGAGGAACAACTCCATATCTGTTAAGGTTTCAGCCTGCTGGTTTATTTTATTCACTTGTTTTAATTTGAATTTAGCTATCTGTGGGACAGAGCAATTTTTTTTGCTCTATGCCTGGACATTAAAGTGACACAATGAGCACCTTCCAAGGAAATTATATATATGATGATGGGGATTTCTGCAGCAGTCTCATGTTTTCTAGCTACTTAACTTGCTCCCTAGCAATTTGGCTTACACTATACATTTGTCAGTATTAACATCACCTGTGTCCAGAGTAGTGGCAAGAATGGTTCTCAAGATCCAGTATGTAATACAGGTTCTATGCTAGGAATGTAAGAAAAAATGTTTTATACATTATTAAATATATAGTACTTGAATTAGCACTTTTGAGTCACATTCAAAGCAGGGAAACTGAACACCTCAGAGGGTCATGTTGATTCAGAGGTAGTGTGATCTGAATCCTTGACTTGAAGTTTGCAGTTTTTGATGAGATCCTAAAATACCTTTGAAAAAGTTATTCACTGTTCAAATGAAGATGGAGGGGGAAAATGACAATCTCCTATTTCAATTTCTCTTTATCATTAAGGTTTACATGGTTTAGTATATGACAATAAAACTGAATCTGTGAGGACAATTAACATACTTGAAAGAATGAATGTTTACCAGGAGGTGTTTCTCAGCATTCTGTATAGGATTCTTCCAATTCAGGTAGGCATTTATTTATGGCTTTAGATTGTAAGTGCATTATGAAGATTGCGCAGTGAACCATAGCTCCCCTTTTTAGTTATTTTCTAATTAGAAATATTCCTGACAGCTTTTTTGTTTTGTAAAAGCAAAACCTAATTCATATTACATATAATTCCCCCCAGGAGTGTTTTATGTCAACATCAGTATTCTTGTGTTTTACAGCAATACCTAGAGCCCGTTTATTTTTATATCTACACTTTGTTTGGACTTCAGGCAGTTTATGTCATTGCTCTGTATGTAACAAGCTGGCTTCTTAGTGGAACATGGCTTTCAGGGTTGTTGGCTGCTTGCTGGTATATTACAAACAGGTAAGTGAGATTAAACATTCAATCTTTCTAAAATTGTACCTCGTTTCAAAGGTAAGGCATTAAACCTTCAAATGCATGACTAATTGGACAAAAAAAGAAACTATAAGGCCTGTCTCCAGATTAGCCAGAAAATGGGAGAAAATGTTTAAACTGTACAAAATAATTAAAAATAATCAGAAATCACCTGACATTGTAGACCAGGAGTTTCAACAAGTTGGAATAGAAAAGTGTGTCTCAAATTGGTCTCTGAAAGTGAACTACATCTTTCAGATGTGTCTAGATCTCCAGATAATGTTCCTTGTCTTCATCCTAGGATGCCTGAGGTGTTAGAGACAGTTGCATATGTGACTCTCCAGGTCTTTCCTCACTGCCCCACACCCAGCTTCCAAGGGTTCCTTCAGCAACCTAAGATCATCTGAAGTTCAGCTTCTGTGTTCCCTTATTCCTGTAGACATCTTCTACACTAAAGCTCAGAGGAAAAAAAATGCTAATTGTTCTAGTGCTTCATCCCTTGAAGAATTCTCAATATGGGGATTAAAACTCAAGAACTGTCTTTATGTCACCAGTAAACTAAGACAGTTGGCATAGGCTTTTATCTGTAAGTTAATCAAGAAAATAAAAGTACAGTGTCAATTCTATTAAAATCGCTCATATGTTAATCAACAGCTTTAAAGAAGTTTATCTGCAAGCATGTCCTTTACAGAATAATTATAGGTATATAGTGGTAAAACATTTCTTTCTCCAAGTATAAAGGTGATTATAAATACATTCAGTGTGCAGTAGTTTATTTCATGAGGCCATCTTTTCTTACTAATAATTCCTCAACAATGGAAGCTTGTTATCCTTTATGCAAATAGAATAAGTACATAGAATATATTTGAATAAAGGCTTTCTGTCCAGATAAAGTACATCTGAGGCTGATGAGCAACTCCATTTTACAAGTTTTTTTTTCATCCAGTTAAGCATGTCTCAAATTTGTTGCTTACTTTCCTTTTGAGCAAAGATTTTATCTACACAAGGAAAAAAGAAATTTTTCTTTCAACTTTTCAAGTGGTCTAAATTACTGCCCTTAGAGAACTTTTACCAACTTCATCACGTACTTTTATGCCAGAACACTCTAAAAATAACCAGAAGCTCCTAAGCAGTTTAGCAGTATTCACAGTCAATGCACTAGGATAACAGAAAAGGAACTGATACCTATTTATCCTTACATGTGCTTTTTGCAAATCAAAACCTGAAGGAAAATTACCTCTGGTGGATGCTGGATTTTAGAAGTGTTGGAGGGTGGGAAGCTTGTATATTCATTTTTAAGTTACCCAAGATGTGCATCATGTGTAAGATTTAATCCATAGCATAAGTCTCATTAACAGTAACTGAAGCTGAAGTACAGCATTTGAAGTACAGAAACAACGTATGATATACAGAACCTTCATAATGATGTTTTTTCAGAGCAAGGCATGTTGAAGGAATAAGAGTATAGAGCCTCCATTTTAATCAATAAGAAGCTAAAAGTACCACAGAGATACCTGTGTTGGTTTGGTTTTTTTAATTTATGGAACTTTGTTTTGTACAGAATAGATACTACAAGAGTAGAATTTACCATTCCTTTAAGAGAGAACTGGGCACTACCATTCTTTGCTGTTCAGATAGCAGCCATCACATACCTACTCAGAACTCATTTACAGCCTGTTCAAGAAGTGAGTATTTCTAACAAATAAGACAACAAATAAGTAAAATTACTATCATAAAAATATCTCTGAAACTTAGGACAAAATACTTAAGCGTTTATAGCTGTGGATATAAACCAAATCACAACAACATTGAAAACATTGGTCAGATGAGCCTTTTTTTAATTTTGATGGGGTTGAAATACAAAGGAATATATATTTGATCAATACTGAAAATAAATAAAGGTAATATTTAAAGAGAGACAACAGTATTGTGTACAGCAGAAAGCCTGAGAGTAAGACAAAGTGTGCAGGATAAAAGCTTTTAAAGCACAAGGATTAATAATTTTATTCTGATTTGTTTTACAAATTTAAGATATTCTAATCTGCAAGAATAAAACCAAATTGGTGATACAGTTTCTTTGACAAACGGTTCTTAATTTGATAGTCCTCAACTTGATCATATCACTTTTGTGATATAGCAGAGTTTATTGCATGCTAATCCATTCAAAACTACTTGAGATATCACTATTTTCTTGCAAGTGGTATTACAATGCCTGTAAAACACAGGCATGAATACAAGACCTTGTTACTCTAAAAACTACTTATCCTCAAAGCAGTTATTGCAGTTAAAATACTCAGTTTTAAAATGGAATTAAAATAAAACCAAAGTAAGGCTTTTGTTTTTCTTTTGCTAGGCTTTGTTTGTTTTGGTTTTTAAAGAAGGAAACCATAGAGTTAAATAAAACATGTTCCTTTTTCCAGCGAATGACACTTGTGGCTGTATTCATAGCAACATTTCTCTTTAGCCTGACTTGGCAATTTAATCAGTTTATGATGCTTATACAAGCATTGGCATTATTCATACTGGACTGCTTTGACATGCTTCCCACAGCAAAGGTAAGATTATTTTTGGAAATAAACATATTTTTTTCTTCTTTTCTATCATAAAGCTAACAGTTTTAGAGGTATCCTGCCTAGAGGCTCGAATGCCCAAAGTAATACAGATTATACACTCTGCTGCTTTGGGCTTTTAAGTACACACAGCAAGTGTAAAACTGAATAATCAAAACAACGCTATTTCTGATCTTTTTTCAGCTGATTTTGTTTCACTTCATGTAATTCACTTCTACTGTTTAATTTTTTTCTAGTTTTATTTAGACACAGACATGTTTTGACACTACTAAGGGATGTCTTTTAAACATCATCAAACAGTTTATCTAATACCTCAGCTTTAAAATGTCCTCTGGAAGTGATCAGGGGGAAAAAAAAAAAAGTAGCACAAGACTTGAGCAAAACTGAAGTCATAAAAATGAGTCAATTTTGCATCAAGTATTATGTATCCTTGTTGGAAGTTAGATGTAGACACTGTACCAACAGAGGGAAGAGGATAGACTGGACTGCTGAAGAGAGGCAGCTGGTTTTTGTGCATTGAAATTCACCACAAAATAACAACGTTGTTGCTACTATATTGCTGTAGTGAACCAGCCAGAAAGTAAGACAAGTGTTACTAAGAAGATAAAGGATCATTTGCAGTTTTAGGAAGCAGAAATACCCTGTCGAAGATGAAAACACTGTCTTTGAATTTAACATTGCTCTGAGATTCTAGCAGGATGATTTTGGCCATTGTAAAATCAGAAGTATATCTGTACTACTACTTAGAAAAGATTCTAACTATACTTAAGGTTACAGTAAGGAAGGTAACTTGACCTTAAAGAGTGTTACAAGAGGAATTCATGTTAATTTCATTTAAAATTTGAAGCATACAGTGGTTTTATTAATTTAACTGAAAATTAGCATGGTGGCTGCATATAAAAATGAGGCTTATTTAGCATATTCTAAAGTATCATTTGTAAGCTGCAAATGTAAGCTGAAGCCAGCAATTCATGTGACTAATCAACAAGCTTAGAGATTGGCAAATTACTAGCTTCATCCTGAATTATACTAAAATGTATTTACTGTACCACTTTTATTCCATATTAATTTTCTAAACAAGTGTTACTTAAAATTGTTGCCCTTTTTTTGCCATTTGATACTGAATTACACCACTGCTGCAATACAAGACTAAACTCAGGATCTTTGTGGCAGGTAAAATTTATATTTTGATACCACTGTATCACAAGATGTACTGGTTTCTAGTGTATGCATTCAGCTGAACATTCGTATTATCTTAGCATAGTTTGAGGAGGACTATAAATTGTTAATTAAAAAGTTAGAGGAGTCATCTGATGTTTGCTGAGCTACACCAAGATACAACTCTCTAGTTATAAAGACATCAAGATACAGAAACACTTATTTGACTAAAGAAAATACAAAACGTCTTCCACATAATTAATAATTTCCTCACTGTGCAATTGTTTAACTTACTGACTTAATTATAGCATCAGGCTTTCCTAGGTATAAAATATATGTAGAATATTAACATAACTGGTCCAGGATGTAAATAGAGAAAGGTTTTAAGTGTGGTGATTGTGCAAGATCATACACTTTGGTAAAAATAATTCATATTTAAATAAATTACAAAACATTCAAAGAAGAGCATTTACAACTGTGAAGTTTAGTAGACATAAAAATCTCATTATTATTATTACAGGTTACATGGCTCTATATCATTCAGGTGTCTGGATTACTGCTCGTCTGTGTCCTACAGTTCTTTAACTCTATGATTCTTGGATCATTACTTATAAGTTTTAATGCTTCTGTATTGATAGCAAGAAAAATCCAGGTACGTACAAAAATATTTTTGTAGTACCAAATGGAGTGTGAGATATTACGTATGTGTGTGTATATATATATACATACATATATGTGTAAGCAAGCAATTTATATGCATTATAATCTTAAATTACTAATACTAATTAAAGGAATTACTATATCAAAGTGACAAAAACATTGCATGATCAAATGAATTCAATTATACTAACTACAGCATAACCAAGCACATCAGACACCATAACTCTGATTGCTATTAATATTTATGATTGTGTAAGCTGCAGTTTGGATCCTGCAGAAGGATTGCACAAACAGACTGTACACCTGTTTCATCAGGACTTGTCTTGGATTTAAGGATCTGCCTTCAATAAACTAGAGAGAACTAGATACTTGTCAAATTCAGATTAGTGAAACCTGTTGTTTCTTTCAAAGATTAGGATTTTACTTTTTCCTGTATGTACAGGTCTCTCTCTCTTTTGATACTGGCATATGACCTTCCAGAGCCATTCCTCCTGTCTCTCACATCACATTTTAAAATCAGGACTGTGATTTTCATATGTAGACAATGTCTGTGCTTGTTCCAAGTTGTCTGTGAGCAGCCAAAGAACCATTCTCAGATCTGAAGCTTTCAAATGGGAAACTGCTCAAAATGCTATAAACTGACAGTTTGAGCCAGAAGTCATCTTTGCCCTATTTAGGTGGAAGGTCTAATAAATAGCTGTTTCAGAAGACACACAATATATTGAAATAAGGGGAATCTCAGAACACAGCCAGAGCTGCTCTGGGTGCCAGCAGTTGTAGAAATACAAGGGGACCACCTCTGAAGGAAGGCTTTTTGGCTAGTTACAAAACTTTGTCAGATCAATATGCTGAGTTTATATGTTTAAGTCCCTTCAGTTCTGTGGAATTAAGTGTATCTTTATTCTGGATACCTGGCTATGCATGCTTACATGAACTCAGTACAAATTTGAGGCTTATCAGGCCTATCAAATAAACTATTTGAAACAGTCTGTGTTGCTTACATACAAACGTGCTGATATATTATCGTTTTGTTCCAAACACATACAAAAAAGTACTGAAATACTAATATTTTCTTCTTCTTAGAAAAATCTTAAAAAGGGCAACTTGCTTAACAGGATTGGGAAAGTTATCCTCCATGTACTATTAGTCTTGTGCTTGACTTTCCTAATAAATAAATTTGTCAAGGTAAGAAAATAATTTTAATATAGAAACTTACAGAATGTATTACATTTAAAACTGTTTGTTAATCATCTACAGTAATATCATTATATAAAAATTTCAATGAGATTTCACTGAAGGCTAGAGACTGCATTTCAGGATTGAAAGATCATTTTGCTGCTCTTTTGGTATATAGATTTTTAAACGTTCTTAAAATTTCATAAATTAACACCAAATAATCAAATACATTTGTAACGTGGTGCTCACCTGTAATTTTACAAGTGTAGATTTATACTTTATTCTGATACTGCTGAGTATTTGGAAAGCTTTTAACTGAATTCTTCTCAATGAATGCAGTTAAATATGAACTCTTGTACTTAAATCTTGTAGACCATACCATCCTTTTTAGTTCCTTCTCGTGCACAGAGTTGTCTGCAGACATGAGTGACAATAACACTTTTCCTGCTTTTGTCTGTTTACAAGTTCTATATCAACAGGCTAAAATTTCATGTACATGGAAATTAGAAGTATCACAGTAAGACAAGTCATTGAGATAAAAAATACTGCTTAAATCAACTTGTCCTGGATAATCTTTATCTGTAAACAAGAAACTAATCATAGTAGATATTCTAAAAAGTAAGTAACTTGTCCTTTGGACCACAGGACCATAATTACAAACTGAATGCTTAATTGATTGCAAAGCACCCTGTCTCAATAAGCCTGCGTTGCTTTACAGTTTCATTTAAATGATAAACAACTTGTTCACTGTGTGAAGTTTAATTTTTTTTATAATTAACATATAGTATCCTTTCTTTCTCTCCCTTTGTAGAGAATTCTTAATCTTGAGTCAGATGAACATATATTCAAATTCCTAAAAGCAAAATTTGGATTTGGGGCAACAAGGTATAATTTTGCTTTTTTGTATGACTTCATTAAGTGAAGCCTGCAGGTTGTTCTTACATAAAATCTTGGTGATAAATCATGGATAAATCAGACTTCATTAAGTGAGGCTTGCAGGTTGTTCTTACATAAAATCTTGGTGATAAATCATGGATAAATCATTTATGTCATTTATTTCCCTTCATAATAATCTTTCCTTCATAATAAACTGCACAACTGCAGCTTTATAGTATCTTGGAAAAAAACAGGAACTTTAGTGCTTTTTGACATCAGTTTATGAAATACATGATGACAAGGATTCTTTTTTCTTTTTTTCTTTTTCTTTTTTTCTTTTTTTTTTTTTTTAGAGATTTCGATGCTAACCTGTATCTTTGTGAAGAGGCTTTTGGTTTACTACCATTAAATACTTTTTCAAGACTCTCAGAAACATTACTTTTTTGCATCTACGTATTTGTTCTCTTTCTTATGTCAGTAGCAGCTGTAATTGTTGCCTTTCGGAACCTAAGGTAAAATATGTTTTTAAAACACATCTTTATCAATTTTCTCTTCAACAGGCTAAGAAACTGACAGTTGAATACAGCAGCATACAGTATTACTTCCACAGGTACTAAGGAAGCAGTAGGACATATAATAGATCAGGCAGAACAAGTAACTTCCTATTAAAGGTAAAAATGTTGAGGATGTAACAAGGCTGAGCAAAGAAACATTTCTCCTTAGATTCCTTCAAGCTCTTTTGCTTGCTGGTGATGTTTTGTATTATGTGTAGGGTTGGCTGGGGGTTTTTTTGTGTGGAGGAGAAGCAAAGGGAATGGCAGCTTGATAGAAATCAGCATTAGTTTCTTTAGTTAACCCCTTTTTCTCCGTGCAGCGTGCTTCCAATCAAAGATTTGCCTGGTGGTATCCTCAAACTGCCCAGAAATGTGTAAGGGATAGTCTTTGATGAATATCCCAAGGTCTGTGTGAAGAAATGAATGGTAGACTGCAACTCTGCATCACTGCCACCAGTTCCCATAGCTAATCTGTAGGATTTGGAGGCATTTACAGATCAATAGAAGAAAATTAGTAAAGAACTGCTCTTTTAAGGAAAAACAAAAAAAGTACACAGTTTGCTATAGACCTCTCAATTTCACTTTTATGTCCTGGGCAAAAAATTAGAAGGAATGATAGAAAACTTGACTAGGTAAAAAAGGGGGAGAGGAGGGAAGGGAGAGGATCTAAGCCACTCTGAAACTATGTTATGGTAACTGTGAAGTCATATTCATCTGTAAGGTATTTTGGTACTAGGCAACAGGCCTCTTAAAAACTTAAACTTTTAAAAAGCAAAAGACTCTGCAGCTCTTATTTGCTCTAGACCTAAATGTAATCCCAAGCATTATCCTACTTTTTTAACACTTTTTAACAATTATCTCAATTATCTCCCCACTTGAAAAAACAGGGAAAAAACCAACACATTTAAGCAGCAGCTTTTTTTTTTTAAGAGCCCTTCACATACTTTTGTAAGACTAGGCACATCAAACAATAACTAGTCCTTTCAGCACTGCTTTTCTTTAAATTTGCTTCCAGTCTATGGCTTTAATAGGATCCAGATATACCAGCACAACCCTACAGCTAAGTTCTTCGCTCTCATCAAAAGCCCTATCAGAGCAGCAGCTTCAAGCAGTAAACCAAGCATGCATTTCTGTAAACAATTTGTCTCATTCTAAATCAGCTACTTGAAACATATTGCATTTCCAGAAAACTAGATATGAAAGTAAATGTCCAGTGCTGCATCAAGTTGGTCCTATTAGTCTTAATTATATCATAGAAACAATAGAAGATCATGGACTGATAGTAATATTGCTGTGTTGTGTCAGAAGGAATAAATGTTTTTTAAAACACAGACAACTATATGAAATACAATACAGAACTCAATATAATACTTCTTCTATTTAACTAGTGGTTCAAATCAAGTCAAGTTCATGGAAAAATTGGAAGAATCCACAATAACACTGAAGCCTGATGCTGCTTACAACTTAATTCACACAGTTCTTTTTGGATGTCTGGCATTAAGCACAATGAGGTATATTTTTAAAATTATTTCTGAAGACATTTTTAGATAATCAAGTATATTTTTATACAAGCATAAAATATGCTGATCACAAACTGATAGGATCATGAATCTTCTTTCTCTCCCTGGCATGTTTCTGCTTGTAGACAGAGGCATTTCCTAAAGTTCTGCCAAAAAGAATGTTTGGAAGACTGGGAGCAGAGATGTTCTCAAGAGCACATAGCAAAGTGTAAAATCAGTCTTTTACTCAGTTACTTCAGAGTCTTAAGTGTCCAAGAAAAGAGTGTTCAGAGTTTCTCTAACATAACTGCCTGCTCTCACTCAGCAGAGCTCCAGATGTTCAGCAAAAACTTCCCTGTATTCTTTCAGAATGAAGTACCTCTGGACATCCCACATGTGTGTATTTGCATCTTTTGGCCTGTGCAGTACAGAAGTATGGAAGCTTATTCTGAAGTGTGTTCATCTCTACACATCACAGAGGGTCAGCACTATACTTAAAGCATTTAATGAAATTTGGTTTTGCTCCATATCTGAACAAAGAAAGACTGAGAATTCTAAGACAACTGAAATTAATATTGTTTGTTGTCCTCTTAAACTGGATGTCTCTGAAACACATTTGTATAAATTTAGTATGTAAAATGTTTTTTCTAGTGGTTTCTATATTAAACAATTCCATTTAAATACACTAGATGGCAATATAGATGTGCCTATGAAAAATAACCACAATTTTAGTAAAACGTTTTAGTCACTATATTAAGAAATCATCACTGGTCTGAAAAGACCACTACAGCCTAATATACTGAATGGTAGTGTTTTTCACTTTGTAGAATATAGACTTAAATATATACATTTAAATCCATCATTTGTGGTGGAACTGAAATAAGGATTTTACTTGAAAACAAAATCAAAATATGGTCTGAAAATTCAAACTTTGTCAGATCTTACTACATTAAGCATTAATTCTATCGAAATAACTATCATGAGAATAACCAATTTTCTTTTTTTTTTTTTTTTTTTTGCAATTTTTCTTAGACACATGTGATTAAGTATTCTATACCAATAATTACATTACTGTACATTTCATATAAGGTAAGAATTTTTTTCTCAATGTTTTGGCATCTTTTAACTGCATGGAATTTTTCTTTTCTCATAAAGGCATGATTTTTTTTACAAATAATAGCATATAAGGTTTGCAGTTGAATTTTTAAGCTTGTGATAGACTACCTAGATGCATGTGAAACTGTATGTGAAGCATCAGTTTGGATCAAAAGTAGTTATTTGTAGATACAAATGTTTGGCTTATTGTATGTGTAATTTACCAGGTGTGATTTACATGCATAGTTTATGAAAGCATAAGTTGTCTTTTTTGGTTTTAACTAAGTTTCAACTAAAAAGGACATTGTTAAATTGTATAATAATGCATTGTAGGAGCAGAAATAATGTTAACATTCTATACTGCTGTGCCTTATCTCACATGTTTTTGAAGTATAGCATTGTTAAACTAGTCAAGTATTTATGTTAATCTTCAGTCCGTCCCAGGAACAAATTATTCTTGTGGTCAAATGTTTGAATGTAAATACATAAAACATATTTAACATAATAATATATACAAGTTTATTCATCTGTCATTCTGCCATAAAAATAAGATTCAGAACATTATTTGAATGGGCATAGCATTCTTTTAACCAGTATTTACAAAGAAAAAAAATTCAGATGCTGCTTTGATGGAGAAGTTATTTCTGCAATACCTAGTGTGAGATGAGAATATTTTTGTTCAATAATCACCTTCAAAGAAACTCAAGGTGAATTTCATTATAAAGTTTAAAAAGTGTTAGTAAAGCCATAGCATTTAAGAAAGCTGCTGATAGCAGTTCACTCTGGAAGTCTTTTCCCCACCCCCCTTTATAACAGTTAAACAAAAAGTCAAAGGAGACTTGAGCAGTCTGTTTAGTAAAGTTGTACTGATGTATTCCATTTGAATTTTCATGTTCCTCTGCTAGAGGACTTCTAGGATTTTTTTGGTTCCATTGGTATGCTGGTTAGGGAAGTCATTTACCATTTTCATCATCTCTGAAAATGATAGAAATTACACCATTTTTTTTAACATGTTGATGCCAAGAGCATGACATTCTAATAGACAGCCTAATTTGACAGGTTAACTAGGAATAATTTTCCTTCCACTCTTCGTGAGCAGATGTGAAGTTTCTAAATCCTGTCAGATTCAATTCTGAAGTCAAGAGAAGTCACTGATTTTCACAGGGTTTAGTAAATGATTTTGCTCAGTTTGTCTGAAAAGCATCATTTATGTGTTGCTTCTAAATATAGGAAATAATTTTCATTCTCAGTGGGAATAAAGAAATACACCATCTCTCAGTACTTTTTTTTTCCTAA
Source organism: Phaethornis superciliosus (assembly GCA_023637945.1). Lineage (NCBI taxonomy): Eukaryota > Metazoa > Chordata > Aves > Apodiformes > Trochilidae > Phaethornis > Phaethornis superciliosus. The sequence goes on along the minus strand of JAJQWJ010000014.1, from coordinate 10,431,324 downwards.
GTCAGTTCTTAGAGTTTAGCTGCCAGAAGAGTGGGTATCTTGGTGTGTGTGCGTGTCTTTTCTACAAAGCTGTAGTAAGTAGTGAGCCTATAGTGAGTAGAGAATCCAACCTGACAGGCAGATGTAACTTGTCACCAGATTCCCTGGCAGTGGTCAGAATAAAAACTCCTCCAGAGAAAGATCCAGAAAGTATGCATGACTTATGTGAGACTGTTTATATACTCTCCCTCTACAACCTTTAGAAATAAAGCAACGGTGCAAGTAGATCTTGATAACAAAGACCTACTTATCTTTCTCCTTTTCAGATAAGAATTTATCTCTTCATGCAGTGTGACTGCTCAGATTGCATGAGTGTCTTGCATACTCAGCACAAAGTTAACTGGTCATCATGGCTGGTTTTCTTGAACTAGTATTTTGTATAATTTTGTATTTCATTACCTCTTATGGTTATATTTGTCAGAAGAACTATTCTTTAGTGCCATTCCTCAAAATAGGAGTTTTATGGGATTATTAACCTAATCCTGAATAAGCTAACGAAAGCCTCTTTTGAGGCATGTGGTTACTACAGTTCCAAATACATCACTTACAGTAATTTACTGTAATGTTTAACAATAATTTATTGAACAATAGTTTGAGATACAGATGCAGGTACGATGCTACCTATCTCTTGGATTTCAAGTGCAGTATGTTTTCAGACCTACTAAACATCTGTATTTCTATTTACACAAGTTTTCTTCATTAGTTTGGTGCAAACATTTTTTAGTAAGTTAGAAGTGCTGAAGTATTTCCATACATACTTCATTAGTGTTGCAGGTAACACAGCACATATATAAAGCAGGACCAAATATCTGTTTCATCTCATAGTCTTGATAGGTAGACTTCACCTGTATCTGTGTCCATTGCATTTAACTTCTCTACAAACTAATACCCTTCAAGTTGTGTTTCTGTGTCAGTCATTCATAAATAAGTTGTTGGTACTTAAAATTAGTGTCTGAGCTGCAACAAGGATATGTTTCCTTGTTACACCAAATAATCATGATTTCTTTTCTAATTCTGAATATTTCTCATTATTTGGAATAGTTTGTTACATCCCCGATATGCTCCATCTATTTTTTTTATCCATTCCTTGTGTACACTTTTTCTCAATCTGACAAATATTTGATTTACAAGACAAAGCTGTTCTATCACTGTTATTCCTCCATATTTTTGCATCCCTTTCTTTTAATTTACTTTTTCATTGTTATTCCATTGTACTTGGAATTCCTGAAGTTTCTCACTTTTCTCTTGGCTTGACTAATTAAACGTAGTTTCACCGGAAAACTTTTACCTCAGACTTCTCTTATTGAACTCAGTAATAGAACCCACTACCATAATTTCCCTCTAGTGCAAACTGCTTGTACTCACTCAGAAGTTGCAGTCTGACACTGTAACTTTAAACACCTGTACAGATTGTTTAATGACACCTGACAGTGCCAGCATTCAGAAGATGGCTCGGTGTCATTGGATTCCCTGTTGGTTGCAGAGCAGGTTTGCAGCAGCATCAAGAAGCAGAGCAGAGCCTGTTTCCTTCTGTCTCCACCCTGAAGGACTCCAGGCCCTCACATTGTTTATCTATCTACAGTAGTTTAGTAATGGAGAAGGAAATTTTGATTCATTATGACACTACAGTCTCATTTCACAACTGCTTACTTTATTCACTAATCTCCTGAATTCTGAGATCTCCTGCAGAGTAGATGTGAGTCTTTTAAAATATTGCTGTACTTCCCAAGACTCTTAGGGTGTGATGCTGCTATAACAATCCCTTAGATGTCTCTCAGTCTGCCAGTCAGTATTACTTTAAGAAATATATCAAGTAAACAGTTGAACTAGTATCTTAAATGGCTTCCAAGTACTCCTACATAATTACAGTTTTAGTAAAGGGATGCATATTTCTGCTATGTAGCTCAGCAGCATCACATTAAAATTACTTCTGAACTCTTAAGTGAATTTTATCTAAGTTGGATGATTTATAGCTTTTTAGATTATCAATTGGGTTTTCCTACTCTTTTTCCTGGAATGTTTCACTTTGCAAGCCAGCAGTCCTCATTATCTAAAGAAAGCAGGTTTGGAATAGGTTTCAATACAATCGTCTGTAATAAAGACTAATGCAAGGCAATCATTAAGTCATTAGTATTGTCATTATCTCTCTTAATTGCTCCTTTTGGACTTGAATATTCACTAGCATAAACAAGGAGAAACCCTTAAATAAAACTTGGTTCTATTAGCTATTAGGGGGAAGGTTAAGATTTTCAGAATCAATTTCCATCCTTATTTCTCTCTTCCATATTTAATTTATGTGTTGTCTTCAGTACATTCTGAAATGCTTTACCCCAGTAGGCTATGAATTGTTGCTGTTCAGGCACACTTCTTTCCTTCAGTGCTTCTCTTTTAAACCAAACTTCTCAAATGCCATTAATGGTATCCATAGCACACCTAGTGATTTTAACTTCTAATACAGATATCCTGCTTCTTTTATGTAGCTGTAAATTTCCTTTCTAAAATTAATTTTAATTCCTAGAGGTTTTCCTTCTCCTGTAATCATAGGCATTATTTATGGCTTGGCTGTTATGTATTATATTTTACATGATGCCACTTTATCTTGTTCCTTTTTTTCAAGGCTTAGTCTGTCAAGAAATAACTTTACAAATGAATATTCATCCTATAGTCCAGGGGGCTGGAATGGTTTGCTTGTAAGGCAGATAAAATGCACAGCAGTCTTACTTGGTGGCAACTTCTAATTTCCTATGGATTTTAAAATGCAAGTTGACCTTAGCTATTAGAGTTCTGGGAATCCCCAGTGAGATGTGCATGTGAGAAAAGCTGTTACTGGGGTTACCTCAATGGGTAAGTCTGGTTGTCTGACAGGAGCTCCAGATCTCAGACTCTAAACTATGTATTCATACTGCAATGACAGACACCTGTCCTTCATAAGAAGAGTAGATGTCTTGCAACTTACACATGAGCTGGACAAGTTCATTTACCAGCTAAGAGGAAATAATATGATTCAACATCCAGAAACTGTTTTGTTCATTCTGTCTTCAATTTGTTTTATTTTCTTTTCATTACAGTTCTGGCCTGGAATAATGGATGAGCTGTCAGAGCTGAGAGAATTCTATGACCCCGACACTGTGGAGCTGATGAACTGGATTAAGTAAGAGGATTTTTTCTCTATTAAAGTTAAATGCTATTTGTGTAGATCTAATGTTCTTAGTTATAGTGTTCTCCTTATTAGTCACAGCTCATCAGTGAACTCAGCTGACCCATGGAGATAGTTAAGGATGAGTAGGCTATCAAAAGGTTAGCATATTAACTGCTGCAGAGAACAGCTATGTGCAGAGTCCCCTACACTGCTCTGGTTCAGGATCATGCTGCTCTGTTGCCAGTGCATCAGGGAACCAGCTGACTCCATTTGCTCCCATAAGTACATGTAGATTTTCTAGCCAAAAAAGGTAAATTTGGAGGTGTCAAACATCTTTGATCATACCATATTATAGCTACCTCTTTACATTGATTGAGCTTTTCAGTGAAGTAGTTGAATTTCTATTTTCCCCTCTAATCTGGTGTCCTCTTTTTAACTTTATCATTTTAAAAAGCTTTATGGATGTTGTAGGGAAAATCTGTACTCTACAGTTTGTTTCTTGAACTTAGAAATAATTTAAATAACTGATACTTACTACAATTAATCCCAAGGTATGTTCTAAACTAAGGACAAAATGCTTGTAATTGAACTTTAACTTGCCACCACTAAGCATAGGTGCAAAGTCTCTTTGAAGAGTATGAGTTAATCATTCCAAACCTACCTCATCACTTCTCTTTCTCCTATAAAGCACAGGCAAGTATTTTTTAGGTGGAAACAGTTTGAAATACTGCATGTAAAAGATATTGAGAAAAAATTATGTTCTCTGGAGGACTATGAATTTAAGGCATATGTTCTCTATTTACATACAGTAATCACTAAAAAAATTCAGGTTAAGTTCTTAACCTTCAGTTTAGGTTCCTGGGGCTTGTATTTACTTGGAACTCTGATAAAGATTTTTTTTTTAAAATCACTGTCTTGTTCTGGAGGAAAACATTCTAATAGTAAACATGAATTTACTACATTTAACATTGAACTATTTGAAGTATTTCCTTGGAACCCCATCTTGTGTTTGCATATGCAATGAGCACCAGTAAAACCAAATGCCCAGCCAGTTCTTCCCATAGCAACATAGTTACACTCAAAATGTTCTCTTTCGTTAATCCATAAACTAGGAGTAATTTGTAAGTAAAGCATACTACAAGCCTTTACTGGCTTACTTTGAAAGAAAAATGATGAGGTTTTTCCATCATTTATAAGCCTTGCAGCCATATTGACATATTTTTGTGACTAATGTTTACTGGGCAGTTCTATTTATCATTATTAAAAGATGGTAAATATCTGATGGTTCAGGTCTCCTGTGTACAATATAGAGAGTTATATATAGATATGTACATAAAATATACATGTGGAGTTATTCCCAGCCACGAACTGAATTTGACTGGATCCAATGAGAACAATTTTTTATGTGTTCTTAGTGCTGAGAAGGCTAAATTGGTGCTTGTCCTCTTTGCATTTTAAGTCCAGACAATTACAGAGGTAAATTTTCTACTTAGAATTTATTGTGTTTAGAAATCTTATTCTTATAAAGAAGAGTTAATTATCTAAGCTTTAAATACAAGTCAACAAAATTTATGGTAAGTTTATCAAAGTAGCAGATTTTCTTAAGTTTCCATGTGTAAAAAAAATATTTTACTGAACTAACAACTGATAGTTCTGCTGTAGATAATGATCTGTCAAGGCTGGTGTCAGGAACTAGTCACTCCTTATTAAAACTCAGTAGAAGTTGTTCTTATTTGCCACATATAGCAGTGACCCAGGAGTAACTCATCTGTCTTGCAGTCCCTCCACAACAAGAAAACCCTTCTGTCTGCTTGCATCTAAATGCATATTAAATTTTCCAAATACACAATCTGAGTAATAGCCAACTCTTAGTCTGTCCAGTGGGAAGTGTCTTGCCGATGTATTTTTTACTCTTGCCCTTACTAAAGTTACCATTGCATTTTGGGGAAGATATACTGGTTTATATCTTTGCAATAAAATTACTACATTATACTGGACTGCAGCTATTGCAGAGCACAATTTGTAACACAGTGATTTTGCATACCCCAGTCTCTTGCTTTATCCTACCCATGCCTCATTTTCTTAGATTTAAAAAAAAAAACCCCAAATACCAAAAACCAAAAAAGTCCAGAAGGTTCTGCCAGTGACCCAGGGATAGTTCACAGCTGTATTCCCACATGGGAGGTATATTCAAATTCTTAGTTTTGGTCTTTCTCCCTAAGACAACAGGAACAACATTTGTGAGATGGGGAAGAATATCAGTAGAATGTGCAAATCAATAGCGTGAACTTCCCTACTCTGTTTACTTCTGGTAAGTGTTTAAGAAGCAATGTCTTCTGCCTTTAAAGGGGAAACCTGTCTAGAATTGTGGAATATTTCATAAGCAGTTACCAAAAATTATAGAAAAACTTCATAGAAATCTCGGACAACAGCCAAAATAGTGAAAAAGTTACCTGAGATGAGATTTGGCAGAGCACAGTTGTATTTGAATCAGGTGTGGGGGACAAGCAGGCAAATTTTTCTACTAGTGATAACCCCACAGATCTCAAAAAAGCTCCAAAGGTTACAAAAACGGAATAGCCATGTTTTGATGGTGTCTCTTTCATTTAGTTATTTGTATCATTGGCTATATTTTAATTTCAAGCCAGCTGCAAATTTTATCTCTTCACTCTTACTTGCCTAATTTTCAAGACAATCACACTGAAGTCAACACATATTCCAGACTTTAAAGGCAATATTACACTTTCTTTTTTCTTCTTTTTTAAAAATCATTGTTCTGAAATTCTTGGGCTTGTCTTTTGCCATTGACTGATGGGTCAGTGAAATTCAGGCATGAATCTGATAGTGCCTGAGAACTAGGTTTATACCAGCTGTGTAGGTGCACTCTTTTATGTGAACAAAATCTGCATGCATGAAATTGAGGCTGAGACTAACAAAAATGCATCTTGTTGCTCTTTCTTTGTGGCTGTTGTTTTCCATTTTTGCCATTTGCAGTCTTCCAAACCAGAGGGAAAAAAAAGAACCATGACAGTTTGACTGGGTATGCTTTACTGCCTATCATTTGCAGCTAAACCTGTAATATTTTAAGATAGCATTCTGCAAATAAAAATACTTGCTTAGAAAGGGGAAAAAAAATAATCTACCATGGCATGTTTGAAACCCCTTTTAGAATCTCCTTTTCTCAGACCTATTTCCTTCATAGATTCATATCACAGCCAGGCACTAGTAGAGGAATAATCTGAGATTTGTCAGATTTATGGCTTTGAAAGCCAACTACAGAGTACAACTCTGGAATACTTTTAACAGAAACCACCATTTTCTTTCTAATGATGTAACCTGTGATTGCAAGGTTGGCCAGTTCTGTAAGGCTTCCTTAAAATCACCTCACAATCATTCTTTAGTATCTTAAGAGAAAGAATTACTACGTCATTCAGAATCTGTGCAAGTAGTAACTGTAAAAACCTTTTATTTTTAATGGGTTATTCTTTTGTGTGTGTATATATATATATCATTCTCTAAATTCTTAAGTCTAGGTAAAGAAAAGCTTCATACAATATAGTGCTTAGTTTACCCATTAGTTCAACTGTAATTAACTTGTTGAAAGCTTAGAGCTTCAAAAATAAATGAGATGATTGTTCAAAATGCCATCAGGTCTGCTTGAAATGACATTTAAATTATATAATGTAAATCAGCTTGACCTGTAAGTCCTTGTCATTATTTAGTGACATTTCCTACAGAATAAATTGTTTGCAGGTTGGGCAGTGTGGTGTGGACCTTGGCAGAAAGCTATAAAAACAAATTATCCTTCCATTTTATACATCATTTATTCAGACGTTTGTAAAAATTGCTTCGTTTTTCTATAATAGAGAAGTGTCATTCAGGGGGCTGAAGCACATTGGCTGCCTTGGATACAGAGCACAGCAGTGTCTGGAGTTGTCCTGTACCCAAAAAATATTCATTAATGGCCATGTCTCCCTCTGGTGGCTGTTACTGCTCAGAAACAGCCGCCGGTGCAGTGACAGGGTAGTTACAGGCAGACACTGCAGGAGGCTCAGTGTCACCTCCCAGCTTCCCGGTGTCTGTCGCAGCAGGGAGAGGCAGTGCCAGGTTTGTGCTGGTGGCATTGCCATGGGAGCAGGGTGCCTGGCACCTGTCCCTCAGGGAGCCACCTGAGCAGGACCCAGGGAAACACAGACAGTGGCAGGGCTCAAGGTTTGTTATCATTCTGGAGGACTTCAAACATGGAAATGTTTGTTTCTTGTGGGTTTTGCCTTTGATACTTGTTATGGGGGTTTTATTTTTAAGGAAGATAGATTCTGCAAGTTCCTATTGTATTGGGCTCTTTAGCAATCAGAGGTGCAGGATTGCCTTGGTGATGCCAACTCAGGAGATAAGTACTGCAAAACCTCACAAAATCTGAACTAATCTTGAGCAAACACAGAAAAGGACTTTTCACACTCGGAGCTTCCCAGCCCAGGCACAAACACAGACACATGTTGAGAGTGCTTTGAGAATCATAATTTTCAATTAGGGGTCTAAGTTCTACCAAGTCCTTACTATGAAATCCCATGCTGTGAATCTAGTGAATCTTTTAGCTTACTCTAAAGAACTGTGCTTTCCTGCAGAATCAGGGATGAGTCCTAGCTGACAGGCTGTCAGGACCATTACATTTACATAATATTAAATTCTGAGATGAATTAATTTATTTTCATGAAACGTTTACTTCATGACACTTGTGGCTTTTAATATTTTAAGTAAAAAATAAATTTTTTAAAGACATTTAATATTTTCAGACTTCAACTTTAAACTAGGTTTAGAAACTGTTGAAAAAACAGCCTTTTATAAGGAAAGCTAAACTGTCCTATTAAACATACTGTCTCTGTCACAGAATCACAGAAGATGAGATTCATGTACCAGTACAAACATTTTTAGGAAGAGTTTTTAATAATTCATTAATTTGCTAAGCATAATCTATTTAAAGGCAATAGTAAAATTTAATACTCATCTTCTAGCATTTTCAAGCCAATCTTGGAGCTTAAAGAAGACTGAATTCATAGCTGGAGTTTCAAAAGGCTCCCTGAAGTGTACCCCAAAGAGTCATTTATTTGACTACTATAGGTGTCAGATGGAGATCTATAGGGATGTTAGGCAACTGTTCACATTCCTTTCTAATTTCATTTTACTTTAATGTATGCATATTTCCATAGTTTCAGTCTTCATAGAACTTTTCATGGTTGTAAGCCTGCTAAGCACTAGAAAACATTTAAACATACTGTGACCACTTTTAAGTAGCCCAATTGTAGTAGTCTCTGTTGCCTGGCATTTTACTTCAACCTTTGCTTTGCCCTTCTGTTGTGTCTTCAGAAATATTTTAGCTTGTAAACTTGTTGGGGGGGAAGGTGAGACAAATACCATTTTTTCATTACCAGTATTTAAACAATCGCGAGATATCACAACTATTATTTAGATAACAGTTACAGACATTACATTTGAATTTCAGATGAGATCACAGTACCAGTGATGACAGCATTTCTATCTGGCATTTTCTGAATTCACCCTTCCCTCCTTCTCTCCCACTTTTTGCAGCTGGGGTGACTTTTTAAATTTCCTTCTTCCCTACAGTTGTCAGAATATGAGGATTAATTTCTCATTCCCAGTGAGTGGTGAATGCCAGGACAGTAACAAGAAGTTTTAGCATTCAGATGGAACAATCTATTCTATATAGAGTACCTTAAGCATAAATCTAAGTCACAACAGGTTTCTTGAAATATTAAAAAATTAGGAGATAGAAATTTACAAATATTCAGAGGCTCTATGAACACAAGAAATATATGAAATATGGAAACAGTTTGAAATTTTCAGTATTGTGTTTCCCCTAAATTTCCTCATAGTGCATAGTAGATTTTTTATTTGCAGTTAGAGAGTATTATTGTGATTTATCTGCTTCATATTTGAAGAAAACGCTTGAAGTGGCTTGAACAGTTTGCTCCCTGAATAGAGGGGAGGCAGAAAAATACTTTTCCAGTCTTTTTTTTCCTTCTGATGTATAACAAGCAACGCAAAAACACCCCTGCAGAGACTTCTCAGACTTATCAATGTTTGTTTAGGTCAAACACTCCAAACACAGCAGTGTTTGCTGGGAGCATGCAGCTATTAGCAGGAGTCAAGCTGTGCACCGGACGGACCTTAACTAATCATCCCCATTATGAGGATAAGAATCTGAGAGAGAGGACAAAACAGGTAAGAGAATTCTGATTGTTTAAACTAATTCTTACCCGTATCAGTTGCTCCATCCCAGAAAACACAAATGATCTCTAATGGCACGTTGCAAATGGCATCACATGCTGCACTCATGGAACTAATTTGTTTTCAGATACAGTTCTAGAATTTCACTTCTGTGAAACTCATAATACTTTGGGCATCTGATAACTGACTTCTAGCAGCTGGTGTATGTCTGAATAACTTTACCTAGGTACTCAAGCCAGTTTTAAGTTAACTTCTCTGGGTACTGTTTGCATTAATAGCTGTTCAACCCATTTCAACCTGTTCAAAGCATTTCCTGATTTGCTGGGCTATTGTTCTTTCTCTGGTTCAAGATAAAGGAGCGATGAAAGAGCAGAGAAATGGTGGGTATATCATGTGTCTTACAGCTTAGTTTACTACTTCTGTAGATTTATCAGATCTATGCCAAGAGATCTCCTGAAGATGTTTACAGAATACTGCAGTCCTTTGGCACAGACTATGTGATCCTAGAAGACAGCATTTGTTATGAGAGAAGACACAGCAGAGGCTGTCGGTTACGTGACTTACTCGATATAGCTAATGGCCACGTAAGTGTATAAAGAAAATAGATTTGTCTTTTTGGAATGCAATGGATATTTGAAGTAGCTTGGGTTACTGCCACTTCATCATGAGCATGGAAAGTAAAATCTAATGGAGCCTATAGACATTCTCAATATTGAACACTACATGCTTTTAATGGTATCTGGTAATAACAAAAGGAGGAACTCAGCCTGAGCAAAATAAGTAATCAGTTCTGATGAGCTCCAGGGTTAGCAGTACACAAATGGTGTTCCCTTTCAGAGCGTGAATGACTTCCTAGCTTCAATTCCTCCAGGACTAGCAGATAGGTAGTTAATCCCCTCCATTGTGTGAGGGGAATTTTCAAACATATCTGGGCCTAACACAGAACCACAGCAGGCTGCGTCACCCAAAACAGATCTGTACCTCTGACAAACCAGCTTTATCCATAACAGAGACAATGATACTATAAAGCTTACTGGTTTAAACCCCAGCTTGTTTCATACAGTCACTTAACAAATCTGGCCAGCATAACTCACTGAAAGTATTGTCAAGGTTGTTTTTTTTTTTCTTCTTATTGCCTGTGACTGAATTGGCTGAAGGTATTTCACAAATCTGTTCAATTTCATTACAGATCATGGATGGACTGGGAGAGAATGACCCTGATTTGAAACCTTCATTGTTTCCTCGATTCTGTGAGGAAATAAAAAAAAACCTGCCTTCTTACACCATACACTTCACTAGAGTGTTTCAAAACAAAACATTCCATGTTTACAAACTTGCTAAGCATAAATAATGCTTCCAACCATGGCTTCAAATTCAGTATTTTAACGCTAGAATCCACATTAGGAAACGCAGAAGTTTACAAACACATTTTTTAAACATTTTACATTGATGGTTTCTTGTTTAGTTAGTTTGGTTATCTTTTTAGACAGGTTAGTTTTGATAACATTCTTGATGTTGTCCAAAATTTTCATAGGTTCATAAATAAATGTGTTCAGGGACCACCATTTTGACAATAAAGTCTGACCTCCAGAATACCTGGGATATAATTGTTTTCCAGTTTTAACTGACTGGAAGACTGCAGGACCACTGCAGTGTAACCAGCCTGTGATGTTCTGCTCAGCAGTTTGGAATTTGACTATAAAATGATAGAAATTCACTGAAAGCAGACCATGCTGCTCCCATACCAGTATGCATTATCTTAACAGGTCCTGAAATAGTCACAAAAATTACTGTCTGACCCTCTCTTGATTGAACCTTGTGCTCTTTCAGTGCCTCTTTTTTGAATTCTTGGGGAATGTGTGCATTTATGTTTCCAGGCTTATAAGTGTGACTGGAGAATCAGCAAACAGGTTGGAAGAGTAAAACTTTAATCATTGTCCAGCATTTCCAGTGATATAAAAACACTGTTTTATAATGTTAAGCATTAAATGATGGAGTGTTACATATTTCTAATGAGAAAAAAGGTTGGAGCATGCTTAGTACACGTTGCATGTTTGTATCTTTGTAAAATGCTCAGAACAAACAAAAAACAAAATTTGTCAGCTTGGATTCTCACAGCACTAGTTTCTGTATTTTGCTTTCTGAACTACAGGGGATGCTTTTCTCCCCACACGAATTCCAGCAAGATACTAAAATTGAACACTGCCAGCCTTACAGAAGAAAAATTAATCTGTAAAAGCAGCAGGAAACTTAGGTATTTAAAATACATTCAAGTTATTAGAGCTCTTTGCCTTGTATTATTTCAGACACAAAGCTATATATTTTAGCACAAAATTACTGTGTCCTTGCTCTTCTTACTAAAAGATAGTCTACACCTGTTTTAAATTGACTTGGAAGATCAAAGTGAAGTCAGACCCCAATCCTGAGAATTTTGCAATTTGTTTGTACCCTTTGTCTTTTTACTGGCCAGAACTTTGTGAATGGTATTGCCTTTTACCTTCTATGTAGATAACAGGACTTCTGCTGTGTTTTAGTGCTGCTTTGGTTTTTTTAATTGAAATTAGATATTAAATCTGATTGTACCCTCCAACTTTAATTAGACATCCACTAGGATCATTTGTTTCTTACAAAAAACAGAATTGCAATAATCAAGTGCCTCTAGGCCAATGTTGAATTAACATTTGAACACCTATGAGAGTGTTTGTGGCCTGTGCAAATAACTCAGTTACAATAATTACCACTGCAATTAATTTCTAATTATGGAAAACTTAAAGTGCTACTGATAGCAAACTCCACATTTAATTTAATCAAGATGTGTAATGAGATTCATTTTCACAAGTGAGCTGTGGTCCAATTCCCAATGATTTAAATGTTTTCCCTTTTCAGTTGTACTAAGGTAAATTACTGAAGAGATGGAGATGGTTATGTCACATGCTGAAACAATTTTATATTCTGTAAATACTCATTAAACAGCATTCAACACCTTTCTGCACCTTCATGCTAACACAAAAGCAAAGTGTGCTTTAATCAGACTGTTCTTAAATCAAACATTGACAGTAGCTGGGTTGTTAAACTGAGCAACTGAAACTCCCAAGTAATTTCTAGCCTGTATCCCTTAATGAGGTTGGAGACCACTGCAGTTTAACATCATACAATAATAAAACATTTTAATCAGTGTTAGAACTTTAATTAGGCCCATAATGATGCATGCCTGTTCTTGCTGAGAGCACGGGTCAGTGAATTCCTCAACGAGTGCCTTACAGTAATTAAAAACAAGCACACATAAGGTGAAGTATGTCTGGTCTGTATTGTCTTATTTTAAAATGTGGTTGTATCTTTCTTTGAAGGTGCAGTAACTTTCCTCTGATGTGAGAGATTCCAGACCAGTGGTGCCCTGTTGTTTTCACAATTTACTTGCAGGGTAACAGCTGAGACTAACCAGTCCTGACTGTAACAATAGTTATTTTTAAATAGACTTTTTTTTTTTTTTTTCAAAAACACACTCTCTAATATTGCCAAAGGAGAAATTTAACTTTTTTGTAGAAACTACCAAGTTCAAAACTTTTTGTTACACGTTTTTTTTTCCATAGGTCTGGGGAAAGCTTAAAATCCAATGGTTGTAATGACCAGACCCACCACAGTAACATTGTTTCCTCTTGCAACTCAGACATCCCCTAAATCAGCACACCACAAATTGAAGCAGTGGACACAAAGTATTTTGGAGAGTACTTAACTCCTGCAGTTCAGGCTCTAAGGCGTTTGTAGCCTCTGATGCTTTTAAAAAATGCCAACAATTCCTGTACCAGAGAGATTTCATACCAAAGGGAAGGGCATATTGCATTGACCATGCAGTACAGTGTTCAAATCAATTGGTCTCCTTAAAACAGTCAAACAGAAAATGCCCAAACCACTTACCAGATCAGAGGAGAGAACTCAGGCATCAGCCCAGCACTCAGGGAGAGGGAGCAGCTGCTTCTCTGTCTCTGATTTTAAGGCATGCCCACCAAAGCAAAGCATCCTGGGGCAGCAGAGAGCAGGCAGTGCTGCTGGGGGCCTGCTGGTGACATGGGTGATGTTTCCTCTTCCTTGCAGTGGGGAATAAGACTCTGAGAGTTCTAGGAGGTAGGTGGTGTTTTAGTGGCTGATAATTATTTTCTTGACTTCCCATGTCTTGCTGTGATTTTTATTCACTGCATTAAAAATGTGCAATTTTAAAGAAAAATAACTTTATCTATTTCTGAACTATATCAACCTGATGCACCTTATGTCCAAATGGTTGCTGGGGCTTCACTCTTGTATAACTGATCCACCCCAGGGCCCCCCCTCATAGCAAGGCTTTGCCTGAAATCTTACCAGTAACTGGTAATGGGAACAGCACTGTCACGACTTCTTGTATGTGTTACCTCTTTTCCACAAGAACTTTTAAGCTGCCTGTTGTGGTCAGTGGAACTGTGGTGTGAGTGACTTTTTTTAAATCACAGAGACAAAATGTTATCAAGTAGCCAGAATGTTTTTAAGGGAGAAAAATGTTTCAGATCCCCTAGTATATTTTAGTTTCTTGTTTCAGTGTTCTGCCAGTGAGCTCTAACAATTATTTTGTAATGTTGTAAAGAGATGTGATGACTATTGTATACTAAATAAATTGTGTAATTTGAAAAAAAAAAAGCTTTTTTGGTTGTTTTTATGATTATTAAAATTTCAGATCTTTACAAATATTTTATACTAAATAAAATGTTCTTACAACATGTTTAAGTTGTGCAAAGAATACAGAAGAAGATTAATAAAAGTAACAGATTACTGAAAATCCCACTTCCTAGGGACACAGTGATTTTTTTTTTTCAATTGTTTTTCCTTCCCCTCTCACCCCTTGTAAAGCTTTCAGTGGCTGAGCCAGCTCTCTCTGCTCTTGAGCCATGTCAGTGCTACACTAAGATGGGATTTTTTTTTGTTAAGGTACTGAAATACTTGAATGTGAGTACATGCGGAAGGAGGGAAGACATTATTTCAGAAATCACACAGTAATTAAAAGAGGAGCATGCAAATTAAAACAGATAAATTAAGTGAGTTAATTAGTAATCTGTACAAAGAGAAAATTGGGTTTTAATAGGGCATGACAGCTGCAAATGAGTACATCCTATTACTGAGATTGCATCCGTGCATGTTCCTAGAGCAGTTTTAAAACATTTTCTGGCCTCTTATTCTATACTGTGCATTCTGAAAAATGTTTGGCTAACTGCACCTGCCCAAGAAGCTCTGAGCCTGTGGCCATTTCTCTTAATTTGTTTTCTTACAAATTAGTGCCAGAGCTGTAATAAGGATGACAGGCACATCCTACATGTCAGCTGTTTCTTGGAGCCTAAAATCCCAGAACAGGGACTAAGCCTATGGGAACACAACAGGAGTAATTCTAGTTGAATATAAAGTTAAGGATTTCTTCCTCCTCAGACTGATTTTTCTGTGCAAAACCTATGACCATGCTAGATGCTAAAAGCACCGGGATAGCTGAGAAGTATTGGTCTGTGACTGCAGCCCTCAGGACAGCAGCAAAGGCAAATGTTCTTTTGAGTGTGTAATGAGAGCTTGAGTCCATGCATCCATGAGAGCAGCTGCTGCACCCCACAGCTTTTCAGACAGAACAACACACAACTTCTGTCTGTGGAGGTATCTGATCAAAGCAGAGAGAGAAATAATTCATCATAGTCCAAGCTTTAGTCAACCTTAAATATATGCAAGGAAGAGACATCATATACAAAAAAACTTATCTATTATTTACACAGTGCCTTACATAGGTGTGACACTTCACAGGCAAATACAGACAGTCCTTGCCCCAAGGAGCTTACAAGCTAAATTAAATTAAAACCAGCCAAAATGAAAGCATATCCATAGTTATGGAAAGAACACAAGGTATGGAGACAAAATTACTGCTGTTTGGGGAAGGGGAAGGAGAAGGTTTTTGTGTATATTTACTTAATTTTCCACATCCTGTTTGTGACAGCTATGATCATGAAATACAGAAGCTGACAGACCCGAATTGTGAAACTGTAAGATATTTTAGCCTATGTTTCCTCACAGGTAAATGTATCAGTAAAATTACCAAGTCATAGACTATGTACCATCTGTGAATCAAAACTGTTATGGATGGCTAAAATGCCATTTCATTTTTCCAGATGAAAATGCCACATTATGTGCAGTGTGTAACCATTAGTTGATATTACGCTCAAAAATTTCTAAATGCATCACAAATGCATGCAAGGACAAGATACTGTGTGAACATTTCTCATTTGGGAAATGTGCAAATTAATCTTGCTTGCAGACTGCATTGACCTATTTTTTTGTTTTAATATCTATAAAAATAAAAGCCAGACCTCCCAAAACAAGCAACTGATGCAAATGTAAGCAAAGCAGTTTAAAAAAATGAAATGGTCTGGAAAAGAGACTGATGATCTAGAGCATAATATTTCACCCTCTGCAACCACTGTTTTTCTCTGTGTTTCTCAGTCCCCAAGTGACCATGATTTTCTACTAAAACGTACTTGAGAGAGGTCTGTCCTATTACGTGGTGTCATGCCTGGTTTTTGGAAAATTACCATCTTCAAATTATTAAGAGTTTTGGCAGGGTTTATTTTTCACACAATTTTAGTTTTAGAAGTCTCAGTGAGGAGTGAATTTCTTTCTTGGATACAGGAAAGACTTACAGTCTTCTAACATCCTAAAGACATGAGGTATTTTGACAATCTCCAAGGGATGCTGGGTTTTTTTCTTCCCTAAAAAAGCATCCGTGTCCCCTCCCTGTCTGCTCTTCCTGGCAAGGCATTACTTGGCTACAACTGTAGTTGATCAGTGCTTCTATGAAAACAGCCAGTCTCCAGTCCTTCAAACCTAATTCTAGTGATGCTTCTGTGAAAGGAGGCTTAACAGAACACAAAGGACAGGATTGTACATGCAAATTACACAGCTGAGTTTTTTCCCTCGTTTAGTAGCCCATTAGGAATGAGAGATTATGGCAAACTGGTGTTGGCCACTGCAGTTCCTAACTAGTGACTGGGGCTGCTGTCTAGGAAAACTTGGCCTTTTAATTAAGAAAAGTATTTAGCTGCAAGCAGGTGACTTGACATGTTGTGCCTAAATTCAATTTCTCCATTTAGCTGATACCATAGAGGGATTTCAGCAAGCTATAACCAAAGCTTAAGATCACCACCCGTGCTGTTTCATTCCTTTACCTGGATCCATGGACTCTCATTGGGACTGTGTTCAGTGAGCAGGTGCTGTAACTGAGGCTTGGTTAGGGAAACAAGATGGACATAACATAACACAGACTTTACTTCCACAAGAAAAAGACAATGTGCTTTTTTTTCTTCAACTAACTGCTAAAGCTCCTAGTCAAGAGTATACATAGCATGCTTCCTTCATGCTTTGAGCACCATCCTAGCTTATGTACATAGGGTCACTCAAAGAGTCCATTATTACCTTATTGACAAAAAAAATCCATTTATGTCTTAAACACTGTGACTGTGTACCCCAAGTTCTCCCTTTATTCTTTCTAGTAAATTTATATCCCCAAATGTAAATGTCCAGAATTGGCCAAGGTTAGCTCTGGCTGCTAAATTCTTGAATTAGATGAGTGTGGCTCATTCATGAGGATTAAACTGCCTCTCATAACAGGAAAAAAGAAAAGGGCAGAGGGGGGGGGTAGTATATAGCAGGAGCATAAAAAACTATCCCTCACCCTTCCAAAACAGACATGGTAATCTACAGGTCTCCAGCACTTGTTTGTGAGTACAGTTCACTCAGTTTTTTGAACTTTGGCCCCCACTGCTGAATGTCATCATACACTGTACCCTCATCCAGCCCAGAGGAGCTCAGGCTGCTCAGGCTGCCAGCAACTGAGCCCTCTCCCTCTGTGCAGAACACCTGCAGTGAGTCCTGGGGCACAGCCTGGGGGTGACAGTCAGCACCTCTAACAACATCTGACAAGTACTGACCAAAATCTCCACCAGTCAAAGAGGCTTCTGTAGTTGCTGATGTTTTGGTCTGCTCCAGCATGTATGGGGATGCACCACTAAAGAAACTGTTCAGCTTTGTTGAGTGTTCTTTCTTCTTGCAAAGGGAATAGGCTGGGCTGGTTTGAATAGACACCAGCAGTTCTGCCATGTTGTATGTATCCTGGAATGAGAAAAGATTTGTGTTAAATTAATATTCTCTATAGATCCCAAAATTTCACTTTCCAGTAGAAGGAGCAGTCCTGAGGCAGCCTGCTGGGTGTGAACACATGAAGGATTGGCTTCTTCAACCAACTCAGACACCTCCAGTGAGCCTAAGAACACCAAAACCCAACAAACAGGTGAGGATGCTTGAGGAACATCTGTACAGCCTGCACTACTTGAGTTTTTCATTTAAAATGGCCCATTTCTGATAATACACCAGTCTCAGTTGGCAGCCTACAAACTCAAGTCAATCCTTGCCTCTGCCTTCAAAGTTGGCTTTTAACAACACTTGCTGTTCAGCTGTCTGCTCAAGAGTGCACTAATCAGCTACATTTTTTTTTAATTCCTGATGTTTCTGAGGTACAGTGTACTTTATTTCAGGTGCAGAAACTCCTTAGTTAGACAGCCTCTTGTCCCCATGATCCTGCCCTCTGCTAACATTACAAAGACAAAACTCTTGGCCAAGTGCACTTACGATCCTTTTGTTAAGGTAACATTAGAATAAAACTAAGGTACTGTGATTTGTGATATTTTGGGTTTTAAATCTAGACAATTAGGTATTAAAAAGAGTACTGGAAAATTTTAGCTGCAGTCCCAGGAACTGTAAAATTTGAGTAATTTAGTAGCAGGGTATGAAACCCCTAGAAGCTTCACTCCAAGCAGCATTTTTCAAAACAGAGTAATAGCCTCAGTTGAAGGGCATCAAGTCACTAATTTTCTTCCACTGCTTAAAGACTGCATTTTTAAGAACTCTCCAAAAGCAATTAAACATGTCATACAGTAATTGGATTTCCTCAATCTATAATCTTCTGGATGTAAAATTGTTAAGTGTTGCAGAGGAAGTTAATCTCAGTAAGGAAAACAGAATTAATGCATACAGCTCTCTATGTTACCACATGGAAAATGTCCCTGTATTTATTATGTTCACACTAATTCATCACAAAATGAAGGATACTCTACAAGAGTATTTTCTCAGGTAGCCTTGTAAAACACTCTCTTGAGTTTTGGGACAGGTCACATTTTAATTTTTTTAAATTGGTGGGGGGTTTTGATCCATCATATTAGTGCTCCCTCTGGAGAGTCACACCACCATTTGAATTCATGAAATGACAGTTTCAGAGGCAGCTATTAAGTTCCTTAACTTTTTTAAACATAGCAAACATCTGTGGGTCAGCAAATAATCTATTTAAATTATTCATATATGGGATCTGCAGTTTTCTTTCAAGTTCTAGCTAAAAGAGCTAGTAGAAATGTTAATATTATCTGGTTTGGGTATAATCTGGTCCACTGTAAGTATAAACACGACTTGTGTTCAATAGTGCATTGCTCGACAAAACATAAAAGAATGGTTCTCCCACAACCACCACATGCTTTAAGGCTTGAAAGAAAAAAATGTAGTACCTCTTTTTCTTAACAAGCTGAAAAACTGCTCTTACAGACAGTGTCCTGAAAGAGAGAAACTCTCTTTTTAGAGACTGTCTCTTTTTGGAGACTGTCCATAATGAACAGTTCACATCAGGCTCTTTCAAGCCCTCAGTGCTACAACAGCACTGAGAACCTCACCAGCTCCTGAGCCATGAAACCAAACCCATCAGCTGTTCTTTACTGCTAAACTCACCCTGCAAGCATTTTTAAATATCACTTGCTTTTAGACAAATTAAAAATTTATTGGTACTTATCTCAGCTTGAGAAACCCCTATGTACATACCCTTGCAAAATAATTAATCTACCAATTGCAGTCATGACCCAGCAGAACAAAGGTCCTCAGTTACAAAGGAAAAGCATAAAACATATTTCATTAGCCACCAGTCACCTCTTAATTGTAACACAATGATCCTTACTTGGTCTTGTTCCCCTCCACCTTCTTCATTGTAGTTGAAGATATTTTCTCTCATGTCCTCCAGTTCCTCATGATGTGCAGATACGTGGTAAACTCCTCCATTCAGACCTTTGTGACTCTTCCAGCGAGCCCATAAGAACACAGCACTGAACAGAGCTGTGCAAAACAGAACATAATTCAGAAAGAACTAAGCCACATGCAGCAGTGCTGCAGGACAGCTCACACAGCAGCCCATCTACTGCAGCACCCCTGGGCAGCCAGAGCCTGCAAGGCTGGAGGATTGTGGTTTGCAGGAAATGTTTGATTTTTGTACACTTCAATGTAGCTATGAGCAAACATCACAGACAGAAGAAAAGGCCTTTAAGCAGCATTTAAAAATACCCTTTAAAGAATAATTTCTAAGCTGCTGAAAGCCTAATGAACTACAGACCAGAATGACCCAAGTGCTGTTCAGAGACCTATCTGATGTATTGACTTAAACTTTGTAGAAGAAAATGCACACAAAGCGGTAGTACTTAAGTAACAAGTGTGTTGACAGTAACAGATATGACAGAAATGAAGCACAAAACATAAGACACCAGAGGAAATTACTTACACATTTTACTAGAAAAAAGACAGGCACACTTTGCCTTAGTATCCATGACTTTAAAATCATTTTCCTTAAATGCGTAGGTGCATTTTACACACTGATAGTTTTAAAGTTTCAACATCAGATACTGAATATTATGTAAATAGAAACCTGTGTACCACTGTGTTACCAACCTTATAAAACTGATAAAAGGCCATAGTAAGACCTCAGACCACTGGATACCATAAACTAACAACACAGTGAATTAAAAAGACTGGAATCTTTTCCCAAATATCTACACAGAATAGTGAAGTTCTGTGGAGCAGCAGAAGCATAAGGTCAGGACTGAATGTGGCATATGGGGAAGTCTGTGCCCTGCAAGCTGTGTCAGTATCTGTTTTCCTTTCCTCTCCCAATCCCCCAAATTTACAGATTTTCACACATGGTAACTTCTTGGCAAAGTAATTTTTTAGCTGAGCTGACTTTGAGACAAAGTCTTTTAGATGTTCTACATCTCTCCTATCCTTTGAGTGCTAATAAAAAGCTAAAACTTAAAAAAAACTTGGCTAAAGCTAAAAAAACTCGGCCTGTGTTACAGGAGTGTAATGAGCATAAATCAGAAGTATCCCCACTGAGGAGAGTAACTCTTCCATACAGATACCAACAGTGTAAGCTCCTACCTGACTGTCATTAAACAGCGTGGTCAGGAAAAGCATAAAGTGTCTTGTGTGATCCACAGCCTTAGTGTTAGGGCAGCTGCAAGCTCCAAAGTGTCACTGTGTCTTTACCTGAACAAACTGAGCTGCATTTCCCCTCTGGACAGGAAAGATGGAGAAAGCTCATGTGTTATTGAGCCAAAGTGAAGCTTCCCAGGTATTGATACAATTTTTAAATGGTTCCAGATTTGAATTTTAAAGATGTAATCAGAAAGGCAGCTTTTCTATCTATTGGAAATGTGTAACTGCTTTATGGAAGCTGTGTATGGGAAAGTGCATCTAAAATCTTGAGAATAAGAAATTTTATTTAAAAAATTATCCTAACAAAAGTTGTGTAATGATACCGTGGTTAACCACATCTACTAAAACTTTCACAAAATGCACACCACTTGGCTAAAAACAACCCTTTCAAACTTGTAATTCAGACCCAAAAGATTAGCAATATTGTGAAGTAAAGATTATTGGGTTTTTTCAGTCAATTTCAGTCAAGCACAGGCAGCGCCACAAAGTTACAATAAAACTGCTCTGACACAGCAAAAAAATGCCTTTACCATGAATAATAATCTCTGATCAACTTCAGCTAGCTGGGATTCCAAAAGCTGTGAAACCAGGTAGCTTGTATGTTATTTCAGGTAGCTACAGATGGATACAAAATAGTTCATGATACATTTTCATATTCTCACTACCACTTCTGAAAGAAACTTAATTGACACTGCAAAAGCCATAAGAAAAATCCTATGTCCTTACTCAGGCAAACTTTCAAGAAATGCAAATAAAAAAGACCGACTCAAAGATGTGATTCTCCCTCACTAGAGAAATCCTTCTTTATCTTTCCTCTTCGAGACTTAATGCCTAAGCCTGAAAATAGCTGAAGAAGCCACAAGTATCTGTAAGGAGCTGTGACACATCTGGTAAGATGCCATACATTGCTTCTGTCTGAACGAGTGTATTCCTATCAGACAATGTATTTCTCCTAAAATGGAAAATCTGTTTCACACTCAGTGGTACTTTAAGCAATGCTTATCTGGTAGCCATTTCCACTCTTGCTGTTCAATTGAATTTGCTTCCAGTTACACATGTGAACAGTTCCTTAGCAATTAAATGAAAATGCACAGAAAAGAAAACCACAAACTTCCCATTGCTCACAAATGTTGATTCACCAAACAATGTATGCACACAGGGATGAAAATGAAGTTACTGATGGAGCTGAGACCATGGCAAAGACATGAAGGCAGAGTCAAGTCTCCACTAGGAAACAGTTTTTCAGCAGGAAGATGAGATGACAGTGATTCAGGACAAGATGGAAAAATGAGGTCACCACAGGTAATACAAGACATAGTTGCCATAACTACCTAACAGTGCCAAAAAGCAAATGCAGATGGCAAACACGGAACTAAAGCTCAGTCCTGTATCCTTGTGGAAGATTGCCAGTGTGATTTCACAGTTACGTCCAGTATAGCCATCAGGGCAGTGGCACTGGAACTGGGTTGGTGACTGTGAGATGCAGGTGCCATAGTTACAAGGCTTTTTAGCACATGGAGTGTAGACACACTGTCTACCAGTGGCATTCTCTGTGATCATGTATCCCGGAGGGCAACTGAAAAAACAAGAGAAAAGTATGCATGAAAAACAGCATTTAAGGTTTTACTTTTGATGACACTCTATACCGTTTCTGAAGTAGCTCCTAGAAGTAATTTATTTGGCCTAATTACAGGATTGTAGTCTTGTCTAAAGCATTCAAACAACAACTCTGAGCTCCACCACTTTAAACCCTTACTTCTGGAGCTTTCAGAACTTACATAGTCCCACTTGCTTCTGCAAGACTACCCATAAGGAAAATACCTGGATTAGGGTTTGCAGTTCTGTCAAGAAAGGAAAAGCTATGCTTTGTGTTTCCATCACAGGGAATTTCCAGCAAAAGATACCTCTTTAGAGAGCTCTGCTTGTGTGGGCAGTGGCAGTCTGTAATGATTAAACTGCAAGTTTTCACAGCACAACTGGCTTGAATTAGTGTTGTCCTAACCTCATCCCCAGCCACATGCAAGAACTCTGATTTGGTGCTTCTACTGCAACTCAAGTGGGCTGTAAGGGAATTGTGAGACAGTGTAGGAAGTCAGACAAGAAAAAGAAAGCACATCAACATTGCACAGCAGGAGCCCCACAGGATGGTTAAGCCATGCTAGGCTTCAGCTCTACACCCCCTTTTCCTAGTTTTCAGGGTTTACAAACATTCTGGACTTGCAGCTGTTCTTTAAACATTTCCAATTAAGACAAGAGGCTGAAATTGTTACAGAATCAATGGTGATACACTGATTCCCATAGCTAAGGGTAGTACCTAAAAGGAGAGCTTTCTCCCTGTAACCTGCTGCCTCTGCAGGCATCTGGCTTTGTGTTTCACTGTGGTTCAGATGAGCAGATGACACCGCAGCCTTCGAGTTGCACAGTTCTTCAGCACCCACTCCTTCCCACCAGAATCTGCAGAGTTTTGTGCTTTTATTTCCATCAATTACCTGCACTCATGCATCATCCACAAATCAATACAAACGAATTCTTGGTTACAAGGGTTACTCCTACAAGCCTCTGAAGAACAGCCTTCTTTGATGCCTTGGGCACTTAATACTGACACCATCTCCTTCACATGAATATCCAGAGGGATTCTGTAGTTATTAAATCTGACATCCTTCATACAGCCTGAGGCAAGGTAAAAAGAGACTGTTTTAAAAGCCATTCAGCAAAAATTGCTTAAAGCAGTTGTAAGATTTGGCAGTTTGCATTTTAAAAATTACTTCAGCTGAATTTGCCTGATTTTCACAGCATTTCTGTGGTTTTTGACTGAATTTGTTAAAGTTTTGATCAAAATTCCTGGTGTTTTCTTCAAGAACCAAGTGCTGCTGTAGGCCCCTATCTATTTGGGTTCAAGATAGAACATGTACCCTTTCATTGTGTTTTCTATAGGAAAGTACAAATATTGTGGAAAATCTGTTATGTATAGAAGATCTGTCATATTCTTCAATGTGCAACACTAATCTATACAACTCAGTTGTCCACTCTAATTCAATAAACCATTTCTAATTTCAGTTAATGCTTCAGCTGAGTAACTGTAAAATACAGTAATACAAAGGTAGCATATAAAGGTAATAAACCAGTTTGTTGTGTGCTATGCAATGCATGTGTAAAATAGAAGCATTCCTTTCTGCATAGGGACAGCTGTACTTGGTAGGAAGGAGAGCTGTGGAATGGCTTGCATAGAACCAAGCTATCAGTTCTGTGTATCTAATGCAATAAGTCACCCACAGTCAGCCTAGGAGAAGCCTGTGGATCACCAGTTACAAACACTCTACCTAGAGCTGTCTGAAGAGGTTACCATCTTTGTTCCAAGTTCTGTAGCTAACAGTATTTGCACACAATTCCCTGCTGTACATTTTCCAAATCAGAACAGTTTACTTGTCCCTTTTGCAAAGTGTCATGCAAGAAATCTATTTACTTTGGGAATCTACATAAACAAGAAAGCTTCTCACAATAAGCCCACAGCACCAATAAGCCTTCATTTATACACATCCATATTCTGAATAGTGAGATCAGGAATTCCTCACCTTGAAAGCTCCTGTTTTGATTGAATGGGTAGGTGTTTCCAAGGACCAAGCTGCTGGGGTCAATCACAATCTCTTTGCATGTTCCTGCTGCTTTCAGAATTTCTCTCTTCCCACCTCCTTCATAAAGGCGAAGAGTAAATTCATTTTCATATCTCTCCATTGTGATATGATGCCAGTCACCATTATCAATGTGGTAGGAGGGAAGGCTTACAGAATAGTCTCCATCACCCAGATTATATGAGACCACTAAGAATCCCTGAACAACCTTGTGAATAATTAACAAAGTAGTAAGAAAGAAAAGTCATAACCTGACATTTTGTATTGACCTGTAACTGTCATATTAGTTGAAATAAGGCTTGAATGTAATCATCAATCTTAAAACATTTGTTTAATTTTAGGGTATGTTTATGCTGCACATGTGTCATAATGCAAAGATACTTCAGGTTCTACTGAACTAAACAACAAAAATACTGGTAGAGGTGTACTCACAGTAGCATGCAATTCACTCAAAGTCCTTTTACCCTGCTTCTCTCTTGGACAAATTTGTGTGGTTCTTCAAATGGCTGAGAATCTGGTGTATCACTATTACACTGACAGCTCAAATCAGCTTGGCTGAAGAAGTGACCAGTTCAGAGGTATATACATGCACAGGTTGCCATTTGGAGAGTGAAATCACTAGCACTGCTACAGGCACCTTTCCTGCCAATGTCTGAACTATGCAGAGTTGGCCACTTGTGACCACAGCTGAACAGGACACCAGGGCAGACACACTCTTCATTCTACTTTGTATAGCAAACTATACTTCACTGTAACTGGCAATAAATTTCTTTAAAATCCAATGGGATGCTGTGGTTGTGTGGTTGTGTGGTCAGTATCTTGAGTGAAGAATGAGAATCTGGAAGTGTCCATAAAGGAAAATTCCACAGTTTTTGTGCTTAGCATAAGGTTTTCACTCCTCTTCCCAGCTCTTAACCTAATGTTTCTCTGGGCTACCTATTCACTGGCATTGATTTAACTTCATGCTATTAATGCCTGGGATGCTTTGCTCACCTGTAGGGTGATGTGTTCATCCTTATTTGGAGCCATCATGCTCATGATGACACTGTCAGGCTGGCGGGTCCTGACCATGGCTTCAAACAGGGTCCTGCGGGCAGGCGCGCTGACAGGCAGCTGATAGCGAATGTGACTTCCTGGCCCAAATGTATATTCTTTGGCAACTAAAAAGACAGGATAGAGATCTTTAAACCGTTGCATAGGGAGATACAGATAGAAACAGGAGTTTCTATTATTGTTTCCATTATTTCCATAATAAGAGCTGAAAGTAAAAGAAAAAAATTCAATACGAAGCATGGATCCATGAGATTCACTTGTCTTTTGGGACATGTCCTCCTCACACAGCTTCCCCATCCCCTCTTCCACTTGATCTTCCCCTGCAAAGAGGTGATCTCCCACCTGACGTGACCCTGCTAATGTTTCTCCTTACAATGCTCACACAGGGTGACAGCAGGAAAGCACAAGTTCTGACCAAGACAAGAGACTGCAGACAAAATATTGAACACCACAACTAATGTTCACAACCTGCTCTTTTACAGTCTTCTGTTTGCTGCAAACTTTGGTTCCATGAGGGTTAAATACAAGATCCTTCTACACTGAAAGCTCAGATTGTTACACCAATGGAGTCTCTTCCAAACACTAACTAGAATTTCTAATTCTAGTTTTGTATTTCTAATTCTATATAGTAAGTGGTACTGGCACACTCACATTTACATTTCAGATTATTAGATATTTATGAAAGTGTAAAGAGATGCAGATTCAAAAATATCTGATGAGAACAAATATTTTGTTCGCAACTTTTTTGTCACACAGTCTCCATTCTAATTATTGCAACACCCTCAAGACTAAAGAAATTATCTGATACTGAGACAACTCCATTGAAACGTAGTTTCATGACTGAAACATGGCTTTACACAACATAAACAACAGAAACCACCACAGCAATCACTACCTGCAAACACCTTAATTTTTCTGTATTGTAAAATTTACCAGCCTATCAAAGATGTAACAGGAAAACGGATTTCACCTTTATCACAACTATAGCCATAGTGACCCGGCAAACAATGACAAGTGAATGAGCCCCAGTCTCCAAGACACCTCCCATGAATACCACAGGAAGAAGACCCCATCGTCTCACAGCTCCCATCCGTAAGTGTGCAGCCAGGGAAGCTATTCAGGGACTCTGCAGGAGACTGAAGGTCATATACCTTCAAGAGAAAATTGTATGATACCAACATGTTATTTAAAAAAAACTTATACTTCACTCCTAAACAGAAGTAGTTGTACCACATAACAGCCCGTTCCTTGTCTGCATTGCTGAAGATGCTATGTTTGCTTTTTGACATTCAGATTTCAATTTTCTTTATCAAGACCCAAGTTTGCCTTTGGATAAACTCAACTGACTATGAAAGCAAAAAAATACCTAATATTTCCTAACAAAACAGACAGCTGGCAAAGATACCATTATGCAGTTGTAATTCAGAAGTTCACTGAATGCACAAAGAAGCTTGGAAGACAGCTGCAGGAAGCAGGGGGTAACCAAAGGCAGTTTCTGGCTCACAAATACAACTGTATGTAGTTGAGAAATGATTTTTCAAGGTTTGTCTAATTATAACAGAAAAATCCAGAATTTTCTAATTTTTTACACTCATGTATATGATCACTGAACAGATTAACAGAACCAAGAGTTCCAGGTATAAGACAAATGCCTCCCACAGAAATTTACAAAGAAGTGTACTCCTTTGCTGAAGCAAAATACTACTTTTCTCTTACCTGAGTATCCAAGATGAAATTGCGCAAACAGCCAGAGAAATGTTTGTGTAGTAACTGTGGGTAGGAATATGGCAACGACTCTTTTACACCACCCAGCTGTAGAACATGGTTCACATTCAAATACCTTTAAAAATTATATGAATAATAAAAACAGATGTGCATTTAACTTCAAACATAGCCATCAAAAAATAAGGCAGATAAAATAGTTTCCTTGTTTTGTAAAGCCTCTACTATTTGGGAATGCAGTGCAGATGTTTATTTATCTACTTACTTCTCTGAAATACAGTCAGTGAACTGAAGCCAGCCCTTTAAGATAAAGGGTAATTTTTTTTTAAATTATGACAGTGAAGTCTACTGGGAGTTCAGCTGTGGGACACTATTACGATTCAGGTATGTCTGTGTTCAAGTCAGAAGCAGCTGTGATATTTCTAGACAACATACTCTCCTTCAAGTGCTTCTGTGCATGCATATTCATTCTATACTATAGCAAGGAATGTTTTGTGTATGATAAAGGCCAGAAACATAGAAGTTGGGTTACGTGCTATAAAAAGTACAGTACATATGTTCAGGCTCTGCAACATCTCACCATCATCTCTCTTAGACCTTCCCAGAGTTAATTTTTCCTTGAATTATCAACTGAATTTTTTGTTTTCATTTGCTCTTATATGTTTCCTTTTTTTGTGTGCTCCTTTCATGATCAGAAGGGCTCCATGCATCCACTAACAACTCTTAATCACAGTGCTAATCAGCACTCTTACTGGGACTACCCATTCCACAGCTCAAGTATCTTTACTGGTACAAAGGCTTCCCTGAAATATAACCTGAATATTCTTCACTGCAACTTGAGGCACTTTACAGAAGAGATTGTCTAAATCCTCTTTGTAGTATTCTTTTATATACACTGAGACTTATTATATCTCTCCTCAGTTTTCCCTTCTTTCAGTTTAGTGACCTCAATTCCTTCTCCAGGGAAGGTGATTACAGTTGCTGCTCTCCTCTGGACTAGCCCCAGTTTGTAAACATTTATCCTGCACTGTGGGGCATCAATTGGACCCAGGACTCCAGCTGAGACCCACCAGTGATAACCAGAGAGGAAAGATTACTTTCCATGTCTTAGAGACACACACACATTGGGGTTATTAGCATGTAGCACTTGCCTTTTTCACGTTCATGGGGCATTGCTGACTCTCACTTTCTGATTACCATCTGTATCTTTTATTGATATTAATCAGTTCCCTTCTCTTCATTTGTGAGACTGATTATTTCTGCCTGTCTCTCTGTTATATTAGAAAAATACAGTGTATTTCCAGGTTCTCTCTTCAGTTTGCTGAGATCATTTTTAATCCAAGACATGCCCTCCAACGTGCTGGTCATCTCTCCCAGCTTGGTGTCATGAGCAAGGGCAATAAGCATCAGCCCAAAGGACAGTACCCACAAAAGCTCAGTAACCACACAGTATTCTGGGGTTATCACGAAGTATTACAACACTACTTGGAGAAAGACTTGTTCCTTAGCCCTTACTCCAGAACGGGCCCAGAAGATCCTAAAGAAAAGCACACACTTTTATGCTCCTAGCCACTAATAAATTTGCTTCAATTTGATAAAATGTTCAAAGGCCTCAGAATAAACTGAATGAACCACCAGAAACACACCTTGCTCTTTGTGGGACAGACCCAAAGACTTCACAATTCGTACGATCTTCAGTGGACAGCCCCTTGCCTACTCCTTCTCTCTCTGAAATGACAGCTGCACTGCAGTGATCCAAAATGAATCGAATATCCTACACCAAAACATAGCATTACTGAATTAAGAATTTCTGCACAATTTAATAAACAAGTTATATCAAAGTTTAATCTTTTTCCATACCACCAAATAAAATGGGTTGAGTTTTTTTCCATATTGCAATAAATAATAAAGCCAAAATAGAACCATTTAACAAAAAAACCCACATTTAACTGTAATTAATTTATGCTTCCAAGTAGTTGTCCTAGTTTAAGCCTGGTTCTAACTACCCTCACAAAAACTGTAACTGTGTTTGCAAATAAATAATTATCTGCTTCTTGTGCACAGGTATATTATTTCAGTGTCCAAACATGAACACTGAACATGCCAAGTGCAACTAAGTCTTTATGCACACATTCCACATGAGCTGCAGAGCTTAAAAAAAAACCAAAAACAAAAAAAAGAAAGATTTCTGTGACCCCAGAATCTGGGTTACAATATAGGTAGATTTGGAATTCACAATGATGTCTAACCAATATTTGTACTACGCACCAAACCTAAAAATCACAGTTAGAATAATACATATAATTATCCAGACTTCTTTTTATTACCCTGTGTCTGCACAGGCAAATGCTATTGGAAATATAAATATCCTGGTGTGGCAAAAAAAAAAACAAATCAAAAAACAGACCTGACCATGGGTTCTAACTTCCAGTCGATGCCACTTTTTGTCTGCTACATTCAGGTGACTTGGAAACTGCAGCATCACAAACTCTGAGCCATGGCTCACTTTCAGCACAGGAATACCACTGGAGAGTTCTAACAGAACAAAAAACAAATAAAAAAATTAAATTCAATCACAAAAATCTTTATTTGCACCTTAGATTGTGCTATTCTTTGTCAAAACACTAATTCCTGTTAAGCAATGTGCACATGCAGGTTTTAATCTCTTCTATTCTCTACTCAACTTCACAAGTAACTGCAAAACAAAGAAATAAAAAGAGGTTAATAATTAAAAATGTCTAACAGCATTACCTTTCAATTAATTAGGAAAATAAAAAATACAAACTGTATTGTGAGTCTTGTGCATTCATTCACAAACGGTAGTAATCTTTTAAATTTGTGTCAACATAAAGCAATGAGTTCTACTTATGTATAAATTTTTCCACAGTGGCCCACTGAGGGTAGATTCATTCATCAAATCATTGCCTGTTTTTAAAAAAGTGCACAAGTGCCCTGAGACTGAAAGCAGTGGATTTCTTTTCTTACCAATGTAGATAAGAATTACATTTGACTAAGACTTCATTAACCATGTGATACCTATCTTCAAAGTACCTAAATTCTTTTATAGCACTACAGTTTTCTTGGAGGGATTTTATATCAATCTATTTTACTTTCCTCACAATTTCTACAAATGTGCAATGGACCTAAAGCCATAGCTGCAAGCTACAAATAAAGAAATAAATTAAAAAAAAAAAAATTTAAAAAAAAAAAAAAGGCTTACTAGGAAATAAATTATAAGATGTAAAAACTGAATTCATACTCTAACTACTACACTTGTCACAGACAACCCATTCCCACAAAAGGCATGTCATTTCTTCACACACTTTTGCAGAAGTACCTATTGCAATGAAGTTTTCTGTACTCCCAGGTTCTGGATTTGATAAAGGACCACTGTATAGCAAAAGTCCATCTGGAACCACAGTAATAAACTCTAGAGAGAGTGAGCTTTCAAAACAAGGCCTGATGGGACGAAACCATGCATAACCATTTCCATGGAAACTGTGCTTAGTTTGCTGACAGTCTGGTCCATGAAACAAAGCAGGACAAAGGCATCTGAAAAAGCACAAGAAAAAAAAAAGTAAAAATTCTCTGATGTTCAACTTATTTTGGGTTTACATATAATGTGAAACAAATCATAGTAAAAAATAGCAGTGAAACACTGAAGTTTTTAACAGATGCTCAAGTGTGCTTGGCAATTATTAAAATATTTCAAAAGTATAAAATATATTTATCCACTATCTCCATACTATCTCCATCAAAAAAGATTTTTTGAAGCTATGCTTTAAAAAAATGATTAATCACTTCACTAAATAAGTACAGTAAATAGAACCTACATCCCTATTGCTACCACTGATATTCCCCTAATTATTCTTCTGGGAAAACAAAACAGATCGAAGACAAAATTTAAACAAACAAGCAAACAACCAAAAAAACCCAAACAATTCAGAACACTTCCCATTCCTTCATACTGAATTAAGTGCTCTCAAA
This sequence comes from Phaethornis superciliosus, assembly GCA_023637945.1. Lineage (NCBI taxonomy): Eukaryota > Metazoa > Chordata > Aves > Apodiformes > Trochilidae > Phaethornis > Phaethornis superciliosus. Next base: position 10,400,160 of record JAJQWJ010000014.1, on the reverse strand, counting down.
AAAATGGCATGTTAATTATATCACTGTTTTTTCTTATGGTTTTTTTTCCTATTCATACACTATTACACCACTTTCAGGACTACAGCACCATTACTGGACCATTAGTAAAGACCTTATGTCATAAGGTTTTTTTTCATCCAGTCGGAAGAACATTTATGATTTCTTATACTTTTACCTTGTAATCTCCACTCAGCACTTCAAAAATAGAGGGAAAAGAAGTAGGAGAATCTGCAATACAAGTTTCCTCACCTGTAACCATTCAAAGTGTCAATACACATCCCACCGTTGAGACAAGGGCTTCGAGGGTAGAAGGAGCAAGGCTGATGAGCCCGGTCCCTAGCTGAGCAAGTGCAGACTGCATTGATGGTGGTTGTTACTGAGACAAAGGAAACACTTCCAGCATCCATCACCGTTGGGATGTCACTCATGGCCATGTAGTTTGTACAGCCCTCACTACAGTTTGCACTCCTACATTCATCTACATCAATCTGTGAAATGTTCAGTTGTAAAGCAGACTGGATCTAAGAGAAAATACAGTTCAACATATCACCAGTCTCTTCCTAATTAGTGCTTCTACTTACTCAACTTCTGAAAAATCTAAATCCCCGTAGACTTAATAGAATTCTTTGGTTTGTTGAGTATTAATTAGTAAGACCCCTGACTACACAGGCAAGAAAATTATTTGGAAAATACAGCAACATTTTTTTAAAATCTAGAGTAGCAGTATTTCCTAAACAAATAATCACTGACACAACTGACTGTGAACATGTCCAATCTGTCCTACCAACATTGTTTCCTAAGACCAAAGTAACAGACATATTTTACCTCACGCCAGGATAAAAATTCTTCCTTTTGAGTTTTACCAGGATATTATTTCTTCCTTATACTTTTTGAGCACTTTGCACAGGTGCCTGTAAAGCTTTAGAATTTGACTTGCATTCAGTGATTCAAATACATTATAATTATGTGTATTAAGGGCCCAAAACTGAATATAAGAGACCTTACTACTTTCATGGTGGTATCGCTGATAAATACAACTGTAAAACTAACATGAGATCAGACTTTGACCCTCTTTATTTATACATTTAACGTGTATTTTTTCAAATGATAAAATGAATGACAAGTTTGTTTAAAATAAGCTTTGAAAAGATCAATATACATACTGAAGTGCTTCTATTTTTTCATTTGTGCAGTCACCCCGATTCACCACAGTAAGAACTTTGACCTTCATAACCAATTGTCAGTATACCCTCAAATATCATAACATCAATTGAAAAACATGTCCCTAAGGGCATAAAATGTACTTTAGAACGACATGATGCATCCTGTCAATGCAGTTTCATGTCTGCTGCTCACATCTATCACCATTAGTGGAGAGTCTATAATGCACACTTAGCTGTGTAATACTGTTATAGAAAACCAGTGTACATAAACAACCTTGGGTCCTTTACAGTATTAGGATGGATTACTTTTCTACTAAATAAAAATAGTTGTTGAAAAGCTATATCCCAAGGAGATAATGCAAACATATTATTTATTTAGCAAGCCAATGAATAATTACAGTGCTAATTACTTGTTTTCTATATTTATAGTTAAATATATGTACTAAAACTACTGAAGAAATTTTTTAGCTACGATTGTTTTTCTGTAAACTATTGGTGATTACTCACTAGAGCTATTCATTAAATATTGAATGGTGATATATTAATACCAACATATTTTTTCATTAAAGTATGCGAGGCAATCCCCTTGTTACCACTTTGATGAATTCATCTGCCATGTATTATGGCACAGAATATTTTAAATCTATGCAATTTTCTATGTTATTGTTGCAGTAACTCAATAAATATACAAAAGAAGCAGTCATTATGCTTCATGAATACTATCTGTCTCTGGTATTTCCTACTTGGTCATTCTAAAGAGTCTCACAACTATTTAAGATACAGTAACATGTAGGCAAGTGGTAAGTTAAGATACTCCTGTCTCATTCACAGACCAAGCAGATCCTGCCATATTCCCACAAAAGGAAAATGCTGCTTTCTCTTCAGGAAAAATCCTCCCTAAGTGTTTATTCAGCAGCATCTGCAGGACTTCAGCAAAGCCAAAATCTGAAGGACTACAGAAAATAAGAGGATCCAAGGCAGACTGTGTCTGGATAAACGAGTTAGAGGGCATGCAAGAACTGGTGAGAGTAGCACAGTTAGCAAGGGGAAGAAAACATCTTCCATTCAAAAACTATTTTCCGTTTATAACTCTAACAAAATATGGGGAGAGTATCACTTTGTATTTAAAGTTGTCCTTTAGTGAGTCAAATACAACCACAAGATTGGTTGTCTCCATCTCACTTGTTTGTTGTAACTGTTCTAACCTGCACATTCTTTCCAGTGCAATTTTTTCTATGGAGTATCATCTCTTCATACAGTGGAATTTCATCCGGGTGGCACCAAGCCTGTACTGTGTATAACCAGAAGCTGATGATTTGGGTATTTTCTTCAGCATCTGGGGGGTCCAAAAAGCCTGTAATTTTCATGACATTTTCTGTACTACAGTACCACTTTGCCTTCTAGGGATTCTTCTGATTTCATATTCAAAAGTCAGATAAATTACACAATGAAACACTGACTGAAGAAAACGCAGGCCACGTCACCATGATGAGAACCATCTTTCTGTGACTAAAAAGTGTTTATTTATTGAACCAGATGTTAGTACAACCATAAAATAATGTATGCATGGGACTAAGGAGAAGAGAGAAAATCTGATTTAATCACTTGTGTGACAAATGCTTTTTTTCTGAGTGAGGAAAAAAACCTTATAGATAGATCTGTAGATCTATCATATTCTTCCACTAAAGTCTGGGATATATACCCCATAAACTCAGGATCTGGGTGAATAGCAGAGATGAATGATAGCTTTAGAGAATATACCTCGTTTTTAAAAGCCGCCATCTCAGCATGGAGTTTCTCAGGTCTATAATATGCCGAGCCATCACGAACTGCAAATCTTACATCTGTCTGTTTTCCATCAATGTTCATCACACTGAAGACCAGGATATCACTAAGTTTAGCCTGTAACATTTTTGCTAGTAATTCCTTGAACTTGCCATGTCTTGTTTTGCCTTGCTCATCTCTCCTTATGAACTCCTCTGCTGTGATATCTGAATTTGGGATTCAAAAACAGATAACCATGAAATACTGGAGACCATGGGTAACTTCTCAAATAATTTCCTGTTTAATAATATCGAAACATACCAGAAAGTGCCCTACAGTGGCACTGTATCAAATATTGATATAATAATACCCACATCACATAATCATTCAGATATAGAAGCAGCTGAATTAAACTCACACCAGAAAATACAGCTAACCTGATAGACGCACAGTGGCTGAGTTTTGTACAGCTTCATCTTCCAGCTCTTTGACTTGGATTTGTACTGTAGATATAACATCAGGACAAACTCCATCAGAAACCCTAACTTCTAAACTGTATATTCCTTGAGGAGTGTTATCCACCATCATCAAAGAACCAGTCCTCTGATTTAACCTGAAAGACCTAGACATAAACCTTCAATTAGGAAATCTTAATAAATAAAAATCAAGCACTTATTTTACTCACTAACATAATTCAGAAGGCCTTAAATGTTATTAGGCAGGTTATATGATCAAACCCTAGAGAAACAAGCAAACCACTTCAAGAAAAACACCAGAAACACCTTAATTCAGAAATTAGAATCTTCTGAATTTATAAAAAGTTGTTTCTGCCAGTCTCAAATTCTCAGATTTTCCCAAGCATGAATAAAAGCACTATGTAGTTGAACCACAGGGTGAGTAATACAATTAGAGAACTATAAATATTACTCATTTTGACACAAATACAATACTCACCTGAGCAGTTTTCCTTCAGAGACAAATGTTTTATTGTCCCAGTCATCTTGATCTGGAGCAAATACTTCCCCAAGCACTGTTGTTGACCATTTTCCTGTCGTGATAATTTATAATAAAGCTGCATTTAATTTTTGCTTTTCAGTGCACTTTGTATTTTGCTGCACTCGCTGCTGCGTTTATAATTTTCAGATTCCTGCTTAATTGCTGATGGTTATGATCCTATATTCTTAAAATAAAGCATAGCCTATCACATGATTTCTGCCAGTTCTGGAAAGGTGAATACACTCTGGATGTTACATGAAGAAGGTAAGGGTAAAAACTATGCTATATTCATGAGCCAGATATAATATCCATATAGCACTTACCTTTGTAACTGTACACATAGACTTCTTTATGGCCAGATTCATGGCAGTTGTCATTTTCATCACCAATTGTTATGGTTAGAGTGTTTGTAGAGCTCATGGCTGGAATCCCACTATCTGTAATAACTATTGGCAGATGAAACACCTTCTGCTTTTCTCTGTCGAAGGACCTCAACGCAGTTACAGTTGCTGTGCTATTTCTGTTGTCAGTAAGAGAAAAATCCAAAGAACTCTGATACTCTGATGGCAATGAAAATGTAAAGGGTGGCCCATTTTCCTCACTGTCTGGATCAAATGCATGAAGCAGTTTTGATGTATGGTTCATATGCACTACTTCAGGACCCAGTATATTTTCCCAAACTACAGGCATGTACGGTGCCTCAAACCTCGGTCCATTGTCATTTACATCAAGCAAATCAATCAAAACTGTAGCACTCCCAGTGTGGGCAGGTGTCCCTTGATCTGAAGCTTGCACAATTAAGTTGTATTTTTTAATGACTTCACAATCTAGTGTATTTGCCACTGTCACGTGACCATACTGGTCAATTGCAAACTGTTTCAAAGGATCTGAAACTGACTTTATAGAATATGTAATGTTCCCATTCAAACCAGAATCCTTGTCTTCAGCTCTCACTGTTGTCACTGTAGTACCCACAGGCATGTTTTCAAAGATAGGGATTGTCTGAATAAACTGGGAAAGGAAAACTGGGCTGTGATCATTCGAGTCTTCGACTTCAATCAGGCACACAGCAATACTAGAGAAATCAAGATCTTCCACTGTAACAGTAAGATTAAACTCTCTGTCTCGTGCATTCTCAAAATCCAGAGGTTTTTTCAGTCGAATAGTGCCACATTGCCATTCTTTGTAATTTTCAATATAAAACTTCTGATCTGGATCTCCCCCGATGATACTGAATATTAAGTCAGCATTTTCCCCAACATCTGCATCTGTAGCACATACTTGGAGAACTTCTGAGTCAATGGCACTGTTTTCAGGAATTACTGCCTGCCACATTTCTTTTGTGAATTTAGGTACATGATCGTTGATGTCCACAATCCAGATAGTGGCAGTGCCAGTTCCTGTTAGCCCTCCCCCATCTCTTGCTTCAACAGTAAGAAAATAATTTTCAGTCCTTTCTCTGTCCAGCATTCCCCCTGCTACATGGATTGTACCAGTAGTGGGATTGACATGAAACATGTCAGTACCAAACTCATTTTTTACATTCTCTGTTATCCTGTAAGTCAGAACAGCATTAAGACCTACATTTGGATCATCACAATCAATTGCACCCATTTCCATAACTAATGTGTCTGCAGGAGAATTTTCAAAAACACTCCCATTGCAACCATCAGGCATGCATGGGAACACGGGTGCATTGTCATTTATATCCCACACATTAATAATTACATCAGCAAATCCTGTAAGTCCTTCTCCACCTTCATCAGTAGCCAATACAACAAATCTCCACAGTGGTCTCTCTTCCCGGTCCAGCATCTTGTGTGAATAAATGCTGCCTGATTTCTCATCTATTGTGAAAATATCACCTGCACCATGCCCATGCAATGAGTATCTTAAGTCTCCTTCATCCATGATACTATCAGGATCATTTGCCATAACCTACAAAAGTTTCAAAAACAAAAATAGAAATTACAAAACATGCAATGATTGCATTATATTCTACATGTTGACACAGTCTAAAGGAGTCCAAGCAAAAATATATGACATGCTGTTAATATGTGTGTACCAGATAAATGGCAAATTAGAGGTGGCTGAGAGGTAAATATGCTTTGCACTACAATAAGAATATAGATATACTAACATAGTGGGTTTTTTTCATATTTGTAGAAGAAATTTAACTATGCTATTTTGATAGTTACTTTAAAATGTGAATAATTTGCTTTATTAGGATCATAAATGATCCCTGCTGTTTATGCCATTTACTATCTTTGCAATTATATTTCCATAAAAGTCTGTATCTCTTCTTTGATTGAGGGGAAAAAAAGAAAAAAAAGAAAGGTAAAAATAAATTTCATTAATATACCTGTGCTGGATTATTCTTACATAATTGTACCAGAGTAATCAGGTGTGCTCTTTCATTGAAATATTATCTCTGAAATGCATACACTACCTGAAGTACAAAGACTGGTAACCCATCCAGTTCCTCAATTATACTTCCATAGTATTCACTGATAGAGAAAACTGGAGTCTCATCATTTTTATTCATGACATTGATGATGATAATTGCATAATCTTCCCATTTCCCATCTGAGGCCAACAAGTGAATCTCATACATTTTTGTTTCTTCATAATCCAGTGCTTGGGCAATAAAAATGGCTCCTGTTTCTGGTTCTACATCAAGTACTCCTCCTGTGTTTCCAGCTGTGATCTGATACCGTAACTTAGCATTTGTTCCTGTCAATTACCAACAGTGTCAGAAAACACATATCTTGAACCAGATTGAAACATGGGATGTTAATATGAAGTACAAATCATACGATAACCCATTTTTGATATTATAGTTTTACAGTCTTTTTAAAAATGCAGTTATGTCAGATTACTTATCAGCATTTTCAGTTCTGGTATGACCAATTGCAATTAGAGCCTAATTATGAAACATGTCTTGCAATGAAGCATTAATACTTTTACTTATGATTGCTCATATTCACAGTAGGATCAGAATGACTGGCCAAGGCTATGGGACCAAAAAGACAAATTCTTATTTGCTAACACGCAGCATATGTTCTAAAATATTTCATACTGTAGAACCATTTTGCACTCACTAATCTATGCACAGACTTTACTAACAAACAGGACAATTATGTATCAAGCCAGAGAAGACAGTCCTAACAGAACTTCTCAAAATTTCAGAAGAAGTACAGATTTGTTGATCATTTTACATCAAGTAAAGACTTCTACCCTTTCTGCAAGCTCTACCTTGACATTGCCCTTCTTCCCTTCTTCCTTTTTTTCATAGCTACATCTTTAATAATTTACTTTATTAAAAGGACAGAAATGAAGTGCCAATATCCATCACATCAGGTCCCCTAAGGTAATCTAAGTAACAAACTTAGGATTCACTGGAGTAGGTAAATCCTTCTCCAGTACAACATCACCACATTTGCCTTGATCTCCTTGAGTGGGTCAGTATCAAATGTAGTCAGGATGTACTTGCACTTCACCAGACATACTGTCAGAACAGTTCTCTGGGACTTGTGCAAAAACAAACAAACAAACACACGTATGGTTTCACCACACAGCAAAGTCAAATTAGTACTGCATCATGGCCAAAAGATGGAATTTTGTACCATTCCTTCCCTTAAAAGCACTGGTTTTGTACTTATTTTCACATGACTTCTGGCTTAATTCCTGACTGATTTGTAGATAAAGCCATGTAGCTAAGACTCATATGCATTTAGGAAGTCCAGATTCAAATATGAAAGTATGAACACAAAAGAACCTAAAAATAAACAAAACAAAAAAACCTCAATAAAAACAACCAAAAAATTACAGCTATACTGTCCATAGGGAAAGCAAATGAACCTCACTGAGATCAAGTCTTATTCATTCTGGCTAACCAGGACATTTTTATTGGCACCCATTTGTAAGAAAATTACATGATCTATACTAAATTTGTATTTGCTGGCACAGAAATTATTCCCCATCATCCCTCCTTAATGCATTACCATCCAAGATAAGTTATTAGACTTATGTGTCACGGCTCCATTAAGAAATACTGATCATGTCCAATCAGTTCACAATTAAGGAATTTTTTAAATCTAGAGACAGAAAGACATTTCCTTTTCTAACACCACTAAATGTATCTTGGCACGCTAAATTAACTCATTAATATTTTAGACACAGCTATGGAGAATTCCAATACTTTACCTTCATCTTCATCATTAGCAGTGACTGCAATGATAGTTGAGCCCACATCCTGGTCTTCATCCACATTCACTTCATAGACACTTTGAGTGAAGACAGGCTTGTTATCATTCACATCACTGATAAAAATGCGCACATAGGCTGTGTCTAAGAGAGACAAGAAACAAGAGATTAAAATACTCATCTGTGCCACTTCTGTCAGCTACAATTCCTTAAACTGCCTAGCTGCACATTAAATGAAGATGAATATGCAGACAACACAGAAACAAACCCTTAGGGTTGTGGACAATATATATACCAACATTACCCAAAAGCACTTGGATATCAAATGAATGTCACATCCAATTTGTTTAAACAGATAATATGTGAATAATTGATGCCTAATATGGCAATTGGAGAGATTTCCATCATAACATTTTGTCCTGAAGCCACAAAGCCAAATTTTAAGTCTTTCTTTAAGCACAGACATCAGTTGTGAATGGGATTTTCTATCTTTAACTTTCCAGCTTCATACTTTGTACTTACTTTTGACTGAATGCAGTGCCATATGCAGTGCTTTGAGAAACAACTCTGCTACCCAGAAATCTGCAGCCTATAGATAATGAGTTCATCTTCCCTGGCTAGGAAATACTCTCTAAATTCCAACTATGAAGCCCTCATTTTCCTTCCCTGATCATCACATAAAATCTCTCTTCCAGGTTGCACAAACACTAAAAAACACCCAAAAGTACACCAAAACAAGGGACACTCTTTCACAGGTACACTTGAAAAAAAAGTCAATGAACATTTCATCTTGCATTTCAGAGATCCTCTTTTGAGACACCAATCCAGGTAAAATCATGCTTGTCACAGACATCTGCCTCCTACCAGAGTTTGGCTTCCCACGTTTTCCAGGTCGAGCTGATTCAGAGCCATCTAATGACTTGACTTCCAGAAGATAGGACCCCTTCTTTTCTCTGTCAAACACTGAGGCAGTGTATATTGAGCCCGTTTGCGGGTCCAAGTGAAAATGTGTGTAGTCTCTGCTACTGTCATGTAACAGGGAGTAACTTATCTAAAGGATTAAAAAGAAATTGTTAATCTACAGTTTCATTTTGTTGGATAGCTCACAGACAAATAAGTACTCAAAGAGAGGAAGAATGGCCTAAGTTGGAGCACATGACCAGGGCCAAAAAAGCTGAGTTAAACAGACAGCTTGAGCATTCTAGTTTAAAGTTAATTAACTTCTTGCATGTTGAATGCCAGTCTGTAAAGGGAAATACATTTTTCCTGTCTAATCAGTATCTGAGTTCACTAGTTCACATTTGCACAGTGCTTGTCCATTAGGAATCAAACTCAGCTGAAGATCCCAGATACTAATATAATGGCCCCAGGTGAGCTGAATTTGAACTTGTTCAGTATCGTGGAACATATTCTAGTGTCTATTGTATATATATGTATTTGTGCACTTGACTCCAGCTTGCACTGTTGTTCTAAGGACATGCCTAATTCAATTTTTAAAATCATTAACAAGGAAGTCTACTTTCAGTGTTATTTGACATATTTTGTAATGATTTGGTTTTCAGTACTCTCAATGATTTACAACTCACAGAAGCTTTTAATACATTTTTTCTTCCAGTAATTTATGCATTCACATTTTAGTTCTATGTAAGCCTTTCCAAACCAGAGCACTCAATAGCAAGTTTTTCACCTGAAATACAGGTTGTATAAAAATGTATTTGTTTTCTGTCTCACACTTCCTAGTTTCTCTAGTTATTCACACACCAACACAAAACCCATGTAATTAAATGCCTTATTTAATCTCATGTTTCCCTATTAGTCAGCCCTTTTTGAAGTAGAAGATTTCTAGTCTATTTAGCCATTGTTCATACAGAAGTTATTCCATACCTCTCATCATGAAAGACACAAGTCACCATGTGCTTACCTCCCCATTCTGACCAAGGTCAAGGTCAGTGGCAGACACCTGAACAACAAATGTCCCAGCAGCAGCTCCCTCTTTTACTGAGGCTTCATAAATAGATGAAGTGAAGAATGGGACATTGTCATTGACATCTAAATATCAAAAAGAGCACATAAAAACCCCCAACAATAAACCTATAAAACTTTAATGAAAAAAACTCCAAACTTATGATTATACTACAGCAACACCAAACAGCTTACATACCTGTTACATTAATATAGACCACAGTGAATGCTGCCAGAGGAACTGAAGCAACATTCTGTGCACGAACCCTCAGCAGGAAGTTTTTTGTTGTTTCATAATCCAGTGGCTCTGCTACCAGGATTGAAGCTGAACCATCATGTCTGTTTGGAGTCAAGTAGAAACGGACTGGCATGTTGGTCTCTGGAACAAGTCCCTCTTCCAGGTTGTAAGTCACACGAGGATCACCAAGGGGAGACATTGCTTTGATTGTCTGAACAATTCAAAAAGGTTGTGACATCAACACTTTTATAAGTGCAGCAACATTTCTAAAACCTTTTGTGCATTGTCTCCCCAGTTCTTCAGCTCTTAACTCAAACCACTAGGACTTAACCCTGCCTGATAACATCACCAGGTCACAAACAGCTGCAGCAAAATGTTACCAGTCATTACACGTCTGGATGCTCACATATTTACCCTAAAAATATATAATTTTGAGTTATTTCATCAATTTGTTTCCATTACTCATTCTGAGCAAACTGATCAAGCCAAATAATCACCTCAGGTAACACAGAGCTATTAAAACAATTGCAATATCTATATTGTCCAAATGAGAAGCAAATTAAACAGCAGTTGCACACATAAATTAGATCAAAAATGCTGGTTACCATTAACATTTCTTAAAGAAAACTAACAGCAGATCACTGGTCCCTACAACACACAGATTTGTTATAAAAGTTCACTGTATCTGATCAAATTAGCTCCCATCAGTTACTCTATATTAGAGCTATAACGGACAAAAAAGTTGATCCCAGCCTTACCAAAACTGATGTATCTCGTGTTGTGTTTTCTGGAATAACAACTTCATAGCTGTCTCTTTCCCACCGAGGAGGCTGGTTTTTTGCACTGGTAATAGTTACAGCAAGTTCAACTTTACTGCTCCTATTACCTCCATCTGTAGCAATAATCTCTTGAACTATAGATGACCTCTGAGCAGTAAAAAAGGTTTTATTACAGAGGGTTTTGATCAGGGCTCTGATTAGCTTGCTTTTTTTTTTTTTTTTCCAAAAAAAAAATTAATACAGAAGATTAAAGGCTTACTTAAGAAAACCTGCACAGAAGGAAAATGTTCACAAATGCAGAATACTGAGCTAATTCTGCTACTTCTTTTACTTAAGATTGTTGGAAAATGTTGCAATTTAGCAAATTTCACACAGGGTTTAAAACAAAAGAACAAAAACTCACAAGCCCCTGAATTCTTAAGCTTATCTATCAACATTTTTTTGTTATTAGGTCTGCAGGGTTCTTAGATTCAATAAAGAAAATACACTAAAAGGATACACCTTCACCCAAGTTTTGTGTGTCAGCTACTTAGAAGTTAAATTTCAATATTAAAAGTATCTATCAAGTATTTAAAGACTGGCATCTACAGTTATATTTTCAATTCAACACAAATTACTTTACAACTCATTCCCTGTTAACACAGTGAAACCCTACACCTGAGCTTTTGCTGTCCTGCTTATCTCAGCCCTCCAGTCCTTGGTGTTACTAAGCCAAAGCTAATGAAATGGGAACAAGTTCTCAGAGGCACTGCTGCCAGCTGCTACTCCCCATCTGAAAGCAGGGCTTGCTGATGTGAAGTTCACAGTCAATGAACTCATCAGCTAAAAGCATTAGATTCATATTTAGTTTAAACATGACATAATAATCCTTTAATGTGAAGGGGTAGCGCAGAGGTAAGGACAAACTCGTGACCTCAGTCACTCCTACGATATATTGAGATAGCCAGCTTAAAAGGAAAGGAAGTGCCATACCTGAGATATGGGTTTGTTCACAAACACCCAGCCTGTAGTAGGATTAATTTGTAAATAATGTGGTTCTTCATTTGCTATTGAATATGTAATAGCAGCATTTGAGCTATAGTCATCATCATGGGCTGCAACACGAAGAAAGCTGGTCCCAACTCTTGTGTCCTCTCTTAGGAAATCTAAGGTAAGGCAAGGATATTTCAAACTGATTGAGTCACTAAAGTATCATGAACATCTTGCTAAGAAATTAAGAAATACTTAAGTAATTATGTATGGGAGCTATAACTTTTTCTTCCTTGGAACAATGGCCATAAAAATCAAACTGCTGTCACATCAGAGCTATGGATCACATTTGAACTTACCACATTCATAACCTGGAATTCCTATTTCTCATAAGATGCTTCTATATTTGTCTTGTATTTTTACTAAGGATTAAATTGCTCTGTATGAAATACACATAAATGAAATGTTAGTTATTGTATAAAACCAGTAGAAAAGAATCCCATTGTCAGAAACTACTCTCTACCAATTACTCAGTGTAACTATGAGCTAGTTTTTTTGATTATTATACATGGCTGTGGGTCTTCATCCAGACACACCAGGAAGGGGTTTTCGAAGACCCAAGAAGGAATGATCAAACAACAAACAATGAAGAATGATGAAGTTCAAATGGAAAAAGGAAAAGCAGGTTATGGCAAAAACCTAATAATCAGAAAACAAGTAACACAATTAGTGCTCAGTGCTTCAAACTCACGTGCTCATTACAACTTTAACCACAGAAACTTGCTGTATTCAGGTGTGTAAAGATACTGACACAGCTATTATTTCAAGGAATTTTCCCATGAGGACACTTGGGAAGGCCTGTGAGTTATGAACATACTTGTTACACTGCACAGCAACTCTGCAATTAATTAATTAAAGTGAATCTCTATCTGCAACCATTTAGTTTGTCACAAGATCTACTGTCAGGAAAGACAAAAGCCAAAAATCTTAGACATAAGTAAGCTCACACTCAGGGCACCAAAACTCTATCCAATGACTCTCAATTACATTCATAGTGGGTGTTTTCAAATCTGGGATCATTGTCATTTTGGTCCAGGATGATAATATTTATCTGACATATTCCAATGAGTGGTTCCGCTGCCTGATCTGTTGCTGTCACAGTGATAGGATATTCCCTCTGTTTTTCTCGATCAAATACCTGAAGAGTTGTCAGAACTCCTGAAAAACAAACGAAATATCAGAGAGTTAAAATACTACAACATTTGACAGTATTCTACATTCACATGTTGATTTATCTGTCACTACATTGAGGTATAATGCAACAGTTTAAATGCACCTAAAACATGCACTTCAGGCTCAAGGATCCAATCACAAGATTTAACAATTTTCTAAAGCTTAAATTGTACTGCTTGTGCAGACACAAATTTCATTTACATTTACATATACACAGTTGGACTTAAGTTTAGAAAATGGAGATAAATACCAAATTAACTTTAAGAGAATGAGTCTATAAAAAATACTTCTTTTGAAGAGTAGGAAATACAAAGGTATGTTTCATGTCTTTTATCCTGCAAAAGTTCGGTCTGAACTTAGTTTTAATCTTCCAAGATTTGGTCTCTTTGATGTTTGTAACACTAGTGTTGTTTGGATAAATCATTTATATGCCATTAGCAATGTTGCAAGATAATATGCACTTGAAGTATGGTGTGGGGTTCAAATTTAGTAGCAAAAAACCCACGAGTTATGTCACCCAGCAAAATTTTCACATTTCAGGGAACACTTCAGTTCTGGTTCACTTTTAGACACATTAACCTAGCAGAAGAATATTTGTTCAAGCAGTTAACGCAGTTTATATTTTGTCTGCTATCAAAAAAATTCAATTAAAAAGGACAAAGTCTAATTTGTTTTAAGCTTTTTTTCCATGAGTATAATAGAACTGTTTCTATATATGGCAGTATCAGTTCAGATATTCACTTTACCTGTGTCAGGATGAATACTAAATGCTGGTAGGACACCATCTCTCTGCATCAAGCCATATTTCACTACACCATTGGCTCCTTCATCAGCATCAGTGGCTTCAAACTTCAGTACAACTGTCCCTGAAGGCTGGTTTTCCAATACAGAAGCATGATCCTGGTAATACTGACACTATGAGAGAGGAAGAGAAAAAACAAAAAAATCAAGGTCTTACCATGCCAATTGATTTCAAGATATATTAGAGGGGAAAAAAGAATAGATTGAGCTACTCTTCCATTCACATGCATTGATGATGGTAATGTTTTACCTGTACCATGACTGCTTTACAGACTTCACTTGCTATTTTGTGTTTATACAAACAAGAGGTAACATGAGGCCACTAAGAATCTCCAACTAGTGAAAAGATTTGGTTGATTTGATTGCAGTTGCATATGCTTTTTAAATACAAATATTTTTGTATATTAGTGAAAGTCTTTCAAAAAAGAGGGCATACTCTTGCCCAAACTACAGAATTGCTTTGGTCAAAAAAAGGGACTTCTATACAAACTAACACTGTAAAGGACAGATTACTGAGAATTTCCAGAACTGCAATGAAAAGTCCCTGACTTGTCAAAATATGCAACATTGCCTATCCACATTTTACACATCTGCAAACTTGAAATTTTTAGGCAACAGATTTTTAATATGAATTAACATTCTGAGCACATATGCAAGCATTTAATTTCTACAGACTTTATAAATTAAGCTAAAAGACTTTGATTCCTTTCATCAAATATATATATCAGATATCTAATCATCATAAGAAGCTTATATAAGTTAGAGAGGTGCTTTGGAATATTTTGGAACAAGTCCACTGCACAGGTAACTATACCTATTGATTCCTCCTCACATGTCACACTGAGCCTCTGAAAGTCATTTACCCAACTTCATCTTCTACAGAGCCAGAGATGAGATGTGGTTCCATGAAGAGAGTGCTCAGAGGAGCTGTTCTGCCACAAGAGAACAAACCCTGGAAGTCTTAGGAGAGGGATGGAAAAGATGGAGAAGACAAAAACATCTGTCCTCAAAAAGAGACAAAAGCAGACTGCTTCCTGAATAGCTCATCTGCTGCATCACTTGCAGTGACAACACAATCTCAAACATATACCACACAGTCTAATACAGACAATTGGGCCTTGTGTATTTACCTTCTGAAAGACAGGTTTGTTATTGTTGACATCATCAATTTTCACAACAACTTGGGCAGTACTTGTAAGAGAATGGGGCCCTCCAGAGGCGTTATCATCAGTAGCTGTGATGTTAAGCACATATTCTGTGCCCTGAAGCTTAGGAAATGGACTTGAACGAAGACTAAGTAGGCCTGTACAGAAAAACCCAATAGGTTGAGATTTGGTCGTTTGGGTTCTTTGTACTCCGTTGACCAATTACTCTTCTCATCAGCAAGCATTGAAACAAACGATTCTGGTTTACCCATCAGCAGTAAGCCCCAAAGCTGCTGTAATTTAATTAAACTATGGTATTTTTACTGCAATTTGATAGAAAACCAAAATTAAGACAGTACAGCAGGTTTGTTTGTCTGCAGGTATATCTACAGAGCTAAATGAGACAACAGCTACAACTCAGCTGACCTGCATGTTAGCTACAATTTATCTGTATCGGAAAAAAACAAGCATAAAAAAAAGAAATCCACAGAAACACTGAGGCAAACTTCTGGTTTAGCCACACCAGCCCCAGGACCAAACCTTGCTCTATTCCTGTCCCACTACTATAATGAAGCATGTGTCAACCACACCAGCTACAGCCCCTACCATTGCTAGCTCAGCTGAAACTGGTACAAGTCTACCTTCCCGTAGCAGAACCACAGCAGCATATAACTATACAGGCATATCCTCAGAAACATACAATCTGCTATTATCCCAAGTCACCCAAATGTTACATCCTGTTTGATAGGACACAAAGGCACTGTCAGAGAAGGGTATCAAAGATTTGCTAGAAATCCAAAAGAGACTACAGCTATCTGAGACCATGCAGTAAGAAGCTATCGTTCTTTTGCTCCATCATCCATCAATCACCTCCATTATTCATCAAGCATAATAGTAATTGTCATTACAACAGAGTATTGTCATAGTATCTACATCACTCAATTTGCTTGCAAATGTATCGTTTTAACTGCAGCACTTATTTTTGACACATTTCCATTTTACCTTCACATTTAAGTGACACCAGGATACTGACATCATTTCTCAAAAGAAAGTGCTGTGAGCCACTGTATAAGCCTTTACTGGTTTATTAAACAACAAAAGCCTGAAACTGTTTTGAAAAAAATTCTATTGTTTTAAAATTAAGTTGCAAATACTATAAAAATTGATTAAAAGTACAAAACTACATATACATGATTACCAATATTAAAAGCACGAAGCTAATCCTATGAGATGCTATCAATCACATGTTAAGATACTTGGAGCACTTACAATAAGGATTTTCAGAAGCATCAGATACACTACCCTGTGACAACTGGACACTTTTAAAACCATTATTCTTCTTCAAGTGCGGAAGTATGTTTAAAAATGTAACTCTTGGAACCCATAACTCTATTTTTAAATATAAAAGTATTAAAGGAGCTCTCAATAAATTCAGCATCCTACTTCAACACTTGAAGTTGCCTGCAGATCATGTTTTTGGGATGGTGCCTGTGAGGTCCTTGCCCCTGCCTGTCTTGCTATCACCCTTCATGAACATTTCACTTTACCCTGCAAATTATCCCTTTCTAGCTGCAACTTTTAAACTCGTTTTCTAGATTAAACATTACTCAAATCTTTGTTTGACATTTTCAAATGTCACACTTTCACCAGTAATAACATTCTCTATTAAGTTATGGTCTCTTAAATTACTTGTTACATATCAAATGACTGACTGAAAGCAAACAATGAACAAGTAACAGATCTACTATACAAAGCTTTTAGGAAAATTATACAATTTGTTTTAACACCACAAGAGAGTCTAGAACAATTGCATTTTTGTCATGCACTTCTTTTAATTAGGTCAGTAGTAGATTCAAATATAGAATATGCTATTCAGTTTTCATAATTGCCACCCGATGAAGATCAAAGCTGCATCACATCAGAATCAACACTGTGATTTCAGTAGCAAAGAATTAATATATAATTACCTCTTTTAGGGTCAATAACAAAATTTCCTTTTTGATTCCCAGACAAAATATCATATCTCACACCATCTCCATCAGGGTCCACAGCATTAACTGCAGCAATCAGTGTGTTTGGGCCCGCATCTTCAGAAACGAAACTCCT
Source organism: Phaethornis superciliosus (assembly GCA_023637945.1). Lineage (NCBI taxonomy): Eukaryota > Metazoa > Chordata > Aves > Apodiformes > Trochilidae > Phaethornis > Phaethornis superciliosus. Next base: position 10,382,798 of record JAJQWJ010000014.1, on the reverse strand, counting down.
GTAGCTGTTAAAAGAAATTATGACAACACATTTATTAATTTAGATAGGAAATAATATATACAAAACTGTGGTTTACAACACCTATTGTACTGCAGAGATCAGTACAACTACACTGATAAGATGCTTCTGTATTAACCACTGAAATTATAGAAGTGATGTAACCATTCGTGGCTTTCTGTTGTTGCTACCTACCCATGAATTTCTATTGCAAACCTGCAGCTGTATTGAAGCTTTGAAACTTAGCTTCACAGCAAGACTTGGGCTATGTGGAGAAAATAACTTTTTCTTTATTTTTTTAAAATTTGTTGCATGATTCACAGAATCAAAGCAATCACCTGCAAAGTTAAAGCAGGTGCTTTTTATAGCACACTTTTTCTGACACAAGCTGTCAAAATGCTTTCAGTGTAGTCTTTACACCAGCATGACTAAGATGAGAATCAGATGTAGAGGATATGTGAATAATTTCAGTTTTACAAAAATCTCTTCTCAAGTCCAGACACATCACTGACACTGTAAGCTCTTAAGAGGTATTATCAGCTTAAGCTGAACACTCTCTGGAGTAGAAAAGACTCCTTCTTTAGCTAAGTCCTAAGTATGTATTATTTTATCTGACTGGATTGAGCACAGGCCAGACTAAGCATTCTACAGACCTGTCCACAGCAGATATCCCAAAGCTCAGCCATAAGAATGAACTACAGCTGGCTGTACCCAACAATCTATACAAAACACATGTACCACTAGGTTCAGAGTGCCTATGGACCCACTCGTCATATGCTGAAAATAGGAAAAAGCTGAAAGAAAAAGAAATTGGATGCACAGAAAAGTTTTCCCTTAGCTTTTGCTCTCTATATATGTTTTTTTTTTTCATCAAAACCTTCATAGACACAGCTTTTTCTTCCCCAAACTTTATGTGCAATGAAGTAAGAGAAGTAAATTATTTCAGTTTAGCTCAGTCGCAACCCTCAGGACACTTTCTGAATCTAGAAAGCAAATGAACAGTAATTTTGATAATTTTGAACATGAAATATGGGGACAGAAGAGTTAAAGTCATCAAAAGAGGTCTCTTAAAAAGGAAAAAGTAAAAACTGACATAACTAAACCAAGTGGTAGCCTTAAGAATTTCTTAAGTGAGATAAAGGATAAATAATTGTGATGAAAGAAAGCTTCTGGACAGGAATAATAAGTTTATAGTGGACTTTAAATCTATTTGTAAAAAGATATAGTAAAAGCAAAACTTCATTAACCTGGTTAAACAAATCTTGATATGATTTGAATTCCAGGAGCTGAATTGAATTCTAGTGCTGATTTATATATATATACTATAGCAGTTTCCATGCTACTGCAAAGGTAAAATAAAAGCTTCTTGCAAATGTTTGGTAATTTAAAATTATGTTCATCTTAATAATATTCTTCAGTAAACTTCTACTATAAGAGCTAACAAAGTTCTAGTGTTTTGGGTTTTTTTAAACTGTTTTCTGCTTCCAGTTTTTTAGAAAAGTTTACAGCATCTCTAATATTATCACTCATTTCTGATGTAAAATTCAGGAACAGATACAAGACCAACAGAAACAGATATTCAGTTATTCTGAATATTAAAACAAATTAAAAAATGAAAGTAGGCATCTTGTTTAGTACTAGAACTTAATCTGTTTTAGCACTTGAAAACACAGAGATCCAATAAGAATTCACAAAAGATCAACTTTTCCAAGCCATATGTCTTACGCAATGTTTAGGAAAAAAAGGAAAGCACAAAACTTTGTAGCCAAAATTTACATTAAATACAGATTGTCAGGAAGCTTTAATGTTATGTTCAGCTGAATCACAAGCTTAACATCACTGAAACCTCTGCCTGGGTTTTGTTCTAAATAACTTCTACTTGTAAAAGTAGGAGGCTGATACAGAAGCTGACTAGGAACTCTATTACTAAGCCTGTAATGGGAATTCAATTTTATAGTACTTCTGATATTTTTTTCATATACTTCTGAGCCCCAACTATAGAAGAAAAATGCTTACTGATACTTTAGAAGAAGAAGAAAGTACAGTTTGTAGAGCATGGGACTAAGTGAAATTAAGTGAAATTAACTTCAGTCATTGACATTTATCTTGTGGTTTTTATAATTCAGTGGTTATTTAGGATTTAGTGATCTAAGCACTTTTCTTTAACAATTATAAACTAGGGATGCAGACTCTAAGTGTAATTTGCCTCTTTAAAGGACAAAATTCCACCATGTACTCTGGATGAGGGCTGAAGACAAAACTGAGCTGCTTGCTTTTTGTGCTCGATTTCCTTTGGTGGTGGACGGGTACTCCTGAAATGTATAATCTAAGTTACTGCACCACCTTTTCCAGTATATATTGGGGAAAAAAAACAGTGCAAGATTTGTCAGAAGAGACTGTCTATATTCTACCACTAGATACTATGTATCTAACTAGATATATAAATCCTACAGTACACTGAAAGTATTCCTAAACCTTAAACTTAAGAACCACACTTAAAGGCTTTCTCTCCCCTACCCTTCTGGTACTAACAGAGTTTCAGAATCAAAAGATCATCCCACATTTGTCACTGTAACTCTCAGAGCTGATTGACCTGAAGCCATTCTATAATGAGCAGCCTTCTGACAAAAATAAAAGAAGTAATAATAAAAGACAAAGATAATAGAGATGTATTTACATTCTCTGGGAAAACTCAGGTGCTTCATCATTGACATTTGAAATGTGGATCCTAACAGTTGCTGTCCCAGTCTTCGGCTCTTCCCCTTTATCTACAGCCATAATTACAAACTCATAAAGATGGTTAGGTCGCTCGTAGTCTAGTGGTGTTGCTGGAAAAATAGTACCATGAGAAGTAATGCTAAAATCTTGACTCAAAGCATAATAGAGTATTTCCGCATTCTCTTTCGAATCACAGTCGGTGGCTGTCACTGTCAAAGGAGAAAAAGACATTGTGGAGATCAGAGTTTGTGAACTGGAATGTTAAGTACTTTAACAAGAGAATTAGCATGTAGTGTAAAACTGTAATAGCATTTGCCTTGGCTTGGGGTGCTTGAAATAATTGCTAAAACCCTGCTATCCTCTGTGGTTTTTATTGAACTAACCCTTACTTGAAAATATGTTCTTAAAAGAAATAAAGTCCCTGATTGAACTAAGCCACCAGATACTGACTTTTGTCTGCTGGATTTGAAAGGCCCTGTACTAACAAGAACGTATTCAGCTGAGAGATCTATTTTTTCACATCCATCTCATCTATACTGCTTACATAAGATCACTGGGACAGATCACACTCTGTGTAATTAAGGATTAAATATTTACAGGTATTACTTATTGATGCAAGTTAAATTAATGTGTTTGTCAGATCCCACCTACATCCTAGAAAGACCTATGCTAAAAGCACTGTTACCAGAATATTAACTGACAGACTACCACAGGATAACACACTAAGTAAAACAGTAGGAGGTTATAAAATCCTGTTCACTAGGGAACAGCAATTTTCCTGTAGTTTAATTTACTTTTTCCTCTCAAGATTTATAAAAAAGTTTATGTAGGAGTTAAAGATAAAGCCTTTTTACAACTGCTTAGTTGTCATAAGTTTATTTTATTGCCAAAACCTGCTTACTTACTTACGAACACTTTCAACATAAGGATTTTTGTGGTTTACATAATAAAAATTTACAAATTTTACAAGCTTATGTTATTTTTTACACAGTTGTAGTGCCTTTTTCTCAAGCATCCAGACAAAACCTCACATACAACAGTGAAACCATGCAAGAGGGCTTCAATGCAAAACAGCAGTGATCCTTACAGCAAGCACATGCAGGACTCAAGGACAGGCAGAGAAGGTAAGATGATATCTCAATAATTTCTGATGCAACATCACACTCTTCCTTCAAAAAAAGAAATGTTCCAAGATTTCTACTATAACCCTGTTGCTATAATACCAACCACAACTGAAGTCCTAATACTTCAAAATCCTGCAGAGAAGATTTGCTTCCTTTGTCTCCTCCCAAAACCGTGGCATCAGTAAGGAACTGTCCCCAATTCTATGAGATGCCATTTGCCTCCAGAGAGCTGCAAAGACCTATGTTGGGGTAATTTTGCCTTCTAAAATGAATTCTAATTAATGGAAGGAAAATAAATACTCATACTGAATGTAACAAAGAGTTTCAGAAGTACAAACCTTGCAGAAGCGCTGTTGTCATAGAAACTGTTTCAGGAACACCCACTTTGCTGTAAATTGACTGATGGAATTCAGGAGCACAGTCATTCACATCTGTGATAATGACCAAAACCTGAATGGAAAAGAGGTGAATGTTAAACAGTAATGTGCATTCAAGGCAATGATTTCATTGTTCAAGAAATATCAGGTGGAAGAATTTGCCAAAAACATCTCTGAGGTCTTCAACAGCTGCAGCACATGGAATAAGCTATTTTTCTTAGACTGATCTTTTCCTGCTGAGAACTCCTGAAATATAAGATTCCAAAACAGTAGGAACTGCAGAGTCTCAGTCCCCTACAGCAACATCTTCCACTCACCCTTCAAGTCCATTTATTATTTCCTATTACCAATTTAAACGAGATATGGACAGTCTGCTCTCCAAGCATCCTTTTTCCATTATCTTATCTTTCAACGCTTCAGTGATTTTGAACACTACAAATTCTACTGCCAAGCATATCATATTTTAGCAATATAAATTCCCAAGTTCTGAATTCAATTACAGCAGCATAAATCATATGTAAACGGAATGATTATGATAAAACAACTGATTATGGTATGTCTCGAAACACAATTCTGCTCCTAACATCTTTTAAAATGTTTCCTTATTCCTGTGACAAGTATGAGTACTGTTTACAACCCAAACAGTAAGGAACGTGTTAAATTAGGCTTTAGTGGTTCACACTGCTAAATTTCAAGACAGTCTGAAGTTGGTTGGACTATGCTGCATCACAGTAAAACAGGTTGATGTATACTCCATCTGCCATTCCATAGGTTCATATAAACTGAGAGTTGCTCCCTCATAACTACTAAAGTAGAATAAGTGTAAAGCAGGTTCAAGTTAAATGACATTTAGGCAAACTGTAGTCGTGAAATCATCTCATAATCCTCTTTCAAGACATCCTCTATGAGTCTTCATCTTGTACTATGAAAAAAAGGTCAATAGAAATTAGGAGTCTCTGGTGTGCTACAGACACTGTTGGTTACACTCTTTCACTCTGTGTCCTCCCATTTGTTCTCAGTAATTCTGACTCCTGTTCCCTCTATAGTACACATTTTATTACCTGTAGCAGAACAAACTGTTGCATGAATTTCCTAGTTTTCTGATTCTTTGAATTCAAACACATGTAGTAACTATATTTAGAAACATTTTTGCTGTCTGTTTTCTAAAACAACACGAACTGTAATCTTTCAATATTTTTGAGGTTTTATTATTTTCTCTCTTTACGAGTTCAGTTCTTGATATGAAACAAATAATTTTCTGTTCTGCATTTGTTTTAAATTGGAATAATCTCCAATATACACACATTTTATTAAAGTTTAGACTAAGACAAAACCTCTATGATGGGATAGCACAATAGTCCCTCAGAAATAGATTTTTGCAGCACCAGCAAGAATAAACTCTAAGACTACCTAAACCAGCCTTCAACATGCACTTATTAGGCAGAAAGACCATTAAAATGGACAGCAGAATAAATAGCATGAGATGGAGATATGGGTGCCTCTAGTGACTCTGTACAGAAATCTAGAAAGATTGAAGGAAAAATGGAAATACACAGAGACTGCTAGACACCTACCTCAGCTGCACTACTGAACTTTTCTTCATTTTCCTCTGCTCTGACCAAAAGAAGATACTGGTGTTGGTCTCTCTCATAATCCACACCCCGAGTTAAACTTATGCCTCCCGTTGCCCGACCAATACTGAACAGACCACTAGGATTAGTTATTAAACTGTAGCTCAGGGATTTCTTTTGATATGATACAGCAGTGACAGTAAGAAAGCTGCATTGGAAGAAACAAACAAAAAAAGGACCTTTATTCACATAATACAAAATACTAAAAAATGTGACAAAAATTATACATATCAAAATTACTGTCCCATCCGGTATGTCTGATCAGATCTTGCTGAAGTCAGTGACAGCTGCACCTAAATATCAAATTCAAATGTTTTGTTATTCAGTAGTTCTATTATCTTGAGGTTAAACACATAAAGATAGAATTCTTCAAAGCAGAACATACTATGGATTAAAAGCACAGGAAGATGTGATTTTATTTTTGCTGCAACTGAATTTGCCTACTCCTTTTTCTACAGGAGTGATGGTTTTCAGGCAGAAAACTAAAAGATAAAGTAAAATTCAAAAGATTTATTTTAAGACCAGCACAATAAATTTGCTGCTTCAGTCGTCCCATCCTAAAGCTTCAACAGATAACTGCAGAAGGGTAAAAGGCAGACACAAACAGGTTGCATGTTACAAGTCATGCAGGACACACAGTTTTAGCTCTTGACTGGCTTTTTTCTCTACTGAAGTCCAACGTGTTTAAAGTCTTCAAGTCAGAAAGCCACTCACAGTATGAAGTAAAGGAAGACCTTTAAAATAAATCTGCTTTAAACCTCTTAAAAATAATACTATTTCCTCAAGTGTCTACTGCCTTATCAAGCAGGTTTCTTAAGAAAAATAGTTCCATCTCCCAGGAGAACACTCCAACAGGAATGATCCAGTGACAGCTACAATCAAAAAGACAGTTTGTCCAAACATTTGTCCAAACATCTTTTAATCCTTTTGCATTCCCATGCTGCTGTCTTCTGACTTCCCTCAGATGCAATACTAAAACAATGGAAAAAGTTGCTCTAGGTCATTATCTCACTTCACTCTTTTCCTGCAGTTCCCTGTGATGTGGTCTCACAGTGAGTTTCAGCCAGCATCAAGACCATGTTCTGCCAACAGGAATTATTCTGCTGTCCTTCTGACTCCCTACCCTGAATGCATGTTCATGCCTCCTCTCCTCTCCTGTCAGAACTAAGTCACAGGGCCATGCTGTGAGCAAATTCAACAATCCAACTGAAATTTCCTTTTTTAATTTTTTTTTTTTTTGGTCTTTCATCAGCATGCCCTGCAGATAGCATGTTAGCATTCGTGGCAAACCAAAGGAAGAGAAAGATTTGGTAATACTCCTCTGTTCAACACCTCTGTTCAGCAGTCTTAAATCAGTCTATAATTGTGAAAGTCCAAATCCAGAAATCCAGTGCATGACAACAACTCTCTTTTCCTATATACTTGTGTAATGGGTCCAATTTAAATATCAGGACTCTAGGATTCTAAATGGATTTTCATTACAATTTCTGATCAACACATAAAAAGAAACTACTTTCACTGGACTCACAGTTTATATTCACAGAAAGATAATAATAACCTCATTGAATACCTCATGCCTTTTGGACAATACAAAGTAATTTGACAAACTGATTAATCAACTATCATCTTAAGTGTACAAACATATTTTAAAATAGTGACAAAAAGTAGTTATAAGGAATGTCATTGTTGTTAATCCTAATGATCACTGACCCCAAGATGGCAAGGTACCTGCCAGGTTCTCTAGAGTTTCACTGTTCTTACCATTTCTTTTATTCCTGTGTTAAGTTCATTGCAATTTTAAAGAAAAACAGGCTTTTTATTAACAGCTGTTTATTATTTTTTACCTTAACACATTTTCGTTATTCTCACACTGTAAAACTGAATGTAGATTGTACAGTACAGCACCACACATAATCTGAGCAACAGTCAAATGGCCACACAAGGAAGCTATTTACTGCACAAAAGTATTCCCAGTTCAACTGGAAGAGCAGACATTTGCCAGAAGAACAGAACAGTTTGGGACAGATGGAGCTGAGTACTCAGGTGGACCCTATGTTACTAGCATTTCCTGTGATGTTTTGGTACATATGCTTAGACAAAAGATGGAAAAATAAAATGTTCTATGATATTTTCATTTTTACTTAGTTTATTACTTTGACTGATAAAGACAGCAAAGACAGTCCTTTGTTTTTCTGATTTTCACTTGATGAAGGCATTTCTCCAAATTTGACATAAAAATGTCATGTATTCTTTCACACCAGAATATCATTCTTCGTGATGCAACAGTTCCAGTAACAGTATTCTGTATTTCTTTTAATTAAGACACAATTAACATCTACTAAGACTTTCCGTATCATTTTAAGAAGGAAGACACCATAATATTCAATACCAACTTTCTGTACTAAAGGGTGACTAAAAAAAAATTCTGTATCTTGATCCCTTCTATTAAGATACCTAAATTGCTACCCACAGTATTTATGTATGATTCACTAACAATACTGAGCCACTGAGGAGATCAAACAGAAATTAAACTAGGAACACAAGATTTTAAACTGCATTATTTTTAACTGTTACTTACGATTTTCCCTGTCGTGTATTTTCAGGAACATAAACCAAGTATGATGTCTTGGTGAACTGTGGTGGTCGAAATCCAGCAATTACAGAAACAGAGGCTGGAGATCCTCTACTTCCAAGTTTATCTGCTGCTAGTACAGTCAGTAAATACTCCTTGTCCCTCACCAATGGCAAACCTGTTGTTTTAATCCAGCCAGTGTCCTTCTCAACTTCAAATCTGTCTTCACCACCTAAAAAGAACAGATCCACAAACTGCTGTCAGCAAGCACATTTTTACTTGATTAAAATTAAGATGAGAATACAGTATCAACTCCAGTTTGTTTTGGCTTAGAGTCAGTGTTCACATAAAATTACAGAAGTTTTGGAACTTGGAAATAAGTAACTACATTAATTATATGTTTCTAAGTTGCATTTTACCTATTCGGGCAATTATTACTCTTCTTTATCCTCCAAAAAAAATACTTTTCTTTTATTTGACCCTAAATAGCCCTTACCAGAAAATACACTGCTGAGTCCTGGCCAAGAGGAACAATTTCACCTTTGCAGGGGTACAGCTAATCCCCTTCTGCTTGGACAGAATTTTATTTCAAGAGTCCCACAAAGAAAATTATTAATGAGTCCATACTAACTTTGCAAAACTAAGGCACAACCCAGATCATTAAAAATTGTTAGAAATTAACAAGATACATGACTCCTGCAAGGGAGAAGGAACATTAACCCTTTCTGCACAACAAGCCCTGCTCAAAGACTGCCCTATCTCATACATGGGCAGAGGAGCAGAAAGGTGCTGGCTGAGGAGTGATGACTGCTCCTGTCCCCATCATACTCTGGAGGACAATCTGGGCAGGAACCCAATTCCATAAGGAGAATACACTTCAAATCTGGCAAATGTGTCTGTAATCTCAATAAAGGTTGATTTTTCTCACACAAAAACTGTAGGCTTATGTACTATTTGCAGGAGGAAAGGCAGATCTTTCATTGACAAAACTAACAGACAAAAAAAGTCACAATAGCAAAGCCAAATACACAAGAAATTAGAGAGTTAAAATTTACCTTCCAAGAGGAAATATTCTACTGCTCCACAGATCCCTTCATCTGCATCCACAGCAAGCAGTTTGTACACTTCAGTACCTCCTACAGCTTCAGGGGAAACCACAGCCAAAAATGGGAAAGGCTCCATGGCCCATTCAGGTACATTGTCATTAACATCTGTCACAGTAAGGAACAAGTGCACCAAGTACCAATCCTTTCCTAATGGTCACAGAAAAATGAAGAAATATAATTACTTAATCACACTCAGAGTAACAGAAATATGCAACAAATCCTAAGTGTGTATTGTCTGCAGTGTTGCTGGCATGTAATGAAAAAAAGAAAACCATGGATTGGAGCAAAAGCAACCAGCACAAATACTGCTGAGCTCTAAGATTGAAGCTGTTACATTCTATGAGTGCCTCTTTTTAGGACAGAACACACATTCTTAACTATTAAAAATTTACATACATGTTTTCTGAAAGGTTATTTCTTCCTGAAGAGCTATCAAGAAATATTTTATGCAGTGAGTACAGCAACTTTGAATTTTGAAAATTAAGTATGTGTCGCCAAAAAATTCTAACCAATCTATCCAAACTGGTGACTTTCTTTGTTAGAAAGTTCACTGAAATCCTAATAAGGTTTTCACTACTTTTAAGGATTAAATGCTGGTTTTTATTTCAGTATCTATTTTTTTATTTTTCATACACAAAAACATATCTACACACATACACATTTATTTTCAAAATAGCTTTACAGGACCTGAGACACCATGCAATGAAGAACACCTAAAATTATCAATTTTAATTTAAATCTAATGAATGCTACAAGGAACTTAGTATTTAGGACTCTAGGTATAAAGTGTTGCCAAAATGTCTGATGATGTAAACAGCTTTATCTTGCTAAGAAGAAACATTCTCTGACAAAGATGTGCCACTTCAGCTGAGCAGCTGTACACTCTCTGCTTCCTTACTTACACCACCACATCCCTCCCCAAAAACATCCATGTTCCAACTAATATGTTACTTTTGTCTGATGTATGGATTTATTGTTATCCCTCCACTTCCACAGCAATACTAATGTCTTTCACATAACTCCTGCAAGCTTCAGCTTTTCATAATTAGGAACCTCTGTCTGATGGCCAGTGGCACATCCAGTACACCCTATCATAATCTGCAATCTATAAACAACCAGTAAGTAGATTGTCGTAAAGAAAACTCTTTGGTGCTGTGATTAACAAAGCCAAATGTAAGTTTCTTAGTTTGGATTCCTGAGACTTAATCCATTGTGACCTTTGGGTACTTTCTGTTCTTATCCAGAAAACTCTCTTAATAGAAAAATCAGAATTCACCCAAAACAATCACTGAGGTTTTATTAGTTAAACTTGAAAAAACTGTACTAATTCATCTGAATTTTAGAACTATAACTGTGAGTACATTGCTTTTTTGTTGGTTTTTTTTTTCCTTTGACGAGAAACAGAACGTGTACTGACAAACTTGTTAAATGCAAATTAATTTACTTGCCATTATATCCTGTACTCAGAATCAAATTTTCCAGGTAATACAATATTAGCTTAAGATAGCACATATAAAAAAACCAGTGGCTATAACACAGCCAAACTTCTAATTCATTAAACAGAAAATCACAGAAACCATTAGTTTCCTGAAAAAAAGAACTTTGAAAATGCTTTGCACCATCATAGCATGGATACATACAACACATGTTCTTACATTTTCATGGAAAAATTCTCAATTATCATGTATATCTAGGTCCTATAAAGTCTTCTCAACTCTGAGACAAATTTTGTGTGCTATGCAGCCAGAAGTGTTGTTAGGCCCTACAAAAGACAACTTACACTGAGGTGCACCTACTCCACTGTTCTCATAGTCACCCAGGTGTAATTCCCTTCGACATGCAGGCACACTCTGTGAAAGCAGATGTATGTTTTTTCCATATAGCACAAAAGAAGTCGGACAGAGTACCAAAGAAACATCAAAAAATCACGATGTAAAGAGCAGCAGCAGCAGTAACATGGATATTATTTCCCACTTCCATCCTAAATAGAATCAGATGTGTTTCAAAGAAACATATCCAGACCGTCAGAATGTGCATTCCAAAAATCCCAGGGCAGCCAGTCTGAGACACATTACGGTGACCAGAAACACAGTAAGCTCTAAATAAGAGGTACCAAATGAGATCAGTGTCTGCCTGGATGCTCCAAAGATTTTAATTAAAAGGTTATCCAAAACAACTAAGTGCACTAGTGTCAAAATTTCCTGTCTCTTCTCAAAAGAACAGGTATAGTGAGAGCTGTCACAAGTTTGTAAATACTATCGGCTTAGTAGCTGGGCATACTGCACACTTAAAATAGCAAGCACTAAAGTAGCAGCTGAGTTAAGAACCACTGAAAATCTGCCTCTATAATAGCAAGATCTACTGAGGATCTGAATGCCCCATTGAATGCCAGATTCCTCTGCCAGGAGTAGAAAAGTTACTGATTTTTGTGTCTCTCCAGTCGGGAAAGGAATATCCTAATCAACACCTGAACTCATTCTGTTTGAAGTTCTGAATATACATTCATTCCTCTATCAAAAAGTAAGTCACAATCAAAGAATACCTGATTTTTATTTAACAAGTAGTAATAAACGGGGATAAAAATTCCACTCTTGTCACTTATTGCTTGTCAGATCATTGAATGTTAATATGCTGCTACCTAGTACATAATATTCACTGAGAAATACCACTTATAAGGAAATTGTGGAAAACTGCATCTGGACCAAGATTAGTCCCCACATGCCTATCAAATTTTATTAATCAAAAACTAAAAGAACTTGGACATGTTCCTCCAGGTACTTGTGTTTTAATAGTTAGGAGACCTTAATGTCATATGAAATCTCAGGAAGATCAAAGCTTTCATCAGGATGTTGGTTACCTCTGACACATCTGAATACTCTTCAGAATTTTATTAGGATCACAGGAATGCACACATTGAAGAGACAGCCATAAATGCCTCTCGACCAATATGCACATCCCACTGCATATTACCTATTGGTATGTTGTCTTCTTCCATCAGCACAGGCAATTTATTCACAAGCAAAAATATTAAATACATCATCATGATTTTGTTTTCAAATAAAGGCAGTCTGGAGGAAATTAACTGTAAGTTTTCCCTAGACTCTGTACCATCTATCAAAACAGAAATACCAAGCAGAACTGCACACCTCTGCACAGAGACCTACAAATGTGACCTGACAACTTGTAAAAACATCATCAGGGTGTCCAACGAAGCATAATCAGGCAAGGACTTGCCAGAGGACAATGAGTGGGATGAAGAGACCAACATGGACAATAACGTGTAGTATATGTATGTCTAGCAAGACAAAAATTAAGAATTTCAAAGTTTATATTCATGAATACAAATTTTTAAAGCATAACTCCACATTCTAATGAGCACAGCAAGTTTTTCTTGTGTGGTAATTATCATTACATGTACATTATAAAATGCAGTCTCTTATTTTTAACTGACATAGCTGCTTGCCTACAGAAGAACTGTTCTCCTACAGAATGGAACATAAACCAGACTGTTAACAAGTTTTTAATAAGGTATGTAAAACTTTTTTTCTCTTCTATTTATGAAAGTGATTGGTGCTTCCAGACCGTGGAAGTAAGGAAATTCTAGAAACCAACATCTCTTGATAGTTAAGGCATCTCAATGGCATCTCAAAATACCTCCACACATATATCTGCCAGATATATGAAGTACACAGGTATGTCAGTATATTAATAGCAGTAGTAAATTATTTTGTATCTACATTAATATATTATGATTAGTAGTAGTTTATTAGTAGTATATAAGTAGTACATGTGCAGTAATATAGCTACATTATGGAGAAATAATAAGTTACAATTCCACTCCAAATCTTTAAAAAACAGCTTGAAATTGGTAATCCTCTGTGGATTTGGGTTAAGTCCTACAGTCAGGTTCTACTTAAATTATCTGTTCTGAATACCAGGCCCCGACAAGAAATGGAGATACCTGTAACTATATTCAACCATTCCAGTCAACATACTAATGAGATCCTAAGTCAGGAATTTGACACAGGTTTAATTACATCTAAAATAATTTTTAAACTGTTTCATAATACACAACCAGCTAGAATTTCCTCAATACTAAACACTAGATACTAGGTTTTCAAGCCAGGCACACTGTAGATATCTTAGACAATGCCATCCATTGGAAAAAATCCTACTGTAAGAATAGTTCTGCTAATTACACTGTTGGCACACATGCAGATTTTGCATTTGACTAATTTTCTACCCTAGCTTCAGACAGTAGAAAAGTTTAAATTGCTTTCTTACAGATACTGAGCATCAAGAGATAAAACTTAAAACTACTCTTGCTGCATAAAGACATGGCAATAATATAACATCAGAACATCAGAACATCTTATATTAAAAATTAGTATTTTTAAAGTCATACAGAAAATAATAATTCATATTGAAAAGGGTATATCATCTTTATATTTGATCAGAAAGTGGTTTTTCCTCTTCTCTTATTTTTCTCTGTTATGGAAGCTAGTGAAAACAGCTTTTATAAGCAGATTTCCACTTACTTACCCTTTGCTGTATCAAAACTAAGCCATCTCTACATCTCTCTCTTCAGTTTATATAAAAAAAATTAAAACTAAAATGATAAACTCTAGTCCAGAGGTTTTTCTGACTTGAGCTGCTTAATTCCCTATTAAAGTCAATTCGTGTATCATCAAAATCCTTCTTAGGGCAGCTCATCCTGAAGTCTGCTTTTTCTCTGATATTCCCTCCAGTTGGAATTAATTCATTTTAACTTAATATTACTGGCAAAAGCTGCAGTACTGAAATTCATTCCCTATCACAAAAATCAATCTTCATAATCCACTGCTGAAATGTATCACAGGTATCTATATGTAATTGCTTATTTTTCATGCCTCTCTATGGTTGAAAACTGATAAACAGAAGGACTGATTATACTTCCTCACTCTGAATTCCAGCTACATTAGATAAAGTAATACATTCGGTTGCCCAAGTCTCTGCTCACAGGAAACATATGATGTGCCATGACTTACAATTTTCATCCCTTGGAAAAAAATACATAAGCAAAAAATGAACTTACTTCCTAGGAAGCTACACCATAGCAAAAAATGCTCTTTAAAATCAGCAATAAGTAGCTTTAAAAAAATATCAGAAAAATAATCTCTAAAATATCTTTCTTTAGGTTTGCCTCTAGACAAACTTCTAGATCCATATAACTCACAAAATCAGTCCACTACCAAACATACTGTTTATAAAAATTACACATCAACACAACCCAACTGTTGGGTTTCCATAGCAGAAGCATTTCAATGAATGTCACAGTTTCCCTACATAATATCCCTAGTTGTTAAACTTTTATCATTTTATATTAGACTATTTTTAGCACTTCAACTGTTCTACCTCTGAATAGATGTGAAAAACATAGGTCACCCCAGCTACCTGAGTAAACTGATTCACTAAAATCAGAATTACTGCACAACCAATAACATTCTTTCAAGTCCACAACACTCAAGCCATAATACAGACAGGATTTGTGCAGTATCTAAAAACTTCCTCTTTTAAGACAAAATTCACTTTTTTGAAAGGAAGTCACTTCTCCAAGCAAAAGCATGAAACTGTTATTCAAATGCCCTTCAGGAAGCAGCAGTGCAGATCAAGGACAATGTCTGCTGTCTTCTTTCTACAATCCTTCCTCCAACTCTCCACGACCAAATGGGGGCATTAAACACAAATGTTAACACAGAGAAGCTTTAATAAAGGCAGAGTTAAATACATAAAGAAAAAATTCCATTTTAAATTAACTATTCCAAGTTAGAAATTTGATCTTTGGTGAGATACAGCCACACAAGTATAATAAAATAAACTATTGTTATTTCAAAAAATAAAAACCAAACTGAACAAACAAAAAACCCCATACGACCACACATGGGAAACTATGAAGATTGGGTTACAAGCTTTGTTCAAAAATCTTAGGAAAATTTTTAATGAATTACAATGGGTGTCAGAAGGTTATAAAATAATTAGTAATTTTTCATGTCAAATTTAAGACACCTAGTTAGTATTTAGAAGAAAAAGAAAGCCCTCTCAAACTTCTGAGCCTCTGGGGGTGCCCAAGTTAAAGGCTTGCCAAAATTGGAGAATATACTGAAAATATCAAGAAGCAACCAAGTATCTTGATCAGATAATGGTTCCTTTATTCTTTATGTTCTTCACTGGTTTTTTAATGGTTTTACCAAATCCAGTCTTATCTGAAAATACTCTTTTGTTGTGTTCACCATTACTTTTCCAGGAAATAGTTTCCACATGAAATAACATGAACTAGCTCCCCCACCCAAAGGTGAAAGATTCGTTGACTTGCACTAAGGTACTGCAAAATAATAAACCCTGTGATTTCATATAGCAACTGGAAAAAACCAATATTCCCTCACCTACCTTTATTGTTACAACAAGGGTGTCAGGAAGGAGGAGAGGGTTTTAATACTTAAACATTCAGTTAACAACTCCTGAATGTTATGATGGTTAAACCAAGCTTTGAAAATCATGCATGCTGAAATACTTTGATTGTAGTTTCAAATACTGTATGCTGGAGTTTCCTCTAAATCCATCTCTTTTCACCATGTCAAGTCATAAAAGATGCTGTCAATCTGTGGAATCTGATGCATTCTCAGACTTCTGATTTAATTACAATTACATGACTGTCTTTTCTCTCAAAAATATGATGGATATTTCTTTAAGATGAGACTTGAAAATCAAATCCTTGTACTTGTTAAAAATGCAGGCTTCTCTGCATCAGTGTAATTAATAAAACTGACAATGCCAGACATTCTGGTTTGAAACATCTGACAATATGGAATATGTACTTGACTGAACATGTCTCTACAGTAGAGAGCAACAATTATACATTCCTTGAACATGCTGAAGGAAAAGGTATTATAGTATTATGATTAAGCAATAATGAGTGCAAATCTAGGTTGGCTCCTGGCATTTTTAGGTCACTTAAGTTTATTTTTGAAAGGAGATTAGGAGAGTGTTAAAAGTCTCACAAGCCTTTAGGTCAATATCACCATTAAATTCTGATCTACAACTACCTCAACAATAAGTATTAAAGTTAAAATTTGTCTTTTTAAGTTCTTCCAACTTCTAAGACTTTTACCTTTAATAGACAAATGTTTTTGACAACTCTAGCTTTTGTTATTTTTGGGGGTTACTTCAAGTAGAACATCTTGCATTTGTTTGAGAGGACATTGCTGTGCTAAGGAGGCTTTGCAAATTACACACTGACCTCTTTTAACACCTCACTTCTTAACATGCCTCCATATAAAATAGTTATGGACTTAAAGTTTGGGAAGATACGTTTCTACAAATAAAAATCTTAATATCCTACTTAAGCCTCTGTAATAAAAGCTACTGGGTTTTGTACCCATTCCTACTGTATATCCTTCGTAAAATAGGACAACTACACCAGAACATTTCTCTACTGTCATTTCTGAAAATTCCTGAAGTATATGATGGGCCATTTTCAAGTACTTTCAGTCATTTGCTCATTCATAAAACATAAACTTTCTAAAGAGATACCTTTGATGGGCTCAAGCTGTGGACAGCCCACATTCCCATCTAATATGCCTTATCTTTTTTGCAGATAGAATAATAACAGTCTGTCCTGTTTCTGTTCCTTACCCTCAGATGGCTTTTAAAAGTTAAAGCAAAAGTTAAAACAAAGCAGAAACAAAAGTACAAAAGTAAAGAAAGCATCAGAGAAGCTATATGACCAAAGCAGTGTTTCTTAATATAAATTGCCAATTAAAAGAAAATAAACTGATAACCACGTTATCAGGGAATTCCTGGTGTGATATCCATCTGCTGAGTGGCAGACAGAAAAAGCAAGAGTGACCAGACGTGAAATAATGACTGCAAATTAATAATCACAACAGATAACAAACCATGTGTCTTGATAAATTATTATTAATTGCCAAAAAGCATTACCATAAGGAGATAACTTAAAGAGGCAGAAGCTACCATGCCACTGTAAAATGGGAAGTTCTCCTGAAATTCTCCTTAGAATTCTTGGGGAAAATGTGATTTGTTTCTCTGTAGCCCATCGTGTGAAAAAAAAAACAAAAACAAACAAAAAAAACACAAAAAAACCAAAAAACAAACAAACAAAAAAAGCCAAAACAAAACAAAACCAAAACAAAAACAAACAAACAAACAAACAAAAAAAAACCAAAAACAAACCACAACCAGTAGCCTCACCAACACAACCTGCTGTACTTCCACCTGAAACACTATGAAAGGAAACTCTCGTCAAAATACTGAATTTGTCCCCTTTTACACCAGAATACTTTGAATTCAAAGGAAAAATTACTGTAGGTTCTCAGTCTCTCTTTTATTCTGAAACCTAAACTCAAACCAGGAAGATTTAAAGATACTCCATCTATGAATTTGGACATACTATTTCTAAGAATAACTGAAAAGAGAGAGTTTCAGAAAAAAAAACAAAAAAACAAAAAAACAATTTCATACTCAAATAATATCTGAGGTAATTGCCGTGTCAGTCATGAAATCAGTTTCCAACTGGAGATGTTATAAACCAGCTTTGAGGAGGATCCTATCCATGTGTTCTGTGATTTACTACTATTATCAGATTAACAAATTTTGCTGAAATTTAGCCAGATCTTAAAAATAAACAAATAAATAAGCAAATGAATGAATAAAAAAATAAATGAGGTGCTTATTTCTCTTGCAACTTATCTGTCTTTACTCAACTTAAACCCAGGTTGATGTGTAACTGTTAACACGGATGTAATACATAAAAGGGGTAATAAGAATTGTAAAAGACATCACCCCAGAAGCTACTTAGTTCCTAGGGACAATCTACAAAGAGCCAATACAGCTAGTAAGGCACTAGGGCCTCAGACAAAATTAAACCAGATGATCCTTGGCTTCCAAGCATGAAAACCTTCAAAATTTAAAACACATATGACTAAAAATTACTTCCTACACAATATATGTCAATTTAAACAGGAGAAATATACAAAATATAAGTGATTGCTGTTCACTATTTGGAAGGGCACGTCAAACATCACCCTTAGTAAATCCTCTGGAAAGAAAAAATGAATGACAGAGGATTACAAAGCTAATGCCCATGGATGAAGTAAGGTCAGAGGAGCTGAGACAACAGAGGATTAGAGACAAGATCTTTCTTGCACTTCCCCCCAAGCATTAATGGAATAATAATGGCTCCTTCTCAAATTAAATGCTAGCTCTATGTTAAAATATTCTGTATTAAAATCTAGGAAATTTTACCTTCTGTTCACTGGGGAAAGAACTTAAAATATTATTACACTTTTGTGAAGACTAAATAAAATGTATCCCAAGAAATTAAGTGGGATAAAATCTGAAGAAAATGTGAGCATAACCATCCCTTCTTTCTGGGCAAGGTTAACTGAATATAACCCAGAGCTGAGTGACAGGGGGGTCACTAAACTAATTTGCTCATCCAGGACCATGTACCAAAAAACATGCTTATGAAGTTAAGTCCTGAAATTTTGGAATTCTGTTTAGCATTTTGTTATTCAACCTAATGTAAATGTTTTTCCTGGTGTTTCTCTTTGGTTTGGGCTTGTGAATTGTTTTCTTTTGGCCGGTATTTTTATAAATTATGAAAAAATGTAAATATTTTAGAAGCCATATTTCAAATGAGTAGTTCCAGCTCTCAAGATTTAAATTTCCACCCAATGTCCAGACAGGACAATTTAAGCTTTTGAGGTAGCCAGGATACAGACAATATTTTTATACAAATGCACACGTGCTGATGTTGCAGAATTTCATTGTCAAGTAGCAACAAGAACAACCTGCTCTGCAAGGTAAAGTGAAATGGGAATGAAGAGTGACAGCAGGGCAGGAAGAGACCTCACTGTCACTGAGCAAGAGGAACAGAGCAGGTCCTAAGATAAAAATCTGGTTTATCCAATAGCCCAGTGGTCACCTCACAAATACTCAGTGATGAGGTGGATCTCAGATCAAGTGGGAAGCCAACAGCCAGATGCACAGCCAGGCACAGCACACTCCCTGGGGAGCTCAGGAAAGGACCTGAACTCAAGCACAGCTCCTGAGATGGGGGCAGAGGCCACAGAGAAGGTTTGTGACATGTAACTGTCTGATCCAAGGGTAGCCAGCTGCATGCTGTCAGAGCTGACCTTGAACATGGAAAAAAAACACAGCCAAACCCTGGGAGCAGAGCTGCAGGACTTGTGACACTGCTCCATGACCTGACAGCCAGGTCTGCCCCAATCTGAAAGGTGACATCCTACCAATCTGTGACAACTATCAGGATTAACTGATCTGTGATCTCTGCTTCTTAAAACTGACTTTAGCCTAGTTTAAAACCTTCCTTCTAAGAATTAATGTGAGGAACTCACCTGAAATTACCTCTTCTCTTTTCCAGGGCCTGGAATTATTACTCCTTCACACACACCATATAAAAGGCACTTGGCAGTATATGTCCAGACTTTCCTATTATCGTGCTTTCCAGTGACTACTGCTTCCAGAACACATATAAACTATGTCAAAACTATAGCTACAAACTAGCAAATGGCCACAAAAAAATACACAGTAAATAAATAGAACTAGGAACATACTATTTCATCTACAGCTTGCAATTAATTTTATTCTGATGATACACAAAATAATTAACTAATTTTAAAAATACCAAACAAATAATGGATTTTTCTTGGCATCTATGTTAAATAAACAAACAAACAAATAAATCAAATTTATGGCCAAAGTATGTCCCATCAAAAATTATCTACAGCACATATCTGCACTGTAATGGCAACACTGGTAACACTGATTTGTCCACATCACTGCGATGAATCTTAGAGCTTAACTGCACCTTTGCCAAGAACCTAAACATGCATGCAAAGCACTGTTCATACTGCAAATACTCCTCAAATCTGCCCCCAGTGCAGGGAAATGCACACCAGCACCAAGCCTATGTTCATATGGTTCTGCAATTAAATACTCCACATAGTGAGGAGAGAATCCATTACACTGGTATTTATTTCCAGTCCCAAGTGGAGTCAGCAAGGCTAGCTTGTGCCTTCAACAAAATGCAACTCTGAGTTAGAAAACCCTTCTTTTATGAACATGTGGAAAATTATCTGGATATTGTGATGCTAAAGGTCTGGTTGCATCTGGAACATTATTTATTTCAGTGGAACACCAGCCCTGGACACACTGCCATGTGGATTCTCCAGGACAGAACCGAGAGGAAGCAAATAGAAAATAATTTAAAATTCTATTTCAGATGAAGATAAAAAGTCTGCTCTGCTAGCCATCTCTCTCCCTCTTCTATCCCATCCTTTTCAGTATCTTTTTTACATTACTGAGGTTTGGATTGTGCATAAGAAAGGAGATATAACTTTCTAAATCTATTTTAAATACCTATGTATTTTAATTTCTATAAAAGGAGAACATAGGCATTCTGCAACTTCAGAGTTTTAAAGGTGCCTTATCAACTTTTATTCTTGTTCAGTTTTTTTTAACTGGGTTAGCAGCTATTGCTTCAAACGAGAAATCTCTGGCATGACAGCGACAATCTCCGTTCCAGGCAATCTCAGACTTCTATATTCAGACTAGGTAAGAGAAAAAAGCATCAAAAAGGTGAGACTAGCAGTAGCCAGGGGAAAGGTTAGCTGCCACTTTTCTGAAAACATTTTCTTGATCCTGACAAAGGCAGCTGTGTCACCAACAAAGGGATGAAACTTGAGCTACATGACAGAGTGGGTGAACATCCCAGAAACATATTCAGATTGACCTGGCAGGTTTTGTCACTGCCTCAGAGTAATGACAGCCACTTTGGCATGTAGTCTTGCTAAGGATTCAGTAGCAACGTCAGGACAGGACACAGGAAACATCTGTATGTTGGAAATTGGTTCATCAGCCTCCTGGTTAGCAGCAAAAGCTCAAGCTGGAACACAGCATGAAGTCAGTCCCAGTGACTGACACCAATATGGTGCAGATAGGCACAATAGGAAAGTGAGAACAGGAGAAAGATCTGACAGTTGTTCCTCAGGATCCGAGCGTAACGAGTTGGTGATCCAGCCCTCTTCCCTGGGTAAGTTCCCATGCCACTGAAACTGCCAGCATTAATTGGAAACCCTGCAGGAAGTCTCAAGTATTTAACAGACACCAAGGAATAAGCTGTCTGACTCCCATGGGCTGCCCCCCAGCCAGAAAACAGAAGAGATGAAGGAAAGGAATAGCATGGGAAGCCTTCCATTTCTCCTGCCTGCCCTGCTCTGTGGCCAACAGAAGTTACTGTAAGCAGGTGCACTGCTGAGAAGTTCATAGTTTTCACGAGCACTCGAAGTCACATAATACAAAAACCTGTGAATGATGACAATTGAAATCATATCCCTAACACTTTTGTGGCCTCCTCAGATTTTTTACAAAAGAGCCATCCACAGGGCACCAATCTTGCAAAACCTCACATCATGCTTGTGAGTAGAACATGTGTAACTTCAATAAGGACTCAGTGACTTCAGCTGCGTGCTTCTAGTGAAGCACCTGCAAGGATCAGAGCTCTGGGAGGCATTTTAGTAGAAAAACAAAAAACAAAAAACAAACCAATGTGTAAGAAGTGTGGTACACCTAACCTGCTTTGTCTCAACACATAAGTAATGCTCTTTGGTTACACTACACATTTCCCATGCTGCTCATTATTGACTAAGAACTTTGACAGCTGAAATAGTTCAGATCTGATAACCACCTTACTGCCCCTCACTTACTTCCACAGTCCATATTCACCATGCGATGCTTCTCATCTCCTAGAGTGCTTTAATAACAGATTTAAAAGATCAAAACTACATTCCACGAAGTTAACAGCACATGACGCCTTACATGCTTGTCATCACTTGAGGACGTTTTGCTCCTTAAAAAGATAAACCCCCTTCCAACTCATTGATGGCACAAGACCACTACAGTGTGCAAGACGAACACTTTTTTGCGGCTGTAACCGCGGAGCCGAGCGCATCAGCTGCGGGCAGCCCGAGTCCTCACTCCCTCCTCACCTACCTCTGCGCTCCTGGACGCGGACGATGAGATCCCAGGCGGCCGCCGCCTCCCTGTCCAGGGCCGCCTCCAGCCTCACCTCTCCGCTCTCCCGCTCCACCCGCACCGGCGAATCCTCGACGGGCGGCGACACCAGCTCGAACCAGGCTGAGGCGAAAGGCGCCGGGGCCAGCGTCGCCAGGCGGCTGCCCGGGGGGGTGTCCTCGGGCAGGGAGAGGGACAAGGGGGCGGCGGGCGGCAGAGCGGCCCGGCGGTGACGGGCGTCGGGGCGGTGGGGCGGAGGCGGCGGCGGCATCGGGAGCCTCTGGGGCTGAGGCAGCACCTCGAGTTCCAGGGGCTCGCTGAGGAGCGGCGGCCGTCCGCGGTCTCGCGCGTAGAGGCGCAGCGGGATGGGCGCGCGGAGGTGGAGCAGGGAGCGCACCAGCACCACGCGCCCGCTGCGCGGCACCACGAAGAAGTGGGCGCTGCGCGGGAGGGCGAAGTAGCGCAGCTCCGCGTTGGCGCCGGCGTCCGCGTCCTCGGCGCGCGCCTGCCACACCTGGGACTTCAGCGCCAGCGTCTCGGCCACGCGGAGCTGCGTGACGCCGGGGCGCGGCTCCCCCACGAAGCGCGGCGCGTTGTCGTTGTCGTCCAGCACGCGGACGGTGAGGACGGCCAGCTCGGCGGTGCCGGTGCCGGTGCCGGTGCCGGTGCCGGTGCCGGTGCCGGTGCGGCGCGGCAGGCAGTGCTTGCAGCACAATCCCAGGCGGAGCGAATAGAGCGCCCGCGCCTCGCGGTCCAGCGGACGGCGGGTGCGGAGCCAGACGCGGGCGGTGCGGGCGTGCAGGGAGACCTGGAAGTGCCCCTGCCCCTCGCCCAGCAGCTGCAGCCGCCAGCGGCGCCCCTGAACCTTGGCGCACCAGGGCTCGGGCCCCAGCCGCGTCAGGGGGATGCTCAGCCCCCCGACCCGCGTCCCCGCCGGACGGTTCTCCCACACGTGTCCCCCGAACCAGGGTCTCCTCCGTGGGCCGGGCCGGGCGGCGGCCAGAACCCAGCAGAGCAGCAAGCAGCCGGCGGCACGATGGGCTCCGCAGAGAACCATGACGGCGGTGTCCGGGCGGGATGCGCGGCGCTGCCCGCCGGTCCCCGCGACGTGTGGGCGGGCGGGGAATGGGCGGGGGCCGGGGCCGCGGGGCTGGGCCGGGGCAGGGAGGCAGCACCGCCGAGCTGGGCTGGGGCTGGGGACAGGGACAGGGACAGGGACAGGGAGGTCCCCGCCTCCGCCCCGCCGGGGGCCGTGCGCTCCTCCGAGCTCAGCGGGAGGGAAATGTGCGGCGGCTCTGAATCAGTCTGTCCCCAAGGGGTTCGCCCCTTATCTGTCTCCTGTCGTCACCCCACCGCTCCCCTCGCCTCCCCAAGACCCCGCTTGCCCCGCCAGCCGAGCTCTTGGCTCTCTTACCCCGCGATGCCCCGCACTCTGCCGCCTGCGGACGGGCTCTCCCAGCGCTCCCGCGTCCATTGAAAAGAGATTCCTGTTTATTTCTAATTAGCTACACGTCACAAAATCCCAGTTTTGCCCTCAGCTTGTACGTGAGCAATGTCACTGGCCGAAAGTTACATCTTTACTGACAGTCAGCTCCTTAATACCTCCTGATTTTTAAAGGTAAAATAAGTGTGTAAAATAAATGTGTTAGGTGAGGTGTAGCTTAAGCAGGGAATGACTCTGGTAATAAACAGAAAGAAATAGAATCCAACATTTATTTAACAGAGTTGGATTTTTGGCATCAGTGAGTAAAACTAAAAAAACAAATAGTAAAATTAATTTCACCATTAAAGTTAACTGATTACATCAATCAGATATGTTGCAGAAAAAGTTACTGTGTTAAGCAGTTCCTGTTCAAAATAGAATTGTGCTTTCATGACTAATGTCAAACAATATAAAACGGATGTTAGGTCTATTTATGTGGTATATAAGTCACTTTAGAATAATTCTGAGATTTAAAAAAAGCAAAATATAAAATGTATCCTGTAGCAGTCACCTTACTCAAATTTTATGAGACTGTGAACAATGGTTACATTTCTTATAAAACAGTGCATTTTCCTTACAATTCCCCCACAAAGCTAAACACCATACTGCACCTTCCTGATACCCTTTTAGAGAAACTGGTTGCCTTTATAGGGCAATGAGAGTCCAGGACCAAGTAGGAAGACTACAGGACAAAGACAGAGTGAAAAATCCCAATGCTCTACTACAACCACAAGAGTGGTTATAACTAAGAATATACAAATCATCATTTTTTATATTTTTTTTAACCATTCAGAGATTGAACAGGGTTGTTTGGGGTTTTTTAGAGGAAAGCAGAGACTTAATAATGTTGTTTATTTAAAAAAAAAATTAAAGGTGGTTAATTTGTATAGCTCACTGCCCTATGGTAGCTGCAAATACTTGAGGCACTGCTTCTATTACTAACTCTGCAAATTAGTGGGAATCGAAATTGGTGCCCTGGATACATGTGCAGTCAGAATCTTTCTGTCTTGAGACCATCTCCAAAAGTCCTGACCATTTGAGTACTGACTTCACAAGCTCTTCAGTTCTTCTGCTTCATAAGTTTATTGATATAGCAGACCTAGAGAGAATGATAAACTTTACACTGATCAACAGCATTCTCTGAGGGTTCACCAGGGTTCTCTGAATGTTCCAGACCATCTTCCCATTTATAGCAAAACCTTTTATTTCTACAACCTGATTTTGGATTTGACAGTTAAGATGCACCAGTCCTCACACTAAAGCAAAAATTCTTTTCTTGTGCAACTCAACACAGTAATTCAAAGTTTCCCTCTTTTTAATTTGTAAAGTGGGGACTTACAATTCCAAGGATACCCCTACATACCTCAGAACATGTCTTCTGACCAGGCTCACAAGCCTGGTATGGGTTGCCAGCCTCCAGGCCTGGAGTGCAAGTTAAGCACAATTTCCAGAGCTCTCACATGACCAAAAATATCTAGTGGTTTGCATGCAATACATAAAACAATTAATGTATATGTCTAACACTAAATCTTAGCAAACTATTTGTACATATGCAGTAAGCAGAAAGAATAAATTAATTCTTACTTGTACTTCCTATTTATAGGGAAAAAAGCAAACAAAACATTTTTTGTGTTTTCTGGTTCAAGGCATCAAGATCAGCAAATGCTCTTTGGTAGAACCAGGGCTCCCTCTGCTGCTAACATGGAAGTACAAAACAAAACCTTGAAATCCACTGAAAACGCGCTCCTGAACTTGACTACGATTTTAAATTTATCAAGTTAAAAACACACTTCTCAAGCTATTTATCTGTATGGATGCAAGGTTTTCAGGTAGGACTGACAGGCTCATGTTACCCATTTAGAGCAGGCAGCATGGAAAGCTCCAAAGAAAATTAATTCCAATCTATTATGTCTGCATTCTTAACTGAAAGTATTAATGAAACAAGCATTTGATAAGTTTTGTTAATTTTTAAAACTAGACAAAAATATATATCTCTAGAAACCTCTGTTTTTAGAAAGCTGTGGCTTATTTATCCTGGTAGAACAGCTTTTGGTGTTGAAGTTGTTTCTTTGGCTAAATTAAAAGTATGAATGAAAAACAAACATCTTTTAAATAAGAATGTGTGACTGCCCAATATTAGAACCTGGATTTTGAGCTGTCAAAGTCATGCAAGATTGAAGCTATCAAGTGAGTTTGTCGATGACAGTCGCTTTGAATTTGCTATTAGGGTGATGTCTGATCAAGGCCAGTATCTTTTGTCAGCTTTTTGCACTTAGATTGGAGAGACGGAGCCAGGCACCGCTGCTGAGGGGCAGGAAGTTAACCTGTTTCATGCTTTTTTTTAGTCCTAATTGCCAACTATGAATTGGACTTGGAAGCAGTGGTCACAGCACACTGAGTTATTTCTTGGGCAGCCGCAGCTGGACAGAGCTTGGGGAAGCACCAGTGTGCTTTTCTTTTTATTTTAGGAAATCTAATGACCTGTATGAGACACAGCCACGCTTGGGCAACGCTTTGAGCTACAGCAGCGGGGATCCCACAGAACCCCGAATTACCACGGGCACTGAACTGAACTCTCCCCTCCGGCTTCGGCGGAGCGGGCGGAGACCGTGGGGCGCGGCTGCGTCGTGAGGCGAGGCCGGGCCGGGCCCCGGGTGAGCCCCGCCCCGCGTTCTCCCGCTCCCTGGATCGGCGTGGGGCTGGTAGTGCCTGGCGCGGCGGTACCGCCCCTCAGCCATGGCGGACGAGGAGCTGGAGGCGCTGAGGCAGCAGCGGTTGGCCGAGCTGCAGGCCAAGCACGGGGTAAGGCCGTGCCCCCGCTCCCTGCTGCCGGGCCGAGGTGGGGGGGGGAAGCGGCCCTTTCCCCTGAGCCTGTCGGGCGGGTATCGTGGCCTCCTCCCGGGAATGCCGGAGAGGAGAGGGCGCGCCTCGAGGCCTCTCCGCGAATAAAGGCTTCGGCTGGAAGCTTGGGGGAAGCGCCCGGCCGTGCCCGGTGCTTTCAAGCGTCGCCGGCTGCGTCCTCGGTGACCGGCGGCCTGCGGGGTGTGGGGTGCGGGCCCGCCGGGCCCCCCCGGCCCTGCTGCATGAGCGGTATCGCGGTCAGAGCGCTGCGGAGCTGCATGCCGCCGGGGCCCGGGCTGCTGCCTTGGAGCATCAGCACCTGACTGTTTCCTCCTCCCCAGAGCAGCTTTCCTGCCGCTCCCAACGTTACGGATTCCCAACATCAGTCTTGTCAGACATCTGGGGGCTGAAGTGCGTCCTGTCAGCCTGTACCGCTGCGCTTGGGAAGGGACCTGAGTTATCCTCAGCTGCCTTTTCCCCGAGGGGTTTCCCAGCCTGCTTTCACACTTTGAAAAGTTACCTATAAAATTTGAGGTGCAGATTCAACATGAAGTTTAGGTTTTTTTCTTTTTTAATTTGCTTCTGAATAGTCAGCTACCCGTGTTAGTCACAAAATACCATGCTACTATTGTGGTTTTTTGTATTGATAACTACAAATCACTACATTGATTTTCATTTTTCCTTAGTACACTTTAAACGGGTTTTACCTTCTTTTTATCCATTTTCTGGGCTTTGGGAAAGTTTAGTTTAGACCTGACGAGACCTTTCCCTGTCCAGACCTACACCAGTCCATGGATAGATCCAGTAGCAGTAGTGTCATCACTTATTTGAATTACTGCTTTGTGAGGATGGCATATTTATTTGCTAGGGCAGCAGGTTCTTATTTTCAGGATCTCATCCATGTCAGGCAGGTCTAGCAGGCATGTTCAGCTTACATTGACTCTGCTGTAATGTTTAAAGTTACTGTTCTGTGTGGAATGGTTTTGGATGATTATATATTTTTTTTATTTCTATAGGATACTGCTGGTGATCCATCACAACAAGAAGCAAAACAGAGGTATAAATAAAAGCTAATTAATTTTAGTCTTAATTCTAGTAACTGTGAACTTCTCTTTTTAGTATTTTAATTTCCTTGGAATACTTACCTGTTGGGTTTTTTTCTTGTGAAATAAAAATAGTCACAAAATAAAAAAAACCCCTAAAATTAAATTAAAAATAAAAATTAAAGAAAAAATAAATAAGGGGAAACATCAAAGAAGGATAGCTAAAATGTAATTGGTCCAAGTGTGGCTCCCAGGCCATGACTACTGCATGATCTACACTGGTACTGTCAGGCAGTCTGGCCCCTGATTGGGGTGGGAGGGGGTGGAGGAAAATGGCTTTGGGACTCAGCTGACTGCATGTAACCTCATGATCCTCAGCAATACAATACGATTTTTGGGAAGCATCCTCATTCCCGTTGTCATCCACTTCTGGAACTCGGAAACTTTGGCTTTTCTGAAACTTTTATGAGCTGGTCATAAAATCTTGAAGGCTAGCAGAATGCTTCCCAAACTGGAGTTTTGCCTGAGTGATGAGTCTGGCTCTGTTAGTGCAGTGGGAACATACTCTCATTATTGATTTCATTTTTTGGGGACATCTATTGCAATAAAAAATGTGAATAAAATTATTCATGTCAGAGCTTAGTGTGGAAACAGAGTTCAGTGTTTGTACTAAATGGAAAATTGAAAGTAAGTGTCTGAAGAACTGGACTTTGCACACAACCAGAGTTTGTATTAAGTGAAATGGGTAAACTAAAATTCCAATTTTGCAAATACTTAGTCAAATCTTGTAAGTATACAAAGACTTATTGAAATAAATAAATAATGAGGTTTGGTTCTGTTTTGCAATCACATACCTGCTCCACCATACACTGCTTTGGTGAAATTCCATGTGGAACTGACCATGGAATTTCTACAGTGGGTAGTATGGCTTTTGTCTTTAAGATGTAATAATAAACAGTAAATAAGGTGTGAGTAGCAAAGTCCATAGTAGTAAACTCCATACTGATTTCTTGGAAGATGCTGTCAGCTGTGTTGTCAGTGTATGTGAGTCAGCAACTCACAACAGCAAAAACGATACAGAAGTCATGTAAATGTAAGGACTGAAGGGACCCCAAGAAGTCACTTACAGGACCTGAATGTCTCCTGTAGTCTGCTGGCTTGTGCATATTATTTTAGGTATTTGAAATCCCACTTTTAATGTCTGGTTTATTTTTCATTACAGGGAAGCAGAGATCAGAAATACTATTTTAGCTCAAGTTCTTGATCAAGCAGCTCGTGCGAGATGTAAGTATTGGGGTCACTTTCTAATAAAAATTTTTTATCTAGTGTACTCAAATCAAGCATGTGCTTGTACAGAGGCCAGACTAGAGAAACACTGGTGGAAAAATAAAAGTATTTTCAGCTGGTGATGTCAGTGATTGGCACAGAGGGGCTAACTGACATCTGAATGATGGTAATTGAAATTTTTTTAAATTAATAGTAGGAATTGTAGCGACAGTCAAAATTAGTTAACTAATTAGGAACAAATACTTAAAAGTAATAAATATAACTATATTTTATCTTTATTTTATATAATTAAGAATGCCATTTTTAAATTTATTTCATGATCCTGGAATGAAGTTTCGTGGGGACATTTGTTTCTTGTTAACTACTAGTGAAGATACTTCAGTTTGTTTTAAAACACAACTAACAGAGCCTGGTTTTTTTGCAGTAAGCAATTTAGCACTTGTGAAACCAGACAAAGCAAAAGCAGTGGAGAATTATCTTATACAGATGGCAAGATTTGGACAGCTACCTGGAAAGGTGAGTTATCTTTTTCTAATTCTTTCTTGCATATATTCCATTTTCAAACCTAATTCACTCTAAAAAAAAAAAAAAAAAAAAAAAAAAAAAAAAAAAGTTTTTTTTAGTAACTGGAAAAGGCAACTGAAAACTTCTAAATACTATTACAATACCATCAAGCACCTTTTGTAATAAGGGAAAGTGTGATTCAGTTCTATACTAAATTTCTCAGAAGGTATTTCTATTGCTTTTCTTATGCTTTCCTAGATATCAGAACAAGGTTTGATAGAAATACTTGAAAAAGTGAGTCAGCAAACAGAAAAGAAAACAACAGTAAAGGTAAGCTTTATTTCCTAAATACAATTTTGTTGTAAAACAGAGCAGGAAAATTGCATGTTTTGGACCATTTCAGTTCAGGGTAGAACTTAGCTTTGTATCCACCACCTGTCTTATGCTATGTGCTGTTAAATACTGGGGTTAATTCATAGCATCCTTATCAACTGCATAATGTGCAGGCACTGGCATTGTTTTATCTGTTCCATGGTGAGAAGACAATCATGTTCTGTCCTGTACCATTATTCCAGGCAGGGACTTGAGGGGTATGGTTAGTGATGGGGTGAATGCTTTTATATAATGTATTCCTTGTCAAATGTGTGGAGTTTGAAAGGCTTGCTTTATGTTGGATTTACTGTGACCCTTCTATTTTAATTTGACGTATTTCATTTTAGTTCAACAGAAGGAAAGTATTGGATTCTGATGAAGAAGATGATTATTAATACTACTGTAAGACTGTCAGACAAACAAAAGGTCTGGAAGAAGGCAACAGACATGCTGTTATGAGGCAGAATGCAAGATCTGAAAATGTTTACGCTTCTTTTTGCTTTTTTTTTTTTTTTTTTTTTTTACAAAAAAGTCAACAAACAAACTTACAAGATAAATCTGAGAAGGGGATTTTATAATTTACATTTTTGTAGTATAAAAAGCTTGAGGATTTGTTAGCATGAGGATTTTGTTGCCCCTTACTCAGCCTGTAAGCTACAGTTTCAGCAGCTGCACACACTTAACTTGCTGCTATTGGATATACCATAACATGAGGAGGAGCTGAGTGTAAAGCTGAAAACACCAACTCCCTCCAGGAGTTTCAAGCCTTACCTCCCAACGCTAAATCCAGTTTTCCAGAACCCCTGAAGGAAGCCTGTCCAGCAGCTCACTGGCTCTCAGGTCATTGCTGCAAATGTAGAAAATAAAGTGAAAGTATCAAAGTAGAATTCAGATCAGAGGACTTCATACCAGGCAGTATGTATAGACAAATTGTAACCAGAATACAATTGAACCATTCCCCTATGACATAATCAAGATATCTCTCAAAAAGCAGGTTAACTGTGTAATACAGCATTGTTCAGACACTTGGTATCATATATTCTTAAAACTACCTCCATTTTTATCAAATGGCTGGAGTGCTTCTTACCTTGAAAAAATCAGATCTTCTTCCTAAACCATTCTGCAACTCCTGCATGCATAAAGTAAAACTGAACCTGTGCTGTAGATTTATTCAAAAATATGGTTATGGAAATAAGTAGGCTAAATACTGTAACATGCTGATAAACACTCTACCACGACAAAACCCTTTTCTGACATAATTTAATAGGAAAATGTATGGTCCCAACTGCAGTGTTTTTTTTGAACAGAATAAAATTGTTTAAAGTGAGCATTAGTGTTTGTCTTTCATCTTATGTGAATATGATTTAAACAGCTGGTTTTGTTTCATTTGGACTAGACTGGGCATTTTGCATGTCTGTCTGTGTAGTTGGGATTCCTTAACTTTAAGAATACTGTAGATGTGTACACTACATTTCTTCAATGACCCTTTAGTGGTGTGAAGAGTTTCAAGCCAAGGTGTAATGATAGATGGTTTAAATTTTTTCCCACATATATATCCTATGCTTCACATGCCAATTTCTAAATTTATCTAATTCTGCTTATAACAACCTAAGCTTTATTGCATTGCTTTTTTTTTTCTAAAACAGGTGTTCCAAAATCTCTGTTGTCAAAACATGAAGTAATGCTTTGGATTTATTTTAACATTTAGCTAGAGAAGGAAGTTAAGGGAAAATGTTTGATTCCACTTCTATATTGTACACTCCAAAACGACACAATCTAATAATAGTAATCCATAATTGTAGGAGGGAAGAAGGTCATATGGAACTTCAGAGTAAATAGACACAAAGTGAAGTCTTCAAATGCCTACAAAAACAAAAGCAAGGGAATCTGTAAAAGACAGATGTATGCTTTGAAAAAAGCACTCAAGGAAAACAGTGTTTTCAAGAGTAATTTTACTAGTTGTTTTTCTTTCCAGCATTTGGCACAAATCCAAGGCACATTAGGAAAACCATATGAACTCATAAATTATTAGAAAAATAAACACATGACCCTCCTCTCCAAATGTCCATATGCACACCTGTTGCACATTTTACTTCGTAGATTAAAAAGTTAATTGAAAAAAGTCATCAGTATGTCTTCCAGCTTTGTATTTTGCCAGGCAGTTTACTAATACCACAGTTAAAAGAAAAATAATTATTCATACAAATAATTTATGAAAAAAACCCAACCATTGGCAGATTGGTATGATGAGCCAAGAATAAAAGAAAACTAGCTTGTGCTAATTACACAACCTCCTACCATAACTGAAACAGTAAAAAACTAAGTTCAAATCTAAGCAGCCATCTCATAGTCACTTGCAAGCTTTCAGTTGTTCAGTAATCACCTCTAGGAACAGGGTAATATTTGACTTATTCTAACAAATGCTTACTGATCTAAGAAGTACCTTTTGTCATTGGAATTTCTCCTTTTTGAAGAGCAGTCCTGGGCAGGCTCCTACACAGCAGTTTTGTCTGCAGATGTCGCCAGGTTCAGAATCAGAAACGCTTGAGCATGTTTTTAAGCAACAACCCAACTTCATCCATTTTGTGTATCCTTATACCTGCTTGCTTCCATGTGTGTGTATATATATATATTCTTTTAATAGGTTCCAAAGAATAAGTCCAATATTTAGCTTTGTCAAGCATTCTCCACTTTTTCCCAGTACCTTGGCTCCTGTACAAGAACATGTTCTTGCAGATCCAGTACAGGATAGCACTGTAAAGGCATTAGCAAGGATTACATCCCTTCACATTAGTAGCATGTATAAATCTCTAATGTGGTGTCACAGATATTATGGACCAACTTTTTATTTTCCCAACTACTGAAATATATAGAAATATATAATATAATGGTTGCTAACATTACAATAAAAATATATTTCAATTACCTCTGGCAATAAATACCTTGTTATTCAATATATCTTTATGTATATAAATATATACATTTATATATACTTCTCCAATGTAGGGATAAAAACTGAAAATGCAAAAATTATTCAAAGACTTGTAAAAACAAAGCAGGTGGCTCAAAAATACAACAGAGTTTGGTTTGGTTTACTGTTACATACAATTTTTTAATAAGTGCTTATAGAATAGGAAAGTAATTCTGCTGTCTACATCTCAGTACATCCCTGTTTGTCAAGATCAGTAGTGATCTGCATGCGTAGTTACCTCCAATGTAAACAGAGGATTCAGTCTTGGAAAGTGCTAGAGCATTCTCTTTCTGCTAAAGAGTAATCCATCCTTGTATTCTGTTCTGAAGGCAGGTTTGAAAGGGTTGCTGAATTCTTTGATACATAATGAAGTGTAAGTGATACTAACACCACCTAGTTCCTCAGCTTTTGACATCAAATTCACGCTTCATTGTCAATGTTTTGAAAGAAAGTCATCATCACAGCAGTCTCTTGATTGTGAAATACTTGGATTTGTAGGGCTGGTTAAACTACTATCGCTGACATTCTCTGCTGTAAGTGGCACATTAACACTGTGTCTTCGGTGCATTAATTTACTCCTGTGAGGAACTTCTATCACATCATCATGTTTCACAAACTCACTGCTGCATCCTCTGTCAACCACCTTAACTTCACCCGGCTCCAGGGTTTCAACAGATTTTAACTTGGTTTTATCAAAGCTTTTAATAGCTAACTGTGAGGACAGAAAAAAGGGTGGGTTAAAAGCATTGCCTACTTTCTTCACTACAAAGATGTAAAATGAACAAAGTGTTTCTTGAATATAATTATCACATTAATTTTATGGGCATTCTTTATACTGATAACACAGACAAGGATTAAGAACAGCATACTTTGTAGACCAGTAACTGTATTTGGTCTATATATGAGAAAACAAGAAAAGGCCAACCTGCCCCAGGCTATACATATATCAATACCAGAGCTGAAAAGGTAATGAAGGCATTCCAAAACTTGTTTTCACTGCTATTGCCCAGTATTAGCCAAACTCTTCTAAAAACACCTTTTGCAAGTCTCAAGGTACTTGGAATTAACAGCCATTTCTTTCATGATTAAGAAATGTGGAAGTTGTAATGCAGTCAGGCTCAACCAGGCACTGCTGAAGGCAAGGGTAAAACCTCCCTTCCATCTCCAGCTTCCAGCTCCTACCTGTCAGGGAAGAGACACCCACCCCCCAATACCCCTTGAAGACTCTTTTTGTTCTCCCATTACCATATCTTCTGATTTTTCCTTTTCAGAGTGGGTTACTCTCCTGGCCACTCTACAAATGCTAAAATAACTAAGAGAAAAAGAGAATCCAAGCATGCTAATGACAGATATTCTACAATATTTTAAAATACAGAAATTAATTATAATACCCTTTTACTGAAGTAATAATTTCAGGATTTGCCAAGTGAAAAAAAAAAATTCCTGCTTTATGTATCTAAATTAATAGCAGACAAAACAGATTTGCTGTATTATACAAGTAATTCAAACACGTATTTCCACTTACCTGATGCAATAACTGGTAGTCAAAATTAGGGACACTTTTATCTCTTGTTATTGTTCTTCGTAAGTGTTTTGCTCTAAAAAATATTTTCAAGAAATTAAATTTAACTATGTCTGTGCACAAAAGTCTGATCACAGAAAATCCACAAGGTGGCGTTACCTCCACACAGAAAGGCTACTCTAAGAACACCTCGAAATGACAGCCTGCTAGTATCTCATGTACTTTATCACAGAACATACATTAATGTTTAAAATTATCATAGTCAAAGCACAACCGCTGAGTGAAGCACTACAGTAATATTTTTACACAATATGACTCTGAAATTCTTAATTTATGGTACACCAACTATTACTGCAAAAACTATTTTAAATACGTTTGCAAGTAGTATTTCACCAGCCAGCTTTTCCCTCCTTCTGCACAGCAGGTCCCTGCTGCTCACCACCAATGAGTAGGTCATGCCAAGAATATCTGTTTGATGATGTGAATGTGCAATGCCTAGAAGGATTAACACTTTGGGGCTTTATTAAGTTGTATTTCTTGTTCGCTTATGAGAAACAATAAACATACTTCTGAGAAAGCTTCTATGCTTACTTGTTAAATCTGTTAATTGACTGGACCAGTTGAAGTTGTCTGCTTATGGGATCATCAGTTTTCTCACATGGCTTAGAATTCACTAGGGGTTTAAAAGAACAGGCAGCTAAAATTACAACTGAGTTGAACTTAAAAATTAAAAAAACAGTTCTGAATGAAAAGTGGTATCTAATGACATTAGATTTAAAATTTTACAAGTAAGCCTGTATTAGTAACAACTTGAAACAGAATGGCAATTTTGGAAATTTTAAAGCATTTTAAAATCCAGGAGTTAGAATTCTTTATCTGATTAGCATGACTGCCAAGGATTTCTGTTATCTGTTCTTGAAATATATGTACATCAATTACATAAAATATTTGATGTAGTCACACAAGAATGCCTAAATTCCTTTTTATTCATAGCAGCTGAGATATAACATGTACCTTTTCTTCTTATCTTGATAGCAGCATGCTGCTCACACTCCTTTTCTCTCTCTGCTGCTGTAGGTACATAGCTTGGTGCTGTTTCCAGTAACTTAATGATATTTGAGTTCTTAACAGTTTCCATTTTCGTCATTATTAAAGAAAAAGAAAAGCCAAAACATGAATACAATTTAGGATCCTAGCTTATGCAGAGTGTTCTAATTGCTGCCAAAGTAAATGGAAGGCACACAAAAATAGTTCACTGCAACTGCAAACTTTAAATCGTGTAATTCTGAGTAGGGACCCAATTAGTCTTCCACAAGTTGCCCTGTACCCAAGTGATGACTTCATAGTCTTGATTTATTATTTCAAACTGCATTATTTATGGTTAAGCTAATTTCAGTTTAAATGGGAAGACGTAGTAAAATTGATTCAGTACAGAATATTGTGATCATTATACTACATCTCAGAGACTATCTAGGCACATAAAGTTAAGGACCATGCATTAAATAATGGAAAGAGTGAAATAATTCTTTATAATTTAATATTACATTTTATGTTACTGCTGTTAATAAAGGAGAAGGCTAGAGTTATCGATTAAAAGGTAATCAAAGACACGAAGTACAAAAGATGTTAGGTGGAATGAGGAAGATTTCTAGCAGTGTAACTGATTACTGAAAGTTGTTCATTTTTCTACATCCAACATTTCTGCCCTCTCTGCTGTTAGTCACATCGATTTTAGTGTCATTTGCATTCATGTATGTGCTTTCACTCTTTCTAGGCTCATTCTTTCTGTCTACAAAAACTTAATTTAAAAACATAATAGTTTTCATATGCCACAGGTACCACATTTTACAATAAGCAAAGCCCTTCATCTTTGTATCATACATAACTGTTAAATAGAGAAGTCTTGGCAAATACTGTTGTGACAAATAGTTACACTTGTTTTTTTCCAACATTATGCATATGGAACATCAGGAAAATATAACCTTAGAAATGAGCTTTCTGCACTCACCGGCTCAGCACAGTCTGCAGGGGTACAGTTCCTTTCATTCCTTATGTGTGTCATTGCACCATTCTGAAGCAGCAACTCTACCAGAGCTTCATTCTTTCCTATCACAGCCTCGTGCAAGGCTGTATTTCCTTTGGCATTAGAAAGGTTAACAGAAGCTCCGTGCTGGACAGTAAAATAAAACTCAAGTTATAAAGACAGAATAGCATGAAATAGAGATAGCACATTACTATTCTGTGTTTCCTTTTATTTTCAATGTATGAATGAGAACAATGCAACAGAAGCCCTATAGCTATATACAAACACAAAAAGCATATGCTAGCAATGACTTGTTCAACAACAACCTACCTAATCACATTATTTCCTCCTCTCATAGCCACAATACCACGGATCAGCTAATTTTTGCGTGTATCTACTACGTATTCCAAGATTAAAGATATTTTAAAAAACCAAAACAAACACAAAAAAACCCTATGCAATAGAATCATAAGCAACAAAACCTAACACCTGCCAAAAGAAGTTACATAAAACCATCTAGCTGTACAACAGTAGTGTTTATCTCATAATCATGAATGGAAGGAATTGAAAGGAGTGACACTACAAATACTCCTTTATTTCCCCCCCTGAGTAGTTTTGACAGAGAAATGCATAACTAAAAATGCTGATCTTGAGTACTGTATAAGTACATGTATCATGTAAGAAATATTACTCTGAATGTTCTGGTTTTAGTGATCTTACCTGTAACAACAAGGCAGTAGTCTCATACTGACCATTCAAGCATGCATAAATCAAAGGTGTATTTCCATATATATCCTTTTTGTTTTGTTTAGCATCATAGTCCATCAGACACTTTACCACCTATTGAAAGTAGTAACAACTCTTTAAGGTACCATCTAACCATAGTCACACCACCTCTACCTTTTTTTAATTTTTTTTTTTTTTAAACTAGACTGAAAAGGACATGGAAGGAAAAAGGATGGAGAAAACAAGTCTCATCATTGTCAAACAGATGCTAAACACAATCATCTCTTCTTATCATACTAATTTTCATGTTTTACCATACATTTAAAAACAAAACGAAAACCCTTAAGCAACTAAAAGAAAGGCCAGAAAATAAAACCCAAGGTATGTGAAAAACACGCATAATGAGTAATTTAGAACACCCAAAACAAACCATCACAGCGTCCTTTTCCCCTTTCCAAATTCATCTGAACATTTGAAAGTTTTTATGTTGTAAATACTTAATGAGCTAACCTTCATTAACCTCCAACTTTTAATTATAGTCTAATTTTCTTCTTGCTTCCCTAGTGCTTTGTCCCCCCATGACCTTCACAATTCTCTGAATTTCTTTTTCCTCTTGCAGTCTTCAGCTCCTTATTCTTAAAAGCCTAGTTTTCCACTTTTCTGCATATTCCCATTTGCCTGTCTGCACCTGCTTTTTCATGCTCATTATTTTTCCTCTCTTGTTTGCTCTTCTTCATGTATTAATATCCTTCCCACACCAGCTCGTGCTT
Organism: Phaethornis superciliosus; assembly: GCA_023637945.1. Lineage (NCBI taxonomy): Eukaryota > Metazoa > Chordata > Aves > Apodiformes > Trochilidae > Phaethornis > Phaethornis superciliosus. The sequence continues at coordinate 10,344,639 of JAJQWJ010000014.1, read as the reverse complement.
TGTTACTGCTTATGCTTTCCTGACCTGAAGTCAGGGATGAGATTTTTTGCTACCCTCAGAGCTTCACTGGTCTCATAATTTAAACAAGCTGAAGATACAATAAATATTTAATACTGCAGCTACTGAAGATACCAAATCCTTTGCATCAACCAATGCACACATAATCTCTCTGAAGAAGAAGGCAGAAGGGAAAGAAAAAATGTTTAAGAAGACTGGGCTGCACAAGGTATTTGTAAAGCGGTTGATGTACAGCAGTCATTATTCATAGCATTTTCATTCAACCATTATTTCAGGTCATTTAGCAAGAAATGTGCCTACTGAAACTCTTTCAGTTGAAAGATCCCATTTCTGTCTGGAGATTTCAGACAGTGAAAATAAAAATGGAATCACCAAACTAATTTTCACTGTTATTGGTTTACATTTGTTGATCATTTCACAAAACATCTTTTTGTTGGCAGCTAAGTGATAAATAGTTTGCATTTCTGAAGAGGCTCAGATACCTGGAAATGACCTTTCTGGCAGGCTAGATGAAGAGGAACTGCATGTTTTGCATTCTTGGCACTGACACTGGCTCCATGTTTCAACAAGAGAGAGACAAGTTCAGAGTGTCCATGCAGAGCAGCCATATGCAATGGTGTAAAACCATCTTGATTTGAAACATTTACTCCAAGTCCACTAGCAGAGATTCTTCCAAATTTCTGTTGAGGACAATACACAGTAAAACCATATAATTAATCATGCAACTTTCTGCAGACCAAAAACCACATCAAAACCTGCTATATTTATACAAAACAGGTACATGTACATTACAAGAACTTCTGCTACAGAGACCTGGAAGATCTCAGGAAAACTTAGTAAACCAGAGGAGATTAGTGCTGTTTTTCAACAGAACAATGAATTTTATTTTTCTCTCTTTACTTCCAACATGATAGCTTCATATAGAGAAATTCATTATACTAAAAAGAGGCTAAATTAGCATAGCTTGAGATGCAGTAAAACTTGTAGTATTTATATGGTTTTAGGATGCTCATTCATATGGAGAAGAAGTCTTAATGCTGTAAGTTACTTTCATTTATGCTATTGTCTGCACTAGACACCTATTTTATTGCTACATGAAGTTCAGGGTAATAAGGATTAAAACTAGAATTCACGTGGAAATAATATGGCCCAGAGAACAGACTCCCGTGGGGAGTCAATCAAGCCAAGGAAACTAATTATAAGACAGCTTACACAGGAGTACAGAACATCCTTTTTTACTGCTCTTGAAAACCATGTAGGTGCCTAACATTTACAGTGGCAGACAATCTTTCATTCTGCCTATACTTAGTGTGCTTTTAATGTGTTCCTACCTAATACAGTGGTTAAGATTAGTTAACAAGTTCCTCCTACTTGTCATTTAGTAGGGAAGTGAATTCCACAGGAAATGTCATTTCCTCCCTGTTGTCAATAAAATGAGCTTTATAGTCTGACTCTCTCATCTTTAGCACATGATATCTGTACTCACAGTACATGGGTATTACCAAAGAATAAAGTATAGTGTGAACATGAAGCATTTAAGAACAACTAACACACTCTTAACCTGCACAAAATAAACATAAGGTAGCAGTGAGGAATTTAAAAGTAATTTCACATTTTCTCAGTTAACTGATACGGATACTTTTACCTCAAAGTAGTCAGTACACTGAAAATGTATACTTTGGTTTATCTTCCAATAACTTACCCAGTTTTGTATACTTTCAGACACAGTAATGCATTTTCTTCCTAAAAGGCAAGCAATTGGTTCTCCATTTCCAAGAAGCTCATATGATTCCTTATTTAAATTTAATTTTTTTTTAAAGTGTATTGAAACCCTGATTCTTCTCTACAGTCTGTGATAAATACGGGGAAAGTAATCTTTGCAATTGAAAACGAAGTCTTTGCAATTATATGTAATCTCTAAAGGGGTTTTAGATGCAGCTTTTATGAAAGATGTCATGCAATTTAAAAAAGACTTTATCAGCATTACATTGACTATAGGACTATCAGGTATTCCTTGCTAAACTGTTTACGAACAGATGAGTAGATAACCTGTGACAGTTAGCAGTAGAATCTATAAGAGAACCAGGAGAAATTGAGGCTTAGAAAAAGATTTTTCCCATTTATTCAAAGTTGTCCAAACCTTAATGACAGCAGTCAACATATTCTAAAAGCAAACTCCTCAGCTTTTTCACTCCATTAGATATTGAACAAGTCTTTGAACATTGCTCCTGTATCCAAAATTTGCAACAATTTCCTTACATCAGATGAACTCTGGTACGATCTGTATATATTTAATTGCTATTTAGAAAGATGCAGAGGTGTCAGGCAATATCAATGCTACATCCCTAGAGCTAAAAGTTACATTACAAAAATAGAAATTGGTTTGTTTTTTTTTTACAGAATGAGTATTCCAACCTTTTGTGCTGGTCCACATTTTGAGCACTGGCATAATGGATGGCAGAATTCTGGTTTTGATGTATTAGCTGTGTCATCCTCATCTTCTAAGTCTTCTTCAATCCATTCCAAGAGATAACGAACCTGGCATAAAAAGCAAGTTCCCCTTTACAGAGCCCAAAGGTTCCATGTCTTAATAAATCTGCATATTTGGACAAGTAAGATTTCATGAACATACACTTGTGGCTATCTCAGGGAGACTACAGATATCTCCTGGTATCAGCTGCCCACAGGTCAAATTTTAAAATCAAGTTACCATTGACAAATCAGCTATAAAGTTTAAAAACTAAAAACTCTCTCAAACACTCTAAAATTCTTTTACCTCAGATGATTTTATTTTTAAAACGTATAATTATTTGCCAGAGGGTCAGCTAAGTAAAGTAACTGCCACTGATTAACATCATCATTACCAACCTAAAGCCTACTTGCTTTTGAAGTTTGCAGGTGCTACAATGACAATAAAGATTATTTTCTGGATTCCTGTAAATCACAGCATAGCACACAGTTATGGTGTTTTTAATCTTCCAATTCATAATTGTGGGGTTTTTTTAAATTGCAAAGCTCAATCCACTGCCACAGAGGAAATCTACAACAGCATCAATGACCCTACTGCTGCTTCTGTATGGAGACAGATCTCAGACTGTTGGAACAAGGTAAGAGTTTTTAAATAACCATTTTTTTTCAACAGATATGCAAGCTGTAACCTTTGCCATACAATTGGTCAGTTTTCTTTATAATGAACAGTTTTACATGAACTGGACTAATGTGGAAAGTAAAGCCTCAAAAAATAAGGTCACTCTGTAATCTGAATGCATAGGCTAAATTTCTATATGCTTTCCATTGCTGGAGCAGTGCTTGTTATAATTTTTCCAGCTAGTTTTAGCACTATATTCCGTTTTCATTTAAGTATCTTCATGATGCAGTTTGGATTTTCATGTGTAATACATTCACATTTACTATTTGCCAGGAAAATGGAAAATATCACCATCTTATGTATTGCTGCTGATTGAAACAACTTAAGGGCTGATGTGGAAACTCTAACATTGAGTTACAAAGTAAACTGGGTTATTTACTTAACTGAATGGTTCATTATCAGTTGGTAAACTACAGAGTGAATATTCTTTGTAGAAAATTAGCTAAATTTGATGAACTGTACCTGAAGGAAAGCACTATCCAAAGCATTCTTCACTTAATATTATTTACAAACAAAATCCTCAATTTGAATGAGGTATATTGGAATTCAATAATAATCAAGAGCCATGCTAAGACTCACCATTTCCAAATCTCCATCAGCAACTGCTCTTAGGAGTTTTTCCACCTAGGTATGAAGAAAATTTATTTGCTTTGTTAGTATTGTTATTAAACTGTACACAGAAAATCCTGTGTCCTTTACTAACCTCCTAAGCTCATGTAGTAGGATTACTGCTGGTCAGCTTCATATTTGTGCCTAAAGTTTTAAAGCAAAAACCTTCCTCCTTTATGAAATACACAAGCTGTGCAAGGCCTGTGGCCATTTGGTGACCTCTGACTTGTTTAGTTCAAGATAAAAAGCACTTACCTAAACAGAAGACACATAGTCCACAAAAAAAAAAAAGACATGTAAGATGGTATACATTATTATGCCTCCTCAGCAGCAGCTCATCATACATTTCTCATGTGAACCTACCATTAAAAATCCCTACTCAAGACAGATCTCTATCCTGAGAAACACTTGTACTGTTTGGACTCCTGCTGAGCTATTGTACACTACCAGAAGCACAAAGTGTGGTATGTTTTATTTTCCTATTTCAGAAACAACAGTTTAAGATTAAAGACATTTTCCAGTTGTTTGCTTCATACATGCCAGATTATTGGCTTATGTTAAAAACATTTACAAATCTAACTTGAGTGTAAGTATGGCATGTTTTCTTACTTAAAATATGAAAATATATAAATAACAAAGTGTATGCATTAGCAAAAGCAAGGTCCTTTCAACTCAGTTATTCCAGGGGATAAGCATTAGACCAATTAAGTATGTGTGTGCTCGGGCCAGCTAATGCATGAACATGACTGCCTGGTGTAGGTATCATGTTCAAGAGCTCTGCAGAGGGAAAGAGGTAAGTGGAGGGAAGAAGAGGTGGAAGGTGCTCTGCAGTGCACTGATGCCATCCCCTGATCCCTCTGACTATGTGTGAAAGCAGAATGAGATGTACTTATCTCCCTGGTTCTCCTCTGGTTCTTTACTTTCACATGAAGGAGTTGAGACCTAACATAACAGAAATTGGATAGGTTCCAATAAAAGGGCAGGGAGAGTCCATTAGTACTATCGATAGGTGCCTGCAGATTCAATAAGAAGAATCATTTAATAAGCTTTGTGAAAGTCTGTTTCAGCTTTATCGCAAATTATTCTATCACCATGCCATCATCTCCAAAGATGCTGCTGAGTAAACAAAGTTGTTCCTTGAAGTCATGCACTACAAACTCAAGGAAGGATTCCTCTTGCTTAACTTGGAATGTCTATGAAAAGTTAGCTGTCTAAACCCAAGTATTCTTTTAAACTCCCTCTTGTAAATACAGAACAGAATGCAGACAACAAATGACACTCGAGTGCAACTCAAGTCAAACCAAGCATGTCTGAGATTAATTCCTCTCTGAAGATACTGATTTCTGTCCACTGACTAAGGAGGGAAAATAGAAGTCTTAAGTTAAGACAATTGTCTTTCAGACATCTAAAGCTGTGTGAGCTGAATCCTAATCTCTACATGTATACTTCTAAAATGTACTATATATATTAAGGAAATCTGTACCTCTCCTAAATTTCCCCTAATCATACATGATAATGTCACTGGAGAATATTAAGCTCTTGATGATTCTCAGGAGACAGTCTTATCATATTCAAGATGCCTAACAGTAATATAAAGAGACACACAAGCTCTGATAATTTCTTTCCAAAAATAGCAACTTCCTTACAGTTCTAAAAACTGCCTCAGGCCCTAGCAGTTGAGAAGCATACAACATCTGTTATGCAGCTTATAGATAATTTATGAGGAATACTTAGAGCAAAATGTCTGCTACATGCACTTCCCCATCCTTACAGTTTGCTTCCTCACTCCTCCATGAAAGAGAAGTACTCCCCTTTAGATGTAAAAATAGATGAAACAAATCCACTGCAATTCACTTGCATGCTCAGTTTTTCTGTTGCTGAACAGAAACTGTGCAAGGAGTTGTTAGTTCCAACAGAAGAAGTTCCAATTTACGTGCTTGGCTCTTTTACCCTTTCTTGTCTATGTTTTAAACAAGCCACATACACCATGAGTGGTTCATTTAAGATAAGAGTTTAATTTACTAACAGTATTGATTAATAAAGATCTAACTGCATCCCTTTAATCCATGGTCTAAGCCTCAAAGTCTGGAAAACTAACCTTATCAGCTTCCCTTTACTTCCAGTGGTATTCCCTTCAGGGAGCTCTTTCAGGATTAGGTCCTTGACTCTTTGATTAGTATGAATAAGAGCAGTAAACCTATGTGAAACTCAGCAGATAGAAATGAACTAAAGCTGGATTACAGGAAAAGGTCATTAACCCCAAGAACCTAAGGTCTAAGCTACTTGTAATCTTATTCCCTGGTTTGAACTACAGTATTAACTCTTGAGTGTGATAATTTTGTTCCTTCAAGAAAAAATCAATCCTTGATCTATGAGATGAACCTTTATGTGTATGAGATCATATCTAAAGGGCTTGACTCTGTACGAAGAGGGAGATATGCTCTTCCATTGAGGCTTTCATAGAGCAACTGATAAGGAAGTGTGAAGTAATATTGCCCAGCCAAACTTTGTGTCTCCTAGTTTCTTTAACAATTTTTAGAAAACAGAAAACTTTGGCAAGACAAGAATCTTTGAATAGCAGGAAAAGGAAGCATTTGAATGTAGAGGTGATATGGAGAGAAACAAAAATACAAAGGAGGCAAATTTGAAAAAAAAAAAAAAAGGAACAGGATGACTGGGAAAAAATAAAGAAGCATCAGAAGTTATGATATGACAGTCTTAGAAGGGAATAAATGGCAAGTATGGCATGTTAGTTGATGTGGACAGAGCAATATGAGCAAGAGTGCATGTGCAAGGTATTAAGTATATAGTCTGTACTACTTCACATGCTACAGAATCTATTTCCTATGTCTGTTTTGAAAGCTTGTCTTAACATTCTTGTTTGGTATTTGCCAGTATGCCTGTACCAGTCTCTTTTCCCAGACAGATTTTCTAAGCTAACAATGGCATTTAATTCTTGGATACCACAGCAAGCTCCTTGGGGCACTGACTGACATTATAATTTTGTAAACCTCAAAAGATTCTCAAAAACTATATAAGTTAACTGCAATAAATCTGAACAACTACTCCAAAATGCTTTCAATTTTTCCCCATAAATAACCAGTAGAGAAGCTGGTACAAAAGTATCTAGATTCTGAGAGAATAAGGAACTGAGAATAGCAGCATGTAATTTTCCAAACAAGACTGAAAGTTATTCCTGAAGCAGCAGTTTAAAAGTGTTGCAAAATAGCCCTCTTCTAGCTTCCTTCACTTTGCTTATTATCAAAACTTAAGTCCTTGAGTCTTACCTCTTTATAACTATTTTTTACTTCTTCTTGTCTTATATCAGTTGATGCTGAGGACAAGCTTGAAACAGATGATCCTCTGCTGAATGTTTCTGTTGAACGCTGAGGAGACCTAAGTGGTGACTTAAACCAGAAAGCATTACATACCAGATGAGGCAGGATAAACAGAGGCAAAAAAAAGTTTAGCAACTTGCACTAGTTGTTACCTCAGAAGCACTCTGTCCTCTTTCAAATGTTAGATAGTTTAATTCCATCAATGATAAAATCTGCATAAAAATATAAGAGAATCAGTGTAACTCCACTTGAAGAGGAATCTACTGACCGATGCACAAATTAGCTGACAACCTAATACTAGTAACAGATTATGATTGAGAAGATTAAAAGCACCAGTTTACAAGTTTATGATCTATACCAGAGACTGTATTCAATTTAGATTTAAATTAAATTAAAATGTGACCCTTCTTCATTATAGGCAAACACACATTTTCACTTTATATTACCAACAAAATCCTATTAGCAGGTAAGCATCTACACCTCCATGGGAATGCATCAGAAAGAAATCAGGCTAGAATATAAAGAAGAATACCTTGGAATTTAATGCACACTGCAGGGAAGTCTCTTTCATCCGGTTCTGAATTTCTGGATTTGCCCCATTTTGCAAAAGCACTTCTATGATCCCTTGATAGCCCCAGCGAGCAGCTATATGGAGAGGAGTATCTCCCTTTTCATTACCAATATCTAGTCTACAGGAATGTACATCATAGTAGACTAAAGCCTTGACACACTGTAAAGAAAAGGGAAGCTATCAACATATTACAGTATTGTCTCTCAATTAACATAACTTCTTAATCCTTGTGCAATCCTAAAGAGTTTTTTTTTAATTGCTGCCTTAAGGCCCTCCCTGCTTTTACAGTTTAGTGTCAGAGTTAAATAACTAAATTTGCAGAATACTACTATCTTTAATGTGAATGCGTAATGAAAATTGCTATGAAGCACTAAATAAAGTCCTGATTCACAGCATTAAATAGCCTCCAACTTATTTTATTTTTTTTTGGTAAGTTTAGTGCAAATTTGCCTCACAGATTAATTCCATTCCATTAGAATCTACATTTAGTTTGTTAAAAAAACAATTACTTACATCCTCTTGGCCATAAGTGCAAGCTAAATGAAGTGGAGTATTTCCGTTATTGTCCTGAACATCAGTACTTGCTTTATAGTGCAACAAGAGAAGCTTAAAAGAAAAATAGAAGTAGACGTTAAGTAAACAAAAAATTTACTGACAAAAAATTGTTAGTCTGCAGAATTTAAAAGGTTTCTAGCATGATGAAGCACTTCATGAAAAATGGGATGCTTCTGTCCTGCTTCAGACACTTTTCTCTCCTGCTTCAGACACTACCCTCTTGGCCTTACTGTTTTTGTCCTTCCCTAAGAACCAAATAAAAGATGCTTCTTACATATTCAGAGCTGCCATTGAAAAAATTAATCACCTACTGCAGCAAACAGTGCAATACATACACTACATGACAATTTCTTCTATATTTTAAGAGCCTAAACAAGAGAAGACACAGATTAATTTCAACACTGATAATTGAGAATCTCATATATATAAAATTGAAATAGACAATAATTAATGTAGTTACACAATTAATTAAAAATTAATTTCCATTACTACGATAGCTCTTTTATATTAACCAAGAGCAGAAATGTTAACAGGCTTTCCGTTTGTACTATGTATCAGAGATTTGTATTAATAAAATAGATTAATTATCAGGCATACATAGCTGTCCATTTCTTGGTTATTACAAACAGCTGAAAACCTTTCAGTGCAGGAAGAATATAATGCAAACTACAACGATTAAAAAAATCCTCAGTTCAAACAATGTACAGAGTTCTGGTAAAAGCTTCTCAGAAGACCTAAATGACAGGAACAGCAAAACAATTTAGTAACAGTCATATACTTATTAAGTTAGGTATTTATTTTTATTTCTATTTAAGCCTTTTGGTACTTACTGTAACATTTTGATATCCCTTCTGACAGGCAAGGTGAAGTGCAGTTGAACCATGGTAATCTGTAGCATTGACAATGGCTCCTTTGGCTACTAGTAAATCCACTAATGACGTTTGCCCTTGAAAAATATGCAGACATTAAAAGAAAGAAGTAAATTCTGCACATGAACATAGCTACTTTTCAAATTCAAACATGAACTATAAACCAAAATACCCTGTATTTCTGCATACTATATTTCCATATACTGTATATTCATTCACTTCCTGGGTATCTTGGTTTTTTTTGTTGCAGATCACTCAAGGTCAAAGCTCAGTAAAAGAATGTCCAGCTAAAAGCAATCTATGCTTGTATCTTATGAGTTAAAAAAAAAAGAACAGAAAATAAGGCCATGTCACACAAAGAACTCTCCTATTAAGGTTAAAGAAAAACATAAATTATCTTTAAAAAACACTTAATAAAATTAATACAACTTCTAATAGGTCTAAGATCAATAATTAACATTATGAGACGGGAGATGGAGCAGATCTACCATGCACACCCAGTTGCAGGAAAGAGAAGAGATTAATTTTCCAATCTGCCAGTTCTTTAAAACAAGACTAATTTCTGTAACACAGTTTTGATTTTTTCACAGCTGAAGAAAGAACTAGTGTGGTACCCACTCAGACAAAAGTAAACATTCAGCAAACAAACAAACAAACAGTAACTTAACTGTAAGAAAATTATCTTAAATGAATATACAATAACCTCAGTCTGTGCCAAGATGCCACTTTTTATTGCAAATAAACAGAAAACAATTTAATGCAAAATACAGTATTTGACACAAAGCTGGAAAACATGCTCACACATAGATAAGGAGCATAAGGAGTAGAAAACAGTAGTGAAGAAAACCAACAATACTGACCACAAATAGCAGCTATGTGAAGTGGTGTATATCCCCGGTCATCTCGGGAAAATGGAGTTACAATGGAAGGATCATTCAGTTTCCTTTAAAACACAATGGTTTACAAGCAGCTCAATTACCTATCTAGTAGTCGTAAGGAAAAGAGAAAGACAAAATGGCCAAGGCAAAAAAAATAAATTATCTTGGAACTTTTTATCTTTCCATATGGATGAATTATTCTATAGAAAAGTTTTACATTTTCTTAAGAGATGTGGTTTGTCCAAGACATGAATGCTAGGTTCAAGAAAAGTATTTCACACAATGTTTACCAAAACACATACAGCCTTCATCACAAAATTGGCTTCAAGACATTCAGTAATTTCCTAATACTTCTGCTTTTTCAAACCACATGAACATATGCTCTCCACTACATCCCAAAAGGCTAACTACTACTTCTATAACAAAAAGCAGCGAACGTTCTAAAGTAAATCTAAGATTAAAACTTTTACAAAGCCTTTTGTGTATTGGTGGAGATGAAAAGTGCTTACCCAGAAACTAGCTTCTCACATTTGTCACAGTAACAGAGCGGATGGCACATTTTCTGTACAGTGTCCTTATCACTGTCACCTTGACTTAGTAATCGCTCTACCTCCTCCTGATTACCTGAAGCAATATGCTACAAAAAGCCAAGAGGAGAAAGAGAATGAGGAACCAGTATAAAAAGGCTACTTTTAAGGAAAAAAAAAAAAAAAGAAAAAAACCCAGAATCATTTACTGAAGCACAAAGTGAAAGGAATAGACTACAAAAGACATGTATTCAGGCATTAGAAAGCAGAAATGAACACTGTCACAGCACAAAACCCCCTAATTGGCATTCAGTATTTAAAAGAATCTGTTCTTGGCTTATTTCCCTTTCTATAAAAAAATTTAAACAATTCCTATTGTTCTCTTTAGACTCAGTCACAAAATTGAGCTCCCTCTGTGCAAAAACATTTCTATAAAATTACTAATTCTCTAGTCACAAAGCTGTGAACACATGTAATTAGAAACTCTGCTTTGTGTCCTTGTACAGGCAAAGTTCTTTTAGAATGACAATATGAGATTAGCATCTAACATGAAGTAGCTGTCAGGTGACTGCATCTAAATCATTTCAGAGAACTCTTCCAACTTCCAAGCACCAAATGCTGTGAGAGGCAACCAGATAGCAACATCACATCTGTGCATTAAATGCACCACTTGATACCAACAGCAGTAGCATTTAATCCTTATTTGCTTCCATGTTTCTTATGAAATGCTGAAGTCTGTATTAACTCGGTAGAATTTTGGCACAGAAGTACAGTAGATTCAAAACACAGTTTTAGCATCTACTGAAACATATTTCACAGTACTAACGTAACTGCAATTGCATTATACAATAAAAAATTGTAATAAGGAAGGGACACAAAAAGGCAATATGAGTGCACATGTATTCTGCCATAAAAGGTATCGACCTTAAATAGGCAGTCTATCGGAGTAGCAGACATCTGGGACAACAAGTTCATCCTTTGTCTTAAAAGCAGCTTGTCACACAGCGTTTCAGATTCCTGAAAAGGAAACATGTGGATTGGTTATCTATACACTCATTTACAGGCTCTTAATATTAGTAAATCAGTATGGAGTTTAAGAAACCTGTGAATTGCAAAGAAACGAGAACACTTGAAACCAAAATGAAGATTTCAGATTTTCTAGGAGTTCCACCACTCAAATTTCAAATTAACACAGACACCTCTCAAAGCCGTCTAAAAAACCCTCCATTTTATAGCAAAGTAGTTACAAACATGTTTGCAAGGTGTGGAGTTTGGCTATGTACTTCACAGTAAGTTTTTTGTACTTAGCCACATGAAGATGACATTCACTAATCTTTGCAACCTTAAGTACTTCAGCTAAAGATACCCAAGCAGATCTTTTCAAAATTACAAGGTGCATGTTAGTCTTCTTGGACAGTCTTCAGTGTCCTGGTTTGAGCAGGAATTACTTCCCTAAGAAATATTTGATCAAAACTTCTATTATCTAGAACAAAATAGTAAACTTTACTGCCAACTCATATTTCTGAACTCTAATCAGTTTCTATATATGAATGCTCAGAGCTTTATACTTTCACTATAGAAAATCTAAGTAACCACTGGCCAGACCTGCTGTAGTTTTAGTACTGTTCTTTCCAAAGTGCCATTTTACAAAAAAAGTGTTTCCTGAGTAGAATAATAATTATTCCAGAGAGTTACGCAAGACAACAATCATTAGGTGGAGAAATTATCTTATTATATATATTCAAAAGACACAGTCCATCCCAGGTGAAGCTATAGATCTTTGAAAGACAGAATGGCAGAAGTCAAATACTGGATTAAGCAAATTTGGGCCTTCAAAGACAAAACCTGTATAAATTATCTTTCTCAGGTAACTTTCACAAATTACAACTAATGACTTAAAGAAACCATCTACTCTCCATTCGTTTCAAATGCTTTATTAGCCTCTGTGTTCAAGTCTTGCTTTTCTGGCTTCTCCCATCTGCACTTCCTCCATGCAAACTCCACTGCCATCTACAGCTCTTTCCCCACAGGAACCAAAATGCTGCCTATGCCTGAGGGGCAGGCAGCATGAACTCCATACTACATACCTTAATTCAACTCTCTGAACTAGAGGGTCTTACTACACTGTAGCTGCACATAGGAATTAAAATAATGTCCAATATTTCACTGGAACCCTAAGCAAGGTTCAACTTCTAGAAAATAAAATGCAGTCTTCTGTGTTACCAATTACATGTTCCTCCCCTCCCCACAACCAAAATGTCTCTTTAAGACTTGCATGACTTTGGATGAAGGGATTGGGCAGTTGTGTCTGAAGTGCAATTTTCTTACTGAGGTGAGTGATAATACGCACGTTACTCCACAGGGTATGTTAGCTCCCTGCTGAGTTTTGTTCATGTAGTTATTTTCTTCAGGGATTGGACAACAGCACTATTCAGCTGCCATGAACACCATCTGAAATCAGCTATAAAATTAAGTGTAGCCTCATGAGGGGCTGTAATGAAGCCCCAGGGAAAAGCAGTGTTCCTGCTCACTTAAGTCTCACAACCCCTTACAGCACAATCTAGACAAGGAAACCCTACAGCATCAACCTGACAGCTGCTGCTTTAGAGAGAAAACCAATCTCCTTTACCAAAGAATAAAGGAAATAACCAGAAGTTCCTCCAATGTTCTAGCACTTCCTCACAACCCTTTTTGAATTCCTGTGAAAGGGTTACTTGCTACCTAGCTTCTTCCTCTTCACTTGTGTCACCTTCCTCCTTACCCTACACCACAGAAAGAGTGGCTTAGCTCTTTCCTTTTCAGCTGTCCTAGAGGCCAAGGGATCACATTCTTCCCCATCTTCAAGGTTTTTTCCCCATCTCATTCCAGGGTGCTGGCTCCAACCCACCCTGACTCCTATGAAAGGCAACATTGAAGAAAGGAGCTCCTGTCACATACCCACTGTCCATACATTGAAGTGAGAAGTTAGAGGCTGGCAGTCTCGCTCTTCAGCTGGTCCAGCTGATGTATGGACAGAAACACTTTGTGCTTGCTCTTATACTGGTGCAGACACTAATCTAAGCAGCAAGAGACTGTCCTTAGATGCCTCAGTGATGTAGTGCATCTTTCAAGACAGATGCCTCTTCGAGAAAGATATAGTATCTTAATGGCAGGGGCACTCAAGTTATAATCACTCGATGGCTGTGCAGTATAGAAAACTATTGTTAGCTATACAAGGCCAGAAGTGGGAGGGGTAGGAGAAGGCACTTCCTAGGGAAGAGTCTTTACTCTAGAAATTTAAAAGCAGTATATTATTTTTTTCAGGTTGCTGAAATAACTGAGGAAGACAGCTCCACTTTGGTTCTAGTTCTCCATCCAGAGCACCAGCACTGCTGCTTGTATATTGGTTGTTTGTAATAGCAATGTGACTGCAGGAAGGTAAATTGATTGGTAGTTTGGTTTTCCTTTTACACTAACATTTTTATTTTTTTTTAAACACAAATCAATACAGCATTACAAGCAAAAAAAATAGTTTTTACACAGAGTGCTCTTTTTTGAAGCATACAAAACAAACCTCTGCATGACAGGTTCGTGGAGATATCCCAGAAAAGTACAAAGCCAAAAAAACCAAGAGAGTAAAATATTATTTTAAGTGCTTCTTTAAGATTGTGCCCCAGGTTGTCCCATCTCAAGCCCTGCACACTGAGCCATTAGTTTAGCCCCTGCAGTTAGATTCCAGTGCCTTGCAGCTGGGCAGACTGTGAGACGTTGAATTCACTCTGGTTCCAAGTTCACTCCTTTTGATCTCCACATCAGATCAGGAAAACCTAATTTTGCAACAGTAGAAAGTTTCACAGGAACAGCAAGACTAGAGTGCTTTACTAAGTTACATAGATTGTGTATCACAGAAGTTTCTGAAGTCACATCAACCTTGATTCACCTGCAGAGATTTGACCTGACTGCCAGAAGGCCCAGTTGCCCAGTAGGAAGCAACTCATGCGTTCACCAACTTCCTGGCCATGCTACATTAGAGAACCCAAGAGCCAAATTTGACCTTCAAATACCTTCAAACATCTTACTCACATTTAAACCATCAACTTGGTGCAACATAGGGATCTGCACTACAAACACACTAAATTTTTAGAGTAGGAAGACTCACTGAATAACTCTAAATTACACTGCAATCTCCATTCTGCTAGCACAGCTAAGCTTTTTTAAATTACTGAAGAAAATTCTGTTTAAGCTACACCTACTCTAAAGTACTTCATTGCTTTCACAGCCACAAGAGAAAAAGTACAAACAGCAGATATTAAGCTTACTGAAGGCTTAGCTGCTGAAAATAATGCTGTCATTTTTCCTCTAAGCATAAAGAGGCAGACTTGATATTTAACTATTTACTTTAAGTGGTATACAATGAGCAAGAAGTATTGCTACAGGATGAGGACTCATTGTAATAATTTAGATCATTTTAGCATTTGCTTGAGGTATAGTTACCTCAACTGATTTCTTTTAGTACAAGAAGATGTTAGCTGTTTGTATCCTCTGATGAGATTTACTTCTACAATGGTACACAGCTCTACAAGGTTACCAAATACACTTTAAAAGCAGCTTACTGTTGATCTGTCAGAGAGGTTGCCTTGTCTTATGTATTCTATTGCAGCCTCGATTGATGTTAGACAGTATCCCAATTCATCCTTCACTGAACAGCAAAGCCTGAAGTTCTTTATGTAACTCAAGTTGGCCATCCTAAAATAAGAAGTTAGTCATGAAACTCTAAAAATTACACCAGTATGACATATCTTAATATTGCAACTCATTTTAGGCAATCCAGGCAGACAATAGGTATGGATTAAGAAAAAGCTTCTAGACAGACTGTTAGGCTAGCACTACCATGGGTTTTCTGAGCTTTGTAGATGAACGAGAACTCGTATACACATAATTAGTAACTTCCCATTGAATAGTTGATCAGGAATATGAAGGACAGGATAGAGAACAATGGAAGACTGTTTTGCATGTGTGACAGCTACAAATTAAAGGAAAAATGCTAATATTTGATATGTGGGATATAGCACCACTAAAATTCAGTTCAGGTACAGGTTTAAATATACTTTTACTGGTAAGAATGAGAGAGAAACAATGGCATAGGCTAGCAGTAAGTAATTAAACATTCAAATCCAGTTTTTCTATATGAAATGCATCAAATACCTAGAAGCTGTAAAAAGGTTTCACAGCTCCAAACACAGATGAAGAAGGGACCAGTGGGGAAGTCTGTATGGAGATGCAGATTCAGTATAGATACATCTTTCCAGTACCAGTTTCCCAGGCTGGGAAACAAAACAGCAAAGACACAGTACTACATTGGTAGCACATCTTTGCTGTTTGTCCTACTAAAAATAGCTTTCTGCATTAGATCAGCCTCACTTTCACTTATTACTGTGTGTTCAGACATCTGCCCCTACAGCAACATTGGTTATAAGGTGATATGATAGAGGTCTGTGTAGTCAAAATGGTTACATACCAGTTTGGTATTTCTGTTTTTACAAGTAAATACAGCAAAACAGAGAGCAGATCATCTGCACACATGGTTTCCACGTTAACTAGAAACAAAACCAAAAAAATCTCATGTTAGTCCTGTCACAGTTCAAACCCAGAGCAATATATATAAATGAAGACTAAATAAAAGACTAAGGACAAACCCTACTATTAGAGCATGCATTAAGTAACCATGGCAGCCCTCAATCTCCTCCTAAAATTGTCTGCCAGGAATCAAAATACTGTAGAAATGGCAATATTTTACTAAGATCCCCTTCTTCCTATATAGAAAGCCAGAGCATGAGTTCAAGATTTATGAAATCTGAGGGCAAAGACTGCTTGCCAAGTTGACAGACTTCTCCATAACCCAGGAATCTTACTGAAGAAATGCAGCAGGGAATGCCTAAGTTCACTGTACTACTCCATTTGCTTACTGGAACTCTCTTCTGTCTCCAGGCTAAAGGAAAGAAATACTGTATTAGGAGGCCTATGCTTTCCTATCACAATTATTTCCGAGATTCATGGTAGCACTCAATGCAGCACAGAGGTTTGTTTGTCCACATGTTGTCCCCATCCCACTGCCCTCAACACTTTATTTTGTAAAAGATGCATTGCAAGAGCATTGATTTCAGGATTATCAAGGAGCATGGGCAAATAGACAAAAATTAGTGTTTAAATGGATCATGCTCAATTCTTCTGCATGTGATACTGTTTGATAGTGTTCTGGCACATACAAGCTTCTCACACACTCTAGCTAAAACATAACCCTGCATGAGAAACAGTGCTGAAGTGTCTTGGCTCCATTTTGCTTTGTTTAGAGGTCTGCAACAGACCCCAGTCTAATTGTGTTTAATTCACAAGTGCTAGTCAAACAGCTGGTTTATTATATACCAAGTGCTTTGTGTGCACTGGTTAAGAAAAAAGTCTATTTTATTAATTCAATAATTACTGACCTCTTTGGCTAGAAGATTGCATAATAATTTGTACCACTTTTCGCAGACAAAGTAGCTTCTGTTGAGGGGAAGTACATTTGTTCAATTGACCCAGTTCTCGTCTTGCACGTGGTATATTAAAACTAAAATAATTGGAAAAAAAAAATTGTTGTTACACAAGTCCTGCACACAGCATCCAAACCTCAAGTGTCAACTTACTCAGAGCCAAAGAATGGCATTAAAATATTTTCATCTCTTCTCCAAGTAGCCTTTCATTTCTGTACTCTATAGATGGAGAGGGAAACAATATAAAGGAGCTAATGACCAACGCAAAGACCCTTAAAATTACACGTGCAAAGCTTTACTTTTCCATCTCAAAGGAGTGAGGTACGAGAAAAACTTGCTTATTGTCTGAAGTAAGACAATTTTTGGCTGGCATGAGACTTATTTATTACAAGATCTGACTCTTCAGAGTACAATCATTTCTCCCACCTGAACTCAGGCTTCACTCCCATGTCTTTTTGCTGCAGGTCTTGAAGGCTCCTTGTGATTTTGTTAAAAGCAGCATCCTAATAAGTAGAAAGGCAATCGTTTGTTGCATTGTTTTTGGTTTGTTTTTTTTTTTTAAATGCATTAGATCAGCGTAACTAATCTTTAGCAATCCAACAAAAACTTACCTCACTTGCCTCAATAGTTCCCACATATTTAAAGACCAGATCATAAATAGCATGGTGGATATACATCTGTAGAAAAGAACAGTACATTAGGCATGAGAGGGAGAGTCAAAAATAGCTTGCTAATTATTTTCCTTTATTTCAGATGCTTACTTCAACTGCTTGTTTAATCAGATTCATCTGTTCTTCTTGCTTTGCAAGCATCCTCTAGAAAAGACATACAAGAGAAAGTTAAATTTATTGCTTAAGTAACTCCACTAAATACATAGTATGTAGTTTAAGCGTTTACCAAGTGCGAATCTCTCAAAAGATGCTGGAGACATTTGGTATAAAGTGCATTGACAGAATCCTGGTGGGGGGGAAAACAGAAAAAAGCATTAAGACTCAGGTTAATCTGACACTTGAAGCTACAGAGCATAAAAAAGCAAAGAAAAGAAGTGTGCACTATATTAAAAATTTTAGCTAAAAAAAAAAAAAAAATATCTTTACCTAATAATTAAGGTGTTGTTATTCACAATTTAAGAATTCTTTATTCCTTCCCACCTTCCTTAACTCTGGATTATTCCAACACAGAGAAGCTCAAGAAGATATCCAGAGCAGGGAAGTGAATTATATTTAGTAAGTTAAACATCAAGAAGCAAGATACTTACTATGTAGTGACGGAGGCTTTTCCTTTCATGTTCTTTAAATGTTCTATAGAAAGATCCTATGTATTTATCAAATCTATCACAGTGTCTTCCCAGGAATTCTCGAACATCTTCAATATTTTTAAGAGAGTAACAGCTTGACAAAGCTGTAGATTCACCTAAAATGAAAACCAAGAATTAACAAGTTTAATATGTATGCATGGTAAAGAACTTTCTGTCCCTACATACACAGCCAACATGTGAGCAATGCAGCACTAAATCAGCTTACTATACCTTTTGCTGAGGTATTGCCTTTAATTAAAAAATTTACTGCCTCTAAATGTGAGTAGGCTCCATTGCCTTTTATGACACGTATTTGCAATAGCTAAAACTGATTTCACATGTTTTTTTTACCCTAGGTTAATTTATTGCTACATACATAACTCATAATCCGAGTGACAAGTCAAGCTTCAAAGTAGAAGAAAAGCACATTACAGTAGTGATGAAATGCCCACGCAGGCAGGCAGAGTGCTTTAAAGCGAGCTGTAAAAATCCCATCTTGGATTTTTACATAACCGATTCTTTATTTAGACATGCTTTCTCTGAAAGAGACAGCAAAGTCGCTTCATGTAAACATTAAACCAAATCTACTTCTGAGTAAGACAATTGGATCCCTCACTTAAAATTCATACGGCTTTTCCAAAAATTTTCTTTCAGGCAAGTCTTTATTTTGCAGTAAAAGGCAGCCAACTAATAACAGGCTTAGATCTCATTCATTTCAAATTACCTCACTTCTGAAATAGTACTATACAACTACATTAAGTAATGGCCAAAAAAAGGAACACAAGAAGAATGGTTTTTTTAGATTTAGATTAATATTTGTAGAATTTAAGCCTGTAGGGATGCCAGTTTTTTTCCAGAACAACTTTTTCAGCTTCTATTTAACTTTTTAAGAAGCCTCTGTTCCTTTTAATAAGTAAACACATATTGTTTCACAAATTCATGAGGAAATCCTGTTACATTCACAGCTTTAATAGTAACCTTGGAAATAGTGTTCCAGACTTAAAGAGCACTTTCAGTACTAGGATAACAATTAACACATTCAGCTTAATGAGATAGCTCACCACCAGAAGAGCTGCTACACAACTGTGCTGTACATCTTCTAACCACTAATGAAATGACCGTGACAGAATTTACCTCTGCAGGTTTTTTGTGCATCCACCTTGCATCTCAAGACACATTACATTTGAGACTAAATCCCTTTAAAAGAGTCAGCACTAAAGTGAGTATTGCTTTAAAAAAGTCATGCTGGGTCAAATATTACACAAATAATTTTTAGTGTTGACACTGAGGCATGGACCATGCAGAAAGTAAGTTTGCTGGGCAGCAGCTTAATTTTTCTCTGCAGCAATATACCAACATCTGCCCCAGAAGGTTAATGCCAAGAGCTTTCAACCAAGCTAATACTCTTCAGAAGGAAGGAAATGTATTAAGCATATTAAACATACTAATTTTTTCCACTGTGCAAACAAGACCAGTATTTCAATACATACTTGAGCTTTCTGTTTTTTCCAAAGGATGAGCTATGCACAATATACTGAAGCTTTCTTCTTTTTCATTGTAAAATGTTTCCTCAAAAAGGACAGGTACCGAGAGATGAGAATTAAAACCATTTCCTAAAATAATCAGGTTTCCTCGTATGAAGATCTCCTGAAATACAATGAAAACCAGATCAAGTGTAAAACTCTAACAGAAGAAAGTTACTCATTGGCTTCTACATTACACAGACTGCATTTCCAGGAAATCAGAGAACGTGCAAGACAAAGCCCCAGATTCAAGAGACTTCACATTCTTGTGCTGTGTAGCCACTGAAAGACTCCTTCAGTGTCCAATGGCCAGCTAAACCTTGCTTACACCTACTTTCTTTGCAAGTCTACTACTATGAGTTTCAAGCAATCTTCAAGGTCTGAGTGACTATTTGCAGATTTGAGAGTACTTTTAAGTAAAAAGGAAACAAAGTCCAGCTTCAGAAAATCACCACATATCTTGTCTACATTTCTCATGCTAAGCTTTATCTTCTCAAACAAAACCTGTAAGGACATCCGTAATAGGAAGATCTGACAGCTTACAAACTGGCAAAAGATCTCATACTGCACTGCAAAATTAAAATAAAAAAAAGTGATCCTATGCAGTGCTAGCACTGGTTAGCATGGCTTGCTGCTTCACCAGTCAGTTTCTGCTCCATTTACTGAACTAATACACCAAGCCTTAAAGACGACTCTTAAGCCTTGGTGAACTTGCATCTGCACACAATACAGGCAGGTTTTACTGATGTACCTGAATGCTAGAAATACAGTTCTTAATGAAGTGATAAAGGCCATTCTGCCACAAAACAAAATTCCTAACAGCCACAAAACAGATAAATTGACAAAGTAGTAAGCTGAAATCAGAGGCAGTATCAGCACGCAAACAGTACAACTATTCTCACGTACAGGCCAAAATACGGCTTTTGCTAGAAAGCAATGTATCACTAAGAACTTTGGCATAGATAGGCAACACGGACTTTTGCAAGTCAGAGCTAAGTCCAGAGCTATGTCTCCTAACCACTAGTTCACACTATCAGTCATGAACTGCAGTGAATCATTTATTGGAGGGTCCCCAAGATACATTCAGATATCAAAACAAATACCTTTCCGTTTAAGGTCTGAAAATTTTCTTCTAGTGGATTCAGAACATATGATTCAAACTGGCAGGTAGAAAGACTGTTGTTTGAAAGGCTTCCTTTGCATGGAACTAACACCTAAAAAGTTAAATCAGGGTTTAGATCAGGCATATTTAATTTAAGATTAAGTCCAATTGCAGAAGTAGTCTTACAGTCAGAGGTTTTTATTCCAACTCAGTTTAATGCTTTTATTAAGCTATGTAAAATGCCATCAGAAGTGAATGCCCACTAGAGATTTCTAAAGGTCAATCCCATTTTAAGTTACAAGTGGGACAATATGTAGCTTCAGCTGATAGCAAAGAAAGTAAGTTTATTGTGAAGTTCAAAAACACCAAATTTGACTTTTTACTATGACACAATATATCAAGGTCCATATTAGCAAATAAAAAACAAGTTGCTTTCATTCACTTTCACACTTCAGAGACTTAAACCAATCCTTACATGACACAGAAGGTATGTGATTTAATTTGATATAGCTACTATTTAATAAGCAACTTTTAAATGGACATATTTATACTTACAATACCATGGAGCTCTGCAACTTTGCTGCATAGATCAGGACGTCGTTTCTGAATGGCCAAATAAAAGGGATTTTTTAAGATATCTTCATCATACATAGCCATATGGACTTCAGATACTCCAAGGAGATTTTCTAAAATGTGTAGGGAGAATGGTTAATGTATCATACATCATATTTGTTAAAGCAAAGAATCTGTGAACACGTAAGAAGTAGTTTGATTCCTCTTGCCTACAAAGGAAAAAGTAGTTGCAGGTTTTGATGTAAACAGCCAAGGGCATGCTATGCTCAACTGATAAGAAGGGAATTACAGTTACTCAAAGATTACTTTCCATTAATATACCTTTCCAATGGCAGCTTTATAGCTTTCAGGTGTTTGGAGTTCAATGTATGACTTATTTGGACAAAATTCTGGAAAGGAGGATAGAAATTTTACATTAATACCACTTTGATACACAAGCTAACTCACAAGCTTGTGATCTAAGATCTGCATCTTAAATCTAATACAAGATGCTAAAATCTAATACAAGCCAAGAGACAACAGCTTATTTATAGCATATTCTACTGCATGACACGACATCAGTGCTTTTGCAATATGTTCATACAAGCCTTAAGATCCATCTTTAAGGATTACTGACTGATACACAAGACACAAAAATAGTGTAACAGGAACCCTTGTGTAAAGCAATCCTCAACTTTCCAGGGAAAGTTA
Source organism: Phaethornis superciliosus (assembly GCA_023637945.1). NCBI lineage: Eukaryota > Metazoa > Chordata > Aves > Apodiformes > Trochilidae > Phaethornis > Phaethornis superciliosus. The sequence goes on along the minus strand of JAJQWJ010000014.1, from coordinate 10,322,432 downwards.
CAGGAAAGAGGTTCCTCAAGGAAATATGAAAATCCATGCCCTAGTACAAGTCACTCCGAAATACATCATTTGTGGTCACCTCTTTTCCCACTGAAAAAAGTTTCCATGACCTGAGGCTGATGCATAACATCTGGCAAAATAGCAAGCAAAAAAGTGGCTGGAGACAAGAAATCCAACCCATAGGCACTGGAAAAGCTATCACCAGATGTGTCAGAGGGAAAATATGATCTCCTAGAGGAACATCACTAACCCAAGACTATACCCTTCACTGCTTGCCTCCTCAATTCTAATACTCTACAAAAACTATGACACATCCTAGACACAAGGGTAGAAAAAACTCTAGGAGGTTCCTTTTGAAATAACTTCAGCATTATTTTATTGAGAGAAATTAAACAGTCTTACAATGCTTAATCTGTTCTCTTTTTCCCCTTATTCAGTTTCCCTTAAGAATCAACAGGATTTGCATGATTTCCTCACGCCCTTTCAGCTGTATGTCCTAGGAAAGAGTGAGAACAGCAGAACTTTAATTTAAGCCACCCCTACAGTCAGTACCTCTGTTACATCTTAAGTGCAGAACTCTACCTACCAGATTATTTACTCGGTGTGAGCTTCTTACACTTGTTCTGTGGGACTTGTGATATCTTACTATGTAATGCTGTATTGGCACTAAAAAATGCCTCTCTGTAGATCATGAAAGACATGAAACCCTTGTAGGGCAGTTTAATAAGAGAGGAAAAATACAAACTCCCACTGATTTATAGATAAGCCTTCAAGTTTCCACTGTGCTGTTAACTGATCTTTACTCTGTTAGTTGATCTACAGTGCAGTCCCTTCTTATAATTAGGCACCAGGAAAGCTCCCTTAGGGAGCACAAGAAGCTAAAGGTATAAGCAATTTCCACTGCAAAGTTATCACCACTTATTTACAGTGTGGACAACCACAGCCTAAACCACTGAAATTTGGCAGTGACAGATAACTGCCTCAAGCAAAGTTTTCTTGGGAAGTTTCAGATAAGAGGCCTATTTGCTTTCAAAACATAATAAAAACTAGGAGCTTCTATGAAAGAAGCCTAATTCAGCAGTCCCTGTGATCTTTGGAGCACAGTCTGATAGCACACAGGGGAAGAAAATGTTTGCCCCCTTTGACACCTTCAAAAGACAAGCCAAAGTCAGTTATTACAAGACTTCAAACCTAGAACAAAACCCCACAGTTTTGCACAAGACCTGTGACAGTCCTTGGTTAAAAAGGTTGACCAACAGTAATTCCAGAGCTACAAACATTCCCTGGCAGGCAGTGGCAATCCAAGTCCAAGATGTTTCAGTGATGATTTATTATACATAGGAATATAAGCAGCAAGCAGGGCTGTATGTATACACACACAGAGCCTGTAAAACAGCCTGCCATAGCAAGACTTATTTGGAATTCATATACCCTTTTCAAGCTGCTGCAGTTCAGAGAAAAGGAACCGACTGGAAGAGAACCTGAAGCAAGAAAGACAAGAAAGTCCTGGAAATAGGATCCAAAACATGAAATGCAGTCATGTTATTTATGCTTAAGAAATGGCATGAAATAGGGAGAAATTTTTCCACAGATTGATCACACTCTCAGCGACAGGCATTTTTTTCTACATCTATAGAAGAAATAGGCCTTAGCAGAAGGGAACAAGAGTTGGATTACACATCAGGAACACCTTTTAAAAGAGAAGATAAACACATGCTTTAGATTGCCTGGCAAAGCTATCAAGTCTCAAGTTTTAAATCTTTTAAGAACCTGTTAGACAAACCTCTCCTAGAGGTGATAATGGACACAGTGAAGCTAGAAGGCCACCGTGTATGGTCTCTCAAGACACTTTCCAAATCAATCTTTTATTAACATAGTTGGCCCACAGAGGCATCTTCATCTTCCTTTTGCTGTATCACCACTTTTTCAGCTTAAATAATATTTAAGTCCAAGGAGCTCTACCCATAATAGGAAGGGGAAGAGAAGAATACATTCCAAAAGTCCTCTTTTAGAAACCTGTATCTTGCCATGAAAAACAAACAAACAAACCCACAACAAACCAACACACACACACACAACTGACAAGCTATTTCTAGAAAGGAATTAAAACCAACATTTCATTCCCTGGCAGAAAAGGTGGAAGAGATTTATAAGAGCACTCCCATAGAAAATTTGAGCTTATGAGTCTTGCTCTATGCTTTAGGTAGCTCTTAAATAATTGTCCACACCTGAAAAAACCACAAGCAACTCAGGTACATTAAGCATCATTTCAGTTGACAGATCATCACAGGAAGTACTTGAAATTATAATCTTCAGTTCCTACTTCATGAGTTACACACTGCACTTAACTAGCTTGAAAACACTGAGCTGCAGCCATGTACACTTGTTTACTACAGAACTGACAGGGCTGAATCATGTTTGAGAGCTCCAGCAAGAACCAAAATGAAATTTTATTCCAGCATTGAATTCTGGCATTTTAGCTACACAACTAAGATGCCATCAACATGCTGCACCCCAATAATGAAGCTAAAACTTCTAGTTCACATGAGTATTTGTCACCCACCTTGAGCAGAATCAAATAGTGAAATCTGAACTGTTCACCACATTCATATTCTTACACAGCAGGAAAAACATGAGTCAAATTACTACTGCTCAGAGATTCACAATTCTGATTTTCCTTCCCTTTTCATTCTCTTGCCTCTGCATCTGGTCAGTGCTACGTGAGTGGATAGTACCATACCTGATTAAAACGTGTGTATAAAAAAATAAGGTGAAATAGCTATTCATTGAAATAGTTGTTACTATATTTACTTGGACCTCCATCTATCCATAGCATTCTTCTGAGAGACTAAAGTGTGGATGCAGATATAAACAATTTATGTCATTACAGAAAACCAAATGACTTTACAATAAACTTAAACAGATCAAGTCTATAGAACCAAGAAAATACATTAAAGCTTCCCCAAACTGTAGATCAGGCACTTTTGAGATTAAGTCAATTTCTTTCCATTCCAAAAGTTAAATGCATTGGAAAATACTGGCTAATGCATCGTTCTAATTCTAGAAAAGCATTAGAACACTCTATTGAGAGTTTGCTGGCAGAACACAAGATGCATCTTCAGCCTAATTTAACTGGGGAGGGGGGAGGGAGAGCAGCACCAGGGGGAACACAGACTTATGCTTCTGTTTTTGCACCTTGGAGGACAGCTTTAGATTTACTAGCATAAAGCAAGCAGGCTATGTACAATCCCTTATATAAATTACCACAATGAACAGGAAACCCACTAAAAATTGTCATAAGCTATATTCACTATGAAATACATTAAATTCTATCATGCTGAGCTATAAAGCAATATGCAAGTATTGATGTTATATATAAGATTTAAATGCAATCACATCAAGTGTGGCTTCATGCCTGTAAATACAGAAATTGCTCACATTCCTGGGAGAAGCTAGCTGATCAGAGAATCTAGCAAGCATTTGGTTACTGTTTTTAAAAGAAAAGCCTAATCATAACCTTAGAACAGCAAAATCATTTCTAGATTAAAAGCAAGTGATAACCCTTATTATACAACAAGTAGTACAACTAAAAATAGGTGAAGTTAAAATCATACCATGGAAATCTAAGCTTGTCACTTTCCTCCTGGAAATTAAGTCTTTTAACATTTGGTACTGCAAACTACTCATAGGATTTAACTATGACAATTTATTTTGTCCTTGGCAGTGTTTTCCTTTAGAGATGTTCAAACGAGGTACCTTTTACAGACATATCAGGTTTCCGTTTCTACTTGGGAGCATTTTGAAACTTAAAAATCAGACACTAAAGACACCATTGTAATTGATTTTGTTACTTAGCAGTTATATCCTTTCACGCTGAAGTAATACTACTATTTACCCCATTCTTAGGCACATCTAATGTGCTGCTACACCACTGTTAAAAACCTAAAACACATACTGCAGAGAAAATTCCTAACAGAATTAGGCATTATGTGTACAAACACTTCACATTCAATGTTGAACACTAAATTTCTTGGTTTTCACTAAGGTATTTTAATAATACTTCATAATACAGTAAAGCAGCTACCAAAGTTAGTAAAAAATATTAGCCTGTTCAGTAACCCAAAATCTTTCAGAAGAGAAAGTTAGGATATCACAGTGGGATGCCAGTATCAAGTACATGAGTGCCTTCTTCACAGAAGCCCAGCTAAAAAGCAGCACAATGCCATGTTCTCCAAAATACTCAACACCAGACCGATCAGCACATCATAATCATGAAGAATAAACTCACTGAACTTGCACAGCACTCCTCCTTAGTTTCACATAGCAATTTCATCTTAGCTTGCAGACTCTACAACAATAACAAGGCTTACTAGATCAGTAAGAACAATTGACACTTGCTGAAATGCTCAAAATAATTAATGAATCAAATCAAGCAACAATTACTCAACTGTAATAAATGTTAAGCTCAGAAGACATGCTGACTTTTTATAAAGCTGTATGCATATTTATCACACCAAACTGAAGAGTTCTGCAGAAAAAAAAAAAAAAAAAAGTAAGAGGAAGCAACTGTTCCCCAGTTCTAAGCGGCTTGAATGTTTTGTTGCTGTTTTTTTACAAGTCTTTTTTTCCCCTGCTCTTTAAAAGCACCTCTTCTCAGCAAGAAAAATTGAAGATAAGCATACCTTAAAACCCTTTGCAAGCAAACAGGAATCTAACAGTGAGATTTAACTAGTCTCAAGCCAAATAAAAATTTAGTTGCCACTGTTTTATCTGCATTACTACTTCTCATACTAACATCACCTCCCAGCAAAGGTTACAGTCCAGACCAGGGCTCTCAAATCAGCATTCACCTCAAAAATAAAAGAGAAAATTCTCTGTTTCTAAGCACAGAAGAAACCTTACTCCTTCCTTCCCTGGAGGAACAAACACTTGAGCATCTTATGAACAGCTCCAAGACATGTTCCAGTGCACATTTCTCACCACAAGACAGCAAAGAAGTAAACATCCTTCCTACCTCAGTTAGATTCAGATGCAGTTTGTATTGATTTCTTGGAAGTATTTAATTTTCATTTCTCTCAGCATCTCTCCTTCAGTCAGAGATTTCTTACAGTCAAGGGCTAAGAGCTGGCAGAGTCTCATTATTTTGGTTCTGTCTCTGCCCAACATACTCCAAACCATTTTTAGGCCTAACAACTCCATCTCTTCTACCACTGCTCCCACACTTACCAGAGAAGCACTTCCCAGACACCCGATAGCTCCTGCCAGCATCAGGACAGTGCTGTGCAGACCAGATTCTAGCAGTTCCCCAAGCCTCTTTTCATTAGGGACCCTACTCTTTTAACTCTAAAACTCATCTCATTCTTAAAAAGTAATAAGAAATTCTATTCTTTGTATTTAAATAGTGTATTTGCACCAGTCTGGTGAGGACACATTCTTACTTGGCTCAGACTTGAGGCAAAAGAACATACTGGCATGACTCTCCATGGTCACCATTTATTTTCTCTAGAGAAAATGCATTCAAATGACTCACTCATCTTTCAAAACTTCCCACTTCTATCTAGACACTTCCACTGATTTTTTAATATTACTTGTCATTAGCCAAGCATTAGGAACAACTTGCATTGTCCTCTTTACAGCAGAATAGAGAAGAGATTGCAAATTCTTGTAAATTCTACAGCCTGGTATATTGCAAGTTTAAAAATATACCAGAGTAGCTGCTAAGAGTTTTCATTCTTTGGTTTTCTGCTATTAAAACTGCAACTTCTGAAGCAAGCCCTGGTACACTGTAGAGACTTCTCGTTGGTAAACTAGATAACTATTGTAAGGAAGCTGTTTAGAGGAAAAACACTAACAGAAGGTACAAAGTTCCCAAAACAGTTTCTCAAGCAAAGATGCTTCCTACAAATGTTAATGAGCCATACATAAGGACACCTCCTCAGGCTTGCTGAGGTATTAGCACATTAACTTTTTTGGAGGAAGAGAAAAAAACTCCTCCTGTCACTTGACCATCAAAATGCTTAGCAGGAAGCAAATCATAGTCATTAAAAGAAGTTTCATAGTGTTACCAGTTATGGAGGAGAAGGAGGGGGTTATAATATGATTAATTTTTCAGTGTATCCCATCCTTATCTTCCTTTCTCATCTCACAGTAACTTCAGGCTCTCTCAGGACACACCATTCTACAGAACAAATTCAGAATACAAGCTTACTCCAAAAAGAGGTCCATCAAGCAAGACTTACCAACCATTTAAACAAAGCAGGTTTGTATTTACCTACAATTCTTAAAAGCCTACTACAATGAGGTAAAGCACTTAATACAAGTAGTGACATTCAAGAAGCCTCACAGAATACATCACAACTATTTTTAAGGGTCACAGAACAGGAAGAATATGGTCAGTAGCATTTTTTGCAATAAAACCTTTCCACAAAACACCAAAATACATTTCTCTTCCTTCTCATTATGCTCCTTCCTAATTCACTGCTAAGGAGTTTTATTTTCTATCCTAATAGTCAAGACAACATTTTGGCTAGTGAGCCTCTCATATGAAACTGGTATCACAATGGGGAGAACATCATGCCTGTCTGACCAACTACAACTGAATTTTAAATTCCACAACCTACCTGAACTGGCTATTACATGCATCTGAACTTAAATTAGAACTAATCTAAATAACAGCCTCTTTCTTCCCACATGTCACAGATAAAGATGTATTTAGGTGTTATCTGATACAGATTATAACTGCTGCCACCTTCAGGTGCACATAGCCAGATGTTATGAAACAATATCCCCCTCTCCCGTTTTCAGCTGCTTTCAGAGAAGCAGTTTCAAGATTCTCATGTGCCACAATGAAGAGTAACTTCAGTGATGGGTGAAAGACTTTAAACACAGTTACTGTACACATACACAAAAATAAGCCTAATTTAGTCAGCAATAAGCTTAACACTCAGGTCACACAGGACTCCAGGTTCAAACCCGGAGCTAATCCCTTTTCCACCTGACAATGATTAAGCAATTATAAGATTTAACTTATGATCAGGTTAAAAACATCCTCTGTTTCTTTATTCCTACAAGGAAACAGGTGTTACTGATTCACTGCTTCTAAGCTACCAACACACAAATTGGTAGAGAGCTACTTGGTATATACTCTGTAGTACTTGTAGAGAAATTAAACAGCAGTTTCTTCCACAGATGACAACCTGCAGCAGCAGCTACATACGACTTAAAATTAGGGACAAAAATAAGGCAGAAAACAAACAAACAAGTCAGTGGAGTTCATGCTACTAGATTCAAAAGAAGGCACAGAGCCTAGACAAGACTTTTCAGGCTGAGCTCAGCATCAGAAAGCCAGTCTGTCAGGACTCTGCTCCTTGTAGCAAATTATCCTGCTCACAGCACACACGGTACTACAGGAGTGGCAGGATAAAGGAAAGGCTTCTCCTCACAGGTGGGTGTCTCCACATCTTTTCCTAGCTATTGTAGCACCAGAAAACCACTCCCAAACATTGAGGGGTACTTAGTAGCATATGTTTCAGCAAGTTCTCCACAAATTGACTGTGGCAAAAATAGAGAGACAATAGTTTAGTTTACTATGCAGCACTCATCAACTTTCTTCCAGAAGGTTCAGCCGGTACATTTAACCACAGCCCAGTGTCCATCACTGACAATGATGCTGCATGTTCCATGTGTGTGAAACACAATTTCTGCCGGTGAAGAACTGGTATGTTCCCTGACTTTAATGTTTAACTGCTCGACTTTGGCAAACTGCAGACAGCCTGCATCGCACACCAGCCCTGCCCCTTGGTCTTCCTGAACACCCCGTGTCAGAAGTGAAGGAAACACAAGTTCTCTCCCTCAGAACCGCCCTGGAGCGTCTGGAGTCCAACAGCGCTGACCTCGCGTAAATAACCCACGTAGCTGGGGCTCAGTCAACTTCTCCATTTCTGCCGCTTTCCGCGGTGAAGGCGCGGGCCGAAGTCAGGTGCCAGCCAGGCGGCGGGCACGAACAAACACCGCCTGTTCGTGGGGCCGGGGGTGCCGGTGGCACTCGAAGGGCCCGGGATCAGGCCCGGCCCGGCCCCCAGCAGCCCCAGCTGGGGAGCAGGCCGCAGCCGGTACAGCCCGGCCCGGGCCGGCCCCGCCTCTCGCCCGGCTGCCAGGCCGCGGCCGAACCGCTCCCGCCCTGCTCCATCCCCCGTCACCAAGAGGCGGGAGGGCACAGGGGGGACCACCCGGCGGCTGCCGCCCCGCGGGTCGGACCGGACTGGGTCGGACCGAGCCGTTCCCCCCAGCAGGTCCCGCAGCCGCGCACTTCCTTTGGCGGCGCGGGGAGCCGTCCTCCCACCGAGCAGCGGGCCGGGGCGGGAGCGCTACTTACACCGACCACACCGCTTCCCCTCCTCCCCGGCCGCAGACAGAACTGCCGGCCCACCTCCCCTCACGGCTCCGCGCCTCAGCCAAGCCCTACCGGGATTCAAGGCGGGCCCGGCGAGGCGGCAGCGCCGCACGAAGCCAATGGCCGGGCGCCGGCGGGGAGCAAGCGAGGAGCCAAGCAGTCGCCGCGGGGTCGCAGCCTGCGGAGGCGGAGCCTGCGAGGGCTTATAGGGCCGGGCCGGGCCGGGCCGCGCCTGGGCGCTCCCTGCGCGGCGCCATGTGACCCCATGGGCGCCCAGCTGGGACGAATTAAAGGCGAGTGGCTGCGGAGGGGCTCCGGCAGTGGGCTGCGATAGCCGGCTGCTCTGCTTGCCTTCTCCAAAGCTTTTTTTTTTTTCTTTTTTCTTTTTCTTTTTTTTTTTTTTCTTGGCTTACTCCTCTCCTTCCCCCGCGGTATTTGGCACTTCTCAAAAACCGGCGCCCGATCGCCGGAAACCGAAGCCGCCGTTTGGCGCCGTGCGGAATGGGCCGCTCCGATTCTCCTACAGGGTGTCAGTAGCGGGCGGAGAGTGATGCTGCCTGTCCCCTGGGGCTACCCGCACCCCGACCCGGCTCCCTGAGCAGCCGGCGGGGACGCGAGGTGGTCAGGAGGTGCTGTGCATGAGTGACATCCGAAGCTGACATCCGAAGCTGTCACTTGCCATGTGTGCTGTTAGCGTCTGGGTTGGGCAGCTCCCTGGTCCCGGTACCGGGTGATCGGGGCGGAGCGGTTTCAGCGCAGAGCGGTGGGGAAGCGGCGCCGGAGGGACCATGGTGAAGGAGGAGTGCAAAGCGCTGCTGGATGCGCTCAACAAGGTGACCGCCTGCTACCGGCACATGGTGCTGACCATCGGCGGCACCTCGGACTCTCAGAACCTGCGGGAGGAGCTGAAGAAAACACGGCAGAAAGCCCAGGAGCTAGCGGTGGCCAACAGGAACAAGCTCACCACGGTCCTGAAGGACAAAACCGTGAGTAAGGAAGATAAAGCCGAGTTCGAGAGGCTATGGGTGATTTTCTCCACGTGCCTAGAGATCTTGGAGATCGACATGAGGAGAGCTCTGGAGCTGGGCCACGAGTTCCCGCTAAACGTCCCCAAAAAGCACCTGATCCAGACAGGCATGAGTGGGGGAACCTCTGGCGTGGCCGCCAGGGCAATGAGCGTTCAGAACATGAAATACGAGGCTGAGCGCAATATAGACGTGGTGGATTTGAAAGACCTCGAGAACGAAATCAACCAGGTAGGAGAGATGATGTACGAGATGGAAATGAAGGTCAATGTCCCCCAGTGGACAGTAGAGGCTAAGCAAGACCCAGGGGCTGAACTAAAATCCACCATCAGTGTGGGCGCTTCTTCTATTGGCATGATCTCTGTGGAGGAAAATAAATCCTTCTGCGATATCAGCAAGGTTCTAGCTGGGATTCTTTTCTCCGCTGTGCTCATTATCGCTATTATCCTGGCAGTGTGTGTGGTAAAACTCTCTTAGGGTGATGCAGGCTCTGAGAAGAGCAGCCCCCTCTGGAATGTTACGCGCTTCACCTTTTCAATTTTAAAACGGGTGACTTGGATGAGCTGAGAATTCAAACCTAGCGCTTGGAAAAAATAAAACTTGCCTCTCAATATTCTAAAAGGCACGATTTGTTTCTTCTTGCTTTTTGAAGAGGTGCAAATCAGCCTGTCTTCACTTGCTGGACTTCTAAGAGTTAACTCTGAAATATCAGGGTATTATCACTACTGGCTATAACAGGGATTTGTCTGCTATTAATAGTTTGCTATTCTCAGAAGCCCGTATTTTTTGCTCTTGAATAGGCTCTGGTATTTGCTGCTGCTCACTGTTTACAGAATTTGAGAGTAACACAAATTGGGAAGCTATCACGGGTCTTTTGTCTGACAAAATGAATATATCTCATCACATGCATAAAATGTTACTCCAGTAGAGGAAAAGGATGAAAAGCTTCTATTTTAGATAAGTTAATAGGGAGGGGGAAGGTGGGGTGAAGTATGGAGAAAACAGAACAAATGATGTTTGATACTAAATACCATTTGTTGATTTAGACTGGATTGTACAGAACCCGGTTTCATGGGCTGGCACAGCGTACGTGAATGACTAATTGCCTCCCAAATCCAACGAGAAAAAAGGGGGAGTTGCACAGTCAGAAAAAATCCTAGTAAACCTCGTGGTTCTTATTTACCACAACCTAGTTTTCCCCAGCACAGAGGTGGATTCTTTTGCTGCTGGTTCAGATTTTTTTTTCTGTAGAAGCAAACAGTTTGCACTTCACATATAGCTATAAAATAGAAGCAGTGAATGTACCTATAGGAGAAGCCGTGATTTTTCAAAACAGATTTTGGCAAACCAAAATGATGTTGAGTTAAATGCTGTTGAACTTTTTATTAACCTAAAAAGAACCCCTCACTTGTTAACAGGCAGGGATTGATGCCTGTATATGTACTGCCAGATTTCTGCATGCTCTTGAATTCTTTACAGAAATCCAGACAAAGCTAAGAATGTGTCTCAGTGTCATATGTCATTCATCTCTGATTAATCATTTGGGAAACACGAAGCTTGTAGGGTTGATCCTATTTGGTAAACTGCAATTTTGGGAGGCAAATACAATAGCAGTATAAAACCTTCCAGTGCTTTCCTACAGAATTGTCAACATCTAAATGTTAAACTGGGGAGACAAACACTTAACTTTGCAAACAAGCTGTATAATGTTTTGTAAAAGAACCTATGTATTATGGTATTTATTATGTAACCTAGGGAATTGTCTTGTTACTGCAAATACATGCACTCTCCATTCTAATGCTTGGTACTTACTTTATAGTGCCACGGGTGTAGGAGGCACTCCACAGGCAACTATAAACACCCAGTAATACTGTTTCTTGAAAAAGTTGTTGTTATTGTTCTGCATTGATTATGGACACATTATCAAAAAGTAACAATTGGACACTTTTTTATTACTATACAATAATTTCATGCTTGTTAAATAAAATTACATTGACAACACAAACAGCTAGTAACTTTGAATTAAGAACTAAACATACTTTGAAAAACTACAGCAAACAGTTTATTCTTTAAAATTTCAAGAGATGGATTTGGGGAGAAAAAGCATGTTAGAAATTTGAACCTGATCACTTGTGAGAAAAAATAGTGTAGGTGAGGAAAAATATTAAGTGGAGGCATGAACTATAAAAGCTAAAGACTATGATTATGCTGAAGCACAATGTAAGTTCTGCACATTGGTCCAGTCTGGCTCCATTCTCATGGGAATTCAGTTTTAGGAGATGACTCTGCACTCCTTTTTATCATACTCAGTCATTCCATAGGATGTGTTTTATATGTAGTTAGTCTAGGTTTGTAGGAATTCCTGGCATCATTCTAACAAGGTCAAGCCTGTATTTATCGGTGCTACTGTTTCACTGTCTAGACAAAGTCTAATTGCTGTGTGTTCATTTAAATGAGAAGTCCTTCACAATCATACTGAGTAAACATATTTATGGAAAATAGAGAAAAAACTGCAGAAGAATGTACATGTTTGGATTTCCATGACTAGTCAGTAAGGATTTGTGGGTATTTTCACTCTTTGCAGTCTCCTTTTACTTAGTTCACAGGAAGATGGGTAAGAAGGTGGACTTCAGTCTTGAAAACTCAAGTATTTCTTTTGAAATCACATCGTTTAACCAGATGTTCTGAAAACCCAAGTCTAGTTTCTGGTGAATACATAAATTATATCATCTATAGCATTCATTATCTTGTATTTTGGCACCCTAAAATGGGTATACCATTTATCTGTGGCTAGCTATATAGAAGAATTTTTAAGAACAGATAATCTCATCTTCAAAAGCAAGCCTTAGGAAGCTGGTAAATTGTAAATTTTCAGTCCATGGAATTTTTTTTGGAATTTGGATTTTGCATACAGGACTCAAAGAATTCCTATAAGTAGCCTATAATTATGTATATCTTGCTTCATTATGAATACACACACAATAAGTATTTAAAGATACTTTAAATAAGTATTTAAGTATTGGGCCTTAGAAAACCGATATAATTTCAAATCTTAAGACAAAGCTGGCTGCAGATTTTTTCATCATGAGTTTGTTCCTAAAAATCTGTATCATCTTATATTTAGGCTATCTGAAATTAATAGATTAAGTAGAATCCTAACAGAGGATTGGCACCATCTAAATGGGTAATCTTCCTGCCACTAATCTCCTACACTTGATACAAGTGTATGTTCAATGTGACAGGCACAACAGCGCACAAAATCAAAGCAAGATGAAACCACCATTGCCCAAAATTTGCACTGTTGCTTCTTTTAAAGTAAGAAATAAGAAGTTCTTTTAGATTTGCAAGTCTTCTTTCCCCCCCCCCCAGAATACAAGTGGAAAGGAGACTGGAAATGCTGTTTTTCTGAGTGAAAAATGGGAAGTCACTTAAATACTCTGTATTTAAACAGCATGATGAAAATGAAAATACTGTCATGCTGACCAGTGAATGTTTTTGTGTTGTCAAGTACAAAAGCAAATGGTCATTGCTTAATTTCAGTGTTCTACTTCTGCTCTTTTGTCTTTATTCACAGGATACACACGGAACTATTAAATTTGTTATGTAGTAGAATCTTACTCCTGACTTGAATTATACTGATTTGGCCTGGGCATGGGTGGTATTTTCTACACTTGGAATTATTCAAACTTGTTACTGTCACTATTTATTTAATTTAAAATAAAGTACATTCTTACAACTGATGGGTTGGCTTGCAACAGTGATTAAAACCAGTCAAAACTTGGAATACTAATATAGCTTGTGAGGAAGATCTAAGCAAAAAGTTCCTATTTCAACCACAGGAATAAAAGTAACATGTTTGGTAGTGTTGAGAGAAGTACAGAACCACTGGCTTGGGTAATTGAAAACTGGAGAGTCTTAACCAGACTCATGTATTAGAACTTAACTCATGTATTAGATCCTCACCATGTTGGGATCCAAACTCTGCCCCCTTTCAGTCAGCAAAGCTTGCATTAACATTAGCGAAAGATACAAAACCTAGGGAGTGTGAAATTTGGTACTGTGGTATTGACAGCAATGACAATCAACAGTTGTATCAAACTACCTGTGCTGAGTGTTAAATGCATAAATTTGTATCTTTATTCCAGGACATCTTGTCTATCACCATAAAAACTACATTCTTTTTAGTTTACTAACAAAATTAAGACAGAACCCTAACTAAAGTGATTCTCTTTATGTTACAAACACTGTAACAATCAAACTTCAGCATTATAAAAATGAAATAAAAAGTTTAAGAATTATTAATGTAAATATGAAAATAATTCTTACATGAATGCAATTATTTAAAACCAGACTAAATTACTGATGTCACAGGCCTTCAGATTAAAAATTAAATATGTGCTTACTGGTTGTAGTCAAGAACTGGTTATAGTTTTCTTCTCCTTGCAAGGTTTGTGTTGTTTATGTGCATTTTCCAGGAAAAACTTATATTTTAAGTGTTAATGGAACTCCTAGTCAACATATTTACCCTTCACAGATTTTCATTATGTAAAAAGTCATTCAGTAAGACTAGTGGATTACAGATCTCCAAATGCTTTCTCTCAATACGATTATGTAAGTCTTTTAATGCAGGACATAGTCTACACGTGAGCAGCACTTGCTATGGTAAGCATACAATAAAAGTGGGATTAGAAAATTATGTCTTTCTTATAAAATGATCTGTGTTGAGGGAAAGACAAGAAAAAGAAGGAGATGGATGTAGTAAATATGTCTTCATCTGATGTTGCAAAGTATGCTTTTTGTTAAATATGTCATCACAACATTAAACTACAGCTTTATAAGAAAGTAGCATCTTATATCCAGTAAGTAAAGAATATAAAATATCCCTGCGTGGAACTGACCACCCACTCTACGATTAAATGAATATATAATAAGAGTAAAAAATATTTTGATTTGCTACATGTTGATAGCAGTTCTACAAAAGACAACCCTTTTCTCTCTCTGTTCATGCTGCCAGGGATTTTCTATTGGAAAAGCTAGTCCCAGAAGGCTGGATTCTGTCATCCATTCTGACAGCTTGCTGCCACAGTACTGTGATGCAGTTGGAAATGAGGCTTAATCAGCTACCAGTGATTAAACCTGTGGAAAGGTGAAAAGTCACATGGCATGCATGAAGGCTCTTCTGCATCTTCTCATAGAGCCACACACAAGCATTTCATGCTGGAACTGGAAGGAATGTGACTAGAAGCCACGTAGGCAAATAGGAATAGAATTAAAGCATTTCTGAAAATGTCACCCACAGAGGCAAATTAGCAAAAGCAATTATGTTTATTGCTCAGTTTCAGTAATTTTGTCTGAATATTTACTGTGGTTTTCCTAAGTGCCAGAAATTGACTTCTTGCACCACCACAGGATCAGGTGGTGTGGTTTGGTTTGTTTGATTGAACTGTACATCTTATTTATACTGTACCGCATGACACTATGTATTACACACATACTAGTAACATCTCTACCAAACTAAACAAGCAAAAAAATCCTCTAAAAGCAAGCTCCAATTCAGGTGCACAGAAACAAAGTCACAATCACAGTACAAAAGAGCGGTCTGTTATTTTGGTCAGTTTTCCACTGTATTAAAATAATCACTGAAGTCTACGATCAGTCAAGTCTGTCACACAAATTTTCAAAGAACATACGAAGTCATTTATGTGTCACAGATGAAGGAATTACATAGCCTAAAACATGCAAAAATTATGAGTTTTTCTGTAAGAATAGTAAACATCTGGTTATACAGCCATGTGTAATTGTCTTGAAAAAAAATACTTTAAAACTCAAATGCAATTCTTGTGTATGATCTATATATAAATAGCATAAATCTTGGTTGAAAAACAAGAAAGTTGGAAATGAGAAAGGAAGATAAAAGAAAATGTTTAACTATTTATACCATATAAAATGACTGAGCAGTACCAGACACACCAAACATGATACCCCCTTAGAAACTTAATCTAATATGCTGATTGCATGGGTAACTTTATACATAAACAGATATTTGAGTTCTGGGTCCTGAGGGAGTGGTCTGAATCATAACTCTTATCAGCCATTACAGCTTAGTTTAGTGAGAAATCACACGTGTGAAGACTGTTCATGTAATTAAAAGCTACAGAATTAGAACCATAATTTCAGCTTGCATGACATGCAATCCATTTTGCGTCTGTTGGAAGTAGGACATTTCCAGTTGTTAATACTATCTGTAGCCTAGTTTTCTGATCCACTTTGATTTGTTAGAATATTATTTTGTTTAGAGGTTTGTTTGTTATTTTTTTTTAGTCAGTCTATATGATGGTGCTATAATCATAAACTTGCATTGCATAGATCTGCCATTTATTCACATTTTCAACACAACAGTTGAAAAACTACAAAATAAGTGTCACAGTTTAACAGTTTGGGCAGAGGAAAAAACAGAGCTACTTACTTTTTATATTGCTCATTCAGTCTGTGTATTCATTGATATTATACAAGATAAACAACTAAAACCTTCAGAATTTATTTTTTAATTAGCTAGTTAGAGATGTAGTAGACACATGCAGGGAAATCTCCACTTGAGATTGTAACAACTTCTTTGACATAGTATACACATCTGCATGGGGACAACCTTTTTACCAGATGCATACAAATTAAACTGAGAACTCAATACCATCATCTCCAACTCAGAGGACATCACGAAAGCCAAATTAAGTTGTGAGATAACGGTGGATGTTGTTTTTACCTGAAATTCATCATTACAGTGACGTGATCTGCACGGATCTGTATCTGTAAAATAATTCATGTAATGATGCAGCAAAAAGGAATTAAGTTGTTCTATTGCTAAGCATTCTGATCACACACACAAAAAACCCAAAAGGCTTATATTACAATTATTTCTATACGTCTAGTGACCTGAGTATTTTTTCTTTAAACAAAGTGATGGTTTATTTTCTTAAAAGCAGTAATTGAAGCAGGGGGGGAAATGTTCAAATAACCTCGACATTGCAGAAATAAATAATTTACCATGAAGAACTTAGAATACTTCAGAACGAATTCTTATCAATGCAATAATCTTAAGGTGTTTCATTTGATATAATTTTTGGATCTCTTCAGAAGGGTTTATTTTTTAGTACAGCACAATCTTTTTGAAAACAACCTGAAATAAAGAAGTATCTGGGGTTCCACAGGCTAACAATTTGATGTTCTAGCCTATAAGAAGCATGAAAGGCAGTTGAATTCTTAATTTTTAATTTTTTTTTTAGCAAAAACACTTAAAAAAAAAACAAACAACCAACAACACAACATTTACTTTGGAGAGGACCTAGGACTCTCCAGCCTTCTCTCTTACATCTTACTGACATGTGTATCTCTAATTCTTGCTACGGGGAGACTTTTTTCCAAACTCAAGTTTCCTGTATTGCCAGCCTCCACACTGGCCCCTGAAGCATAATGCCAGAACCCATGTGAATGCAGAAATGCCCTTGTGCTGGGCTGCTCATGCTACAATAATGGAATAAACTAATATGTTTGGTTAAGGATTGGCAATCCCAAGTAATAGCTTTTCTCAGATTTTTCCATTCTTTCTGAAATTACTCGTAACGTTCTAAAAACTTTAAGTACAAGTAAGATAACAATGCTGAAACCACACAACTAGTTCTCTACTGAAAGTCCTGGTATTCTGCACATGCTGGCTTGGAAACAGCACTGTGTATGCCAGTGGTTTGATTTCTACTCCCCATGCAAAAATGCCTATGAAATTGTATCTGCTCAATTTAATACTAGTAAAAACAGAGGAGTTGTTTTGCAGAATATTTCTGCTTTACATACTAGCAGTTGTGTGACTTCAGACAGCACTAGGTAAAAATAGTATAAAACCATTTAATTTATAAACTCAAGATAACAATGTAATGTGCACAACTAGTTTCAAATGTCTACTACATGCATTATTTATGTCCAATATTATCAGATTTTCTTAAAGGTGCTCTGAAATTATGTTCCAGGGATATCGGACATTGCATTTTTGCAATAGTAAAACAGTTCTGTATATGTGCTGGTATTACAACTGATTTGGAAAAGACAGTGTTAATTAGTGGTACATGAGTACTTTCTACTTAAAATGCCTTCATGCTGAAATGATCTGACATAATGGACCCTAAATCTTTTTGATCACCCATCAAGCTCATTGGACATTAAACCTTGAAAAAACCTTAGTAGTTTATTAATATTTCACCAGTAGTACAGATTTTAGGCAAAGCACATTCTGACAAAATGAATACTTAACACAGCAAAACAGGTAACTATACTAAGAGTGCAAAAGACAAACACGAGGTGGACATGATGAGCTGATGTTCTAAATGCCTTCTACTAGGAAACAAGCCCCTTAGTGGACCTGAGCCTATTATTTCTTAAGATAGGAGTAACTGATGAGCAATAAGGATAAAATTAGTATGAAAAAGGAAAACAGTTAAAAGATGTCCCAGTTTCGCTTGTATATTTGGTCATGAGGAAGGAAAGGAGAGGGAGACTTGTACATGGTCTGGGTGGGAATACTGCAGCTGGTGTTCTCTCTGTTCTAGTATCACCTATTCTTTGCTGACTGCAGCCTAGCATCAGGAGGAACACATGGCCCAGCCATGCCTCTATAAACCTCAGCTGAATTTTTGGGCTTGTCAACTGACATGTTCCAGCATCCCACTGGCTTCCAGTTACATTAAGCCACATCTGACAGGCATTAACTACACGCTCAAATAAAATGGCACAGGCAGGTATGTGGATATTTGCCAAAAAACCTAGCAGAAGGATTATGAATAGAAGGATTCTCCATACATGAGGTGCGAACCATATTCTTATAAAATTTCTCAACGTGTCATTAGCTTTCTTTTGCTTAAATGCCTTACAATTTTAAAAATAATAATTAAAAAAAAAACCCAACCATCCACCCCAAAAAAACCTGTTATTGAACCGGAGTAAAAAAGAAATGTTAAAATAAAATGTCTACTAAAGAAAAATGTCTGTTGAAAAAACTTGTTCAAGGTTTGGCTATCTCTCCTGAACATATCTTTTTTTAAGGTAACAAGGTATTTAAAAGCCTCAAAACAGAAGAGCTGTGTAAAAAAAATTACTTACAACTGTACATACTTATCTCCTCTATAGTCTACTAGAAGAAACCCAAACAACTTGGAGCATGACATATTTAATTAAAGACTAAAATGCTTTATCAACATGCCTTGATGGGGAATTGATATAAGACTTCTCTGAGGCTAGCTGGTGGGTCAGTAGCAGTATTACGATTACAAATCAGAGTCCTTGGGTCCTGACCCTGTGCTGACTCCTGGGGCTGCAACTCAAGTCCCTTCAGCAGGGAAGGTCCTTCAGGAAGACTCGAGAGCTCCAAGGCAGCTTTACATCTCGTCATGCAGCAATATACACTCAGTGCTATGAAAACTCAGGGAGTGCAAAGCATTCCAAGCCTGATTCTCAAGTAAGTTGAAAGCCACCACCTCGCTCCTTTCAGCCATTCGCCGCGTGCCTGTAAACCCTCTGTATTTCCTTAAGCTCTTGCCCTTTGAGGACACCACTTACCGGATCAAGGCAGATCGGGGCTGAGGTATTACTGACAGCTCCTGGCAGGTCTCCATCCCACCACGTCTCCGGGTGGGCCAAACGCTCCCTCGGTGGCTCCCTCCCGCCACCACGGCCGGGACCCTCCGGGCCCTCCCGCCCGCTTCCTGCGGCTGCAGTGGCTCCTCCCGGGGCCCAGGCGGCGGTGGCGCCCGGACGGTCCCGTATCGCGATCGCAGCCACCACCTCCTGCGCTCTCGGGATGAACTCGCGGATCCGACCCTGGAGGGAAGCGGCCACGCTGCTGCTGGCGGCGGGCTCGCCGGGGCGGCTGCCACGCTCCCCGCTCGGCCCCATCGACTATGAGCTGCTGCTGCTGCAGCGCAGCTCCCGCAGCGGCTTTGTGCCCGGCGCTCACGTCTTTCCGGGTGGCCTGTTGGAGGCGGCCGATTTCTCGGCCGAATGGCTGGGGCTGCTGCCCGCCTCTCCTCAGTGCGGGCTGAGCCCGGTGAAGCCGCCACCCCCCGGCAGCAGCCGGACCCCGCTCTTCACGGCCGCCCGGGAGCGGCTGGGCTCCCCGCTGCCGGGGGAAGTCGCCTTCCGCATCTGCGCTATCAGGGAAACTTTCGAGGAGGCGGGAATCCTGCTGCTGGTGCCGGGGCCCGGGCCGGTGGCGGGCAGCGGACCGGTCCCCCTGCTACCGGAGGAGCTCTTGCCCCCCGCCGCCGAGCTGAGCGAGTGGAGGCGCCGGGTGCAGGAGGAGCCGGGCTCCTTCTTGCAGCTGTGCCGGCGCTTAGGCTGCGTCCCCAACATTTGGGCTCTCCAGGAGTGGAGCAACTGGCTGACTCCTGTGGCCAGGGCGGGCCGCGGCGGCAGGCGCTATGACACCGCTTTCTACCTGTGCTGCCTGGAGAAGCGGCCGCCCCGCACCTCGCAGGACGACCAAGAGGTGACAGCTTTCCTGGTAAGAGGCCGGGGCTGGCACAGGAGGACGCGCCCGGGCTTCACCGCCCTCCTCTGCTTGACACGGTCCGGCCCTGCCAGCATTCCCCTGGCACCAAGCACGGAGGCCCCGCTCCTGGCCCCTCTCAGGGAAACCGGTCCGGCTGCTGGCCCAGTACCCACTGAATAGTCCAGCAGGGGTCTGGCTCTCCAGTTCGCTCCCTGAAAATGTGAGAAAAGGGAGTTTTCACCTTCGTGTGAATCCCCTCCCGTGTACATCTCTGCTTCCCACCAGTAGCCCCTAGAACAGCCACTCAGTGCCGGCAGAAATGGGCGTTTCTTGACGGTCATTCTGCATGAAGTTTGATGGCACGGGATGTGTGTCACATCACATCATTTACACCTAATTACTGTACCTTACAACGGTAGATGACAAGTAATCACTCTTTATCAGTGGTGTATTGTCACTGTACCCTTAACATTCAGTACACCTGGAGAAATCCATCTGGCATGTTCAGGGTATTCCAGGGCCCCAAGTGCTGCTAGTAATTTTAGTTTTTTGTAATTACTTGGAATAGTTTAACATACACACTTGTTGAAATAGTGTATTACTAAAACATTATTTGGAGCTATATTTTGGTTTTTTTAATTGCAGGGTAAAAAGAGTAAAAAAAAGGTAAAAGTAAAAAACTGAAAAAATAAAGACAGCTCAGGGTCACATACACTGAGTTGTTTTTTTTTATAAGCTTTTTTAGAATTCTGAAGAGTCTAAAAGCAAGTTAGAACTAGATGAGAAACACGATAGTTACGTAAAAGTTTACCTAACAATTAGCTAATTGTTCCCTAACAAAAGTTTGATATAATTTTTTCAGTAACTGTAAATATACTGTAAATGCTTATGCACACATTTGTTATTGAATTTAACATGTGAGATTAAATGACGATTACTAATAGTTTAAACATGCAAAACAACACCATGCAAAACAATACAACAATGTTCACTCTGAAAACACATTGTACAGGAAGCATAAATTTAGTAGCACCTTTAATTCTTAAAGCATTAGTAGCAACCTTGTTTACTCAGTTGATATTGATCGAGTTCAAGGTTTTCTCTTGGTTTCAGCAGACTTAGGCACTTAAAACGAGTTGCTATTTGACATGCCTACATGTTAAACAAAAACTTATTTTTAAAAAAGCTTAATTATTGTTTTTAATATGCTTTTATTATGTTGCTTAGATTTTCTACATTTCTTTTTTGTTATTTTGGCACATGGGTCTTACTGTTTTCAGAAAATTTGGGCTGTTTAAAGCTCTTCTTGTCTGTAGAGACTTCCTTGCTAAAGGCTCGTGAAATTATTGGTACTTTCTATCTGGTGATGAAGCTGTTCCTTCAAGGCTTGTTTCCATCTTTCAGTGGTCATCACCTCCAGAAGCCATTGAACGCTTTAAATCTCAAGAAATATGGTTTCCTCCACCTCAGTTCTATGAATTGTGTAGGCTGTGCAACTTCTCTTCACTAGATGAATTACACAAGTTCAGCTTGGATCGAGCTCTAGAGGGGTGTGAATGTTGGATGCCTGTGATGCTGAGTGCTTCAGATGGCCACATTCAGCTATTGCCAGGTAAGGAAACAGATAAAGGTTCTTTCAAATATATAAAAGCTTGGGAACTGATAGATACTCAATCCTCATGACACAAACTGGTCTATAACTATAAGGAAAATATTACATCACTGTACACTTTTTCAATTGCTTGGCTCCCTTGTTCAATACATTTCATACAGCAGTTATTTCTGTACTTGCACATCTTATTGTTTCTATGCTTTTTTTTAAAGAAGAAATTTTAGCATTTCAGCTTTATTATTATTATTGTTACTACTAATAATAATAACTCAAAGGATGTATTAGAACTTATATTTAGTCCTTTTAAGTGTGAATTCACATTTACTGTCTTTGTAAGGGCAAGTGGTCAAGTGTAGCTGCAGTATATGTCTTCAGAACTGCAGTGGTAGGGCAGTGAGATAAACACAAAATTATTTTCTTTCTCCCTTTTTTCAAACCAAGGTGTCTCTCATTTCATAATCATGTACATTTTTACCTTCTTAGGAAAAGCTGCATCTACTCTTTATTATTTTATGAATTTTAGTTTGGTCTTCATTACGCTTTCTTCTATTTTGTCACATCTGACCTCACAAGTTTGAGGTTTATAAGCATTCTTGCAAAAGAGTAATATGTGTATGTATTGCAAAACACTTTTCTTCAATAAAACAGAAAAAAATAACTATTTATATTCCTAGTCCTATCGTAGACTATCTTCATACACTTGGAAAGGTACTTGTCCTGTTTTTCACCCATTCCATAATCTTCTATCTGACCAGGCTGTGATTATAGCATATTACTATTATCAGGAACACTCAACATCCATATCAGTACCTCAAATGTGCACCACAATGCCACTGACAGAGTCTTCAGAAATTTATGGCTGTATCTTGAAATCTGAAGATGTTTAGAGGCTATTTACTTTTTTATTGTGAAATAAATTCCCACTGAGTTTCATGTCCTGAGGAATATTAAAAAATTGGTAGTGTCACTCAATCAAATGTCTGAAAAATAAGTTTGGCAAAGTATAATAAACTTTTTTTTTCTGCCCTCAGGAGATGAGTTATATCCAGAAGATCCAGATTATATAGGAGAAAAGAAAATCATCATGACAACAGATAAGACAGTTGACAAGCTCATGAAAGAGGGTAGTATATTTCACCGGATTGTAATTAAAAACAACAGTCTTGCTGTCTATGTTAATATTCAAGCAAAATATAAACATATTAATCCACTGATGATAAACTCTGATTGTTCAGATTACAACAGCAGATTATAACATTTGTTTTAAAGCTCGAATATTTTTTATTACATACATATTCACTGTGGGCTTGGTCCTTTCTAACCACTGCCAAATAGTTATGAAAATATTCCTTTGTTTTGCCAAAGCATTTTGTGTGTTGTTTGAGACTTCTGAGTACCTAACTGATTCACTCTCTGAAACAGCACAGCTGAGCCACTTATGGTGTTTAGAAGCTACTGAAAATGTAACATAACCATCAACTTAATTATTGATTAACTTAAATGCAATTTTTTTGTAATAATACATACTAATAAAATATGCTGCAACACTGGTCTGGTAGGTCACACAGGTCCTTTTCTCACTGAAAATTTAAGTATATATTATGTTCACAACAAACATATATAGAGTTAGAATTATTTTTTCTATGCTACTGAAGTTATCCTTTAGACAACTCTAATGTGTGTCTAAGAATTAATGAAATCTCCCATTCCGTACCTGCTGACATATCCCATTATCTCATTCTTGGGGAAATGTGTGTATGTGTATGTCTAGATTTATTAACTAAGAATCGCTTTTAACAAAAAAAATACAGAAAGTTAATGTTCATATTTCATATACCTAAATTCTATTAATGCTAATCTGTGCAAAATTTTACAACCTACAAAACTAGAAATAATTTATACAAAGTCACCTATCACATTGAATGCATTCTCAACATCTTAATCTTAATTTTGTTAGCAATTTTAAAAATAAAAAAAAATTGTTTAGCTTTAAAAAATGCTGACAACTTTAGGGAACAGTGTACTACTTTGGAAACACCTGTTTCAATATATCTATATCCTACATTTTTTCTCTCTACTAAATATATCTAGCATTTAAGAACTTCAGATAAAGTCTTGCTGCTTGCTTTTTTGCTTTGGATTTCTGTTTTGTCTTTTTTTGTGCAATAAGTGGAATAGCAATATAAATTCTTAATCTGGGAAAGGAATGAATGATGATTTGAGATTAACCAGTAAAGTTTTTCAGAAAGCTGTTTTTCAGCTTTGTTCTGTATTTCAATTAAAATCCTCTGCAATATTTTCACAAAATTGAATTAGTCTGTAGCATTCATTTGGATTAGAAAAAAAATGTGTTTTTTCTCTTGTCTTTGAACATTCTCAGACCGCTCTTGGTTTTGCAGAACTTGTTGAAATTTGTATACCACTACTAAACATAGATCATGAGATCATGTTAAGTAGTATATTATGTATACTGTGTATAATGCAGTATAGTATCTCCTTCCGAGTATTCTGGCTGACTCTTCTGAACGTGAAGACAGCAGGAAAATTAAGAAAATGTAGATGAAGGAAATAAAGTACCCTTTCTTACATAATTTTTAGCCTTTTGAGATTTACAGTGGCCACTATAGGAGACGTAAAAGCGTGCTTATGATCATATTTTTAGTGTCTATAATACCAAGTATATTGGCTGCAAAATTATGTTAGTATTTATTCATAATGGGTAAAGCCACCTGAGCAATTGCTAGGCTGTTTTAAATGAGCAGATGCACAAATCTAACCAGAGACAGAATTGATAAAGATGTGCATTGGTTACGCTCCCTTTTTCACGTTCTGTGTAGAACCAAGATTCCTTATTTTGAGTTAAGAACTATAAAGCGTAAAATTAAGGTTTTTCTGTCAGTCCAAGAAAAGGTGACAAAGAAACACTTTGGCACCCCGTCTATGCAGCCTTGTGCAAAAGAAAATCAGGCTTGAAACTTTTTTAAAGCCTGAATGGAAAGGGTAGTACACAAGAGTGAATTAAAACAAGTAGCTAATTTACCACAGAGCTTGCAATGCTAGAGTGAAGTTTTCTTTAAGGCCTCAATGCTTGGTCATTTATAACAAGGCCTAAATGCTATGGGTCATTTACAACTGGTTTCTGCTGTAAATATGTATTTATCTAAGCAGCATAGTGGAATTCCAATGGAAAACTGCATTTTCTCCCCACCTGCTTGGTCTCACGTACATTTCAAGAACACGGCCCACTTCAGACTTTGCAGGAGAGTCTGGGAAAAGCACATTCTGCCGAAGCCTTGGCTGTTACACCGCACAGTGCCGGACGCCATTTGCACAGAACCACCCCAGCCGGCTGCCTTCCAGCTGCTCCACCGCCTTCCCAACCGGCTCTTTCCCTCCCCCGCCTTCGGTACCACCGGAACGGCCCGGCCCGGCCCCCTTTAGCCCAGGACAGCGCGGTAGGAACGCAAAAGCACCGCGAGGTCTCCTCAGTCACAACCACAGCTGCGGCCGCAGCCCGGCCCTTTCCCGCCTCCCTCGCCCTCAGGTGCGAGCCGGCACACGGGCAGCACGCACCGGGCGGAACCGCGCCGAACCGCGCCTGCGCACCGGGGGCGTGGGTTTGTTTGGAAGGTTCTGGAAAGCGGGTGGGGTAGCGGTGGGTATAGGTGGTTGTAGTAGCTGCCAAGGTGCTGTTGGCTGAGGTAAGGGGGATTGTTTGGTTTTTCTTTAATGAGTTAGAGGGTGAAGCTAAAGGGGGGGGGGTAAAGCATGCATAGTTTATTAATGGTCTTTTGCCTTTTTTTTTTTTTTCTGTTTTTACACTGTGCATGTTAGATGTGGGGGTTTAGATGGAGTAATGCTGACTAGAGGGATAGAGAATTAGTGTTTTTTTGTAGGAGTGTGTTGGCTGGAGAGGCACCCTCTCCCCTGCTGCTGTGTGTTCCTCACAGAGCGGTGTGGGGTGGGGGTATAGGGACCTCTTGCAGGGGAAATACCCTCAGCAGTGGGTGTGGAATTTGGGCAAACATCTGTTTTCTCGTTTAGTTGTTAATAACAAAGTAGCAAAAATTTATGGACTTGCTTTGGGTGTGTGCTCTTCATTTATGGTTAAATAGCAGCTTTAAGAATCATTAATCATGCATTTGTTTTTGTTTTACAATAGCACTGAGGAAGAGTTTAGCTGAGAAACATGGAAGTCTTGGTATTACAGGTATGCTGCTGTTTTTCTAAGTAAAGGATTTCTGTTCATTCTGATGCAACTCTGAAAGTCAGATTTACCAATAAGATGTCTCTGTATTTCCATTCAGTAATTTCTTACACGTGTGGGATCACATGGGTTAGATAGGTTTTGTCATTCCTTTTACGGCTTTATATTGGTTACATCTCAAGTCAGCGGGAATGCAGCTAAAATCTAAAATGGAAGATGTGGAACTGTGTACTGTATTACTAGATTCTACTGAATTCCACAAGTGATCATGGAAAAAATATTTTTCGGTAATATAGCCAGGACAGCTGACCCCAACTGACCAGAGGGGTATTCCATGGCATTGGATGTCATGCTGTGCAATAAAAGCTGTGACAAAGGAGAATGAAGGTGGGACATCTGCAGTTAATGAATGTGGTGTTCCAAGTCACTATAACATGTGATGAAGCCTCTGCCCTCCTGTGAGCAGCAGTGAATGAATTCCTTGTTTTGCTTTGCTTGCTTACACAGCTTTTGTTTTGGCTATTCAGCTGTTCTCATACCAACCTGTGAGTTTTCTCACTTGTACCCTTTCAGTTCTCTCAATCATCCCATTGCAGGGGAGTGAAGAAGCAGCTCATTTAGCAGTATTTTTCTGGGATTAACCCACAATAACTGGGGACAGATTAGCTGAAAGACTGGCATATAAAGCTCTGCAGAGGCTGGGCAAAAACTGTGAGTCCATTTTAAAGGACCTGACTGTCTTGTAGACTCTTGAGCATGAAGAAAAGCCCATAGATGGGGTTTGTTGTGTATTTTGTTTTTTTTCATATGTACGTCTTGAACACAGTATGGAAGTGAGAAGCTTTGTCTTCGCACTTTATCTGCTGTTTGGGTTAAGCAACTTCTTCAATAATGATACTGCCATTTAGAGTATGCATGCTGCTGTTTGCAGTGCTGATGAAACTTGCAAGCTGAGAAGACATTTAATGGATGGGCTGAAGTTGAAACATGTTTTGCTTCCTGACATTCTGCATGCTCAGTATCAGACCGCATGATTTCAAAGATGATAAGGTTTTTTGTTTATATTTGCTCCTCAGAAGTTCTTAAAAAACATCTTACCATTTTAGTAGGTGTTAATAATATTTGTTATTGTTATCTATCCCTTGCCCCAGATTGAAGATCCAGGTTGCTTTTGGGTTACTATTAAAGGATGTGGACCTTACACAGTTGATGAAATAGAATATGAAAACTTGAAGGCTGAAATGAATCGGTTCTATAACAAATCTTCTGAAGAGGTGGATGAAGTAAAACCACTAGCAGTAGAAGAAGGCCAGGTAGAATCATTGTTGTATACTGTAGATAGATGCAGATGTTTTCTGCATTTTTTGGGGGGTGAAGTATTATTTTTTTTCAAATACTCTGTGTAAAAAAAATAGATCATGACCTCTATTAGAGATAGTATTTTCTTACCTGTAAATTTCATAACTACATAAGATGCAGTGCATGCATTTTACAAAGAAAATTGAGGGCTGTAGGATAAGGACCATATTCTTGGTTCTAAAAAGATGTTAAGAGTAATTTGTTATGTTTACATGAACTTACCATTTTGTTCTTTTTTTTTCCCAGGTTTGTGTGGTTTTCAGTGAGGAACTCAAATGTTGGTGTAGAGCGGTTATTATGTCAATCATGTACTGTACAGATCATTATCAAACAGAATGTTTTCTCGTGGATTATGCCAAATACATTTTTGTTAAATCAAAGGAGTAAGTGTTTGGGGTTTTCTACACTATCACTGAAGTGTATTTTTTATTTATTAAATACTATTAATACGCTACTAAGTTAATGAAAGGGCTTTGCTTAAATTCAGGTTTGGGTTGGGCCTGCAAGAAACTGCTAGGCTTACAGCTCTGGATGCAAAGCAGTCCTTGTTTTGTGAATTTTTAAAGATGCATTCTGTTGCAGGTTTTGGTGGGTTTTTTTAAGATTTGAAATTGAAATAATGGCAGTTTGTTATGACTGAAATCAATGATTGCCACTTAACATTATTTATATATACTTTATTCTGTTCCTAAGTGATTATAAACCTAAACATTAAAAAAAAATCTGACTAATGAATATCATTCAGAAAGCATATGTAGACAAAGAATTTCACTTGCTGAACCAGCTTTCTGTCATCTGGGAACACATAAGTGTGTATGGAGAGTTAGACACTGCAGTTTACTACTTTATTTACTAAGAGCTGACAGTCTGTCTTGGCATAACTCAAAAAAAGTGAGTTTTCACAGGTTCACAGGTTTTCATAAAGCCACTATGAAACCTGATGTCCCTAAAATCTCAGAAGTGTTTTTAAAAATAGCTGAATAGCTGTTCCAGCTCTTTGCTTTAAAGTTAATTTCTCTAAAATGAAAAACAAAACAGTGGTTTCAGGCTGTTGCACTGTGGGAGCCAAAATTCTGGAAGAACTGTGTCAAGAGCTAGGGAAAGGGAAGGATGTGTATGAGACCAGTGGCTTCTGGAGAAGAAAATATGCTCTGAAAAACGGGGTTGTTTCTACTTTGTTTTTAAGCATTCGAGTTGCCCTGGAAGCATTTATGCAGATCCCATATAGAGCAAAGAAGTTTAGACTGTATGGTACAAAGCCAGTGACATTGCATATTGATTTTTATGAAGACACTGCAAAAATCATGTGAGTAGAGTTTAGTTGATCTATACATATGTTTCCTAAATGTGAATTTTTGATGGCAGAAATGTTTTTTGGAAGAAATTTTCTCAAGAAGACCACAGGATATCAGTGGAAAATTGTTTCTATTGGAACTGCTTCCTTAATGGCTCCTCCTTAATGATTTAGGGTTTATTATTCACCTGTTTGAATCTTTTGATACTTTTGATTATTAAAACCTTTGGAAATTTAGGTAAGTTTGTGACAAAGTTCTTATCCTTTGTCATGTCAGAAATGTTCCTTGATTCCCATCATAGGAAATTCCTTACTAATCTGTCCTTAAGAAATGTTCCTTACAGAGGAGGCTCTACATTTTTAGCTGGTTCAGAAGGTCTATAGCTGTTCATAGGTAGCTTTGATTCTCCTCATTCTGTCTTTTCTGGACATATTCTTGATTCTTGCTGTGCTTTCCTTATATTCATCTCAGTTTCATCTCACTACAGTTCTGAAGGAATAGTAAGGTTTTCACTGGGGTCTCGTGGTAAAGATGTGGGATAACCAATTGTGTTGCTTTTTCTAGACCAGCCAAAAGATGGGACAGTGCTGCTACTCAGTATTTTCAGAACCTTCTCAAAGGTAAATAAAACATCCTGCCAACACTCCTCTCACCCTTCTTTTCTCAAGGCCCAGTTTTCAACCCATTTTCTTGGTCTTCTTAAAGACTGAGAGAAAACCATCAGACTTTACACAGTCTTTTATCAGCTATGTTTGCTTGAATGGGGAGCCTAACTAAGCTATACAAGTGTGCAAATACAATTGATTTCAAGAAAAGTAAATTGATTTCAACTTCAGAAAGTATGCATTTGTACTACAGACTGTTAAAGGTTAAAATAGACTTCTAGTGTAGAACTAACACTGGCCTGTGTGGAGAGGTCATTAATTTTTTCCTACTCTGGATCTTCATTTAAAAAGGAAGAACAGCTTCATTTTTGTAACTTTCAAGTTTTTATTGCCTTGTTACTTGTTTCCATTTAAAAGTTATTACATTTGTAATAGCTTCTCTAAAGAAATATACAAAACCAGAAATCAACTAGATATGTAATGTCTCAAAGTAGAAGTGAAAAATAATGATAATTGGGTAAGAGTTTAATCTTTCTGTTTGTTACTACATGCAGCAACTACTCAAATGGAAGCCAAGTTATGTGCTGTAGAAGGTAACACATTTGATGTTTTCCTTTATGCCACAATAGAAGGTGAAAAGGTAAGATACTTTTGTATCTACAAATCCGTTTGTGGACTTTGCTGTGTACATTATAGCTTTGTGATGAGCTTAAAACTGAAAAGCATTACTTGCAAGTGAGTTATGCAGTTTCTGTTAGATACAGAAGGTAAGTAGTTAACTTATTAGATGTTTTGGTTTATATTTCTGTTGCTTGTAAACTTCGGGAGAAATTCCAGGTAGCTGGAATCCCATTTTTCTTGGTGTCAGCCTGTTGGAAGGTACTGACAAGCAAGTGAAGTCTAGCAATTACTTGGAATTAGCTGTATGAATTATTTAGTTTAGTTTTGGCACCTTTTTCTGGTGTCAATAAGGCAGTTGTACAATATTATAAAAATATAGATGTTCACTGTGCTTTTGCATAAGACTGAGTCTTCAAACATTTGGGAAAAAAAATAGTCCCAAAATGCATAATTTGCACGAAATATCTACTGTAGCTTCAGTCTTACAGACTTAAGCAGCTGTGTGGTAGATACAGATTAATTTATTTGCAGACTACTGCTACTTGAAGAGTTTTACCAAGGCTCTTTATCCCTGAAGTTAACAGTCTCTTCCACAGACAATAACATTGAAGGTACATATTAGCTCAATTCAGAATATCCATTGTCAGTAGTCTCACTGATCTCTTAGCCAGTGGAGTTTAAGAAGTTTCAGGTTCAGCATTATTTTTTTTTCTGCTGGATATTCATGACCACAAAATCAAGAGAGAAATTAGCTTAACTTACAGTAAGAGAGTATCCTTCTCACAAACTATTCCTATGTGTCAGACTTCACAAAACCCAATGAAATCATGAGATACAGGGCTTGAGCATTACTTTTTTCTGCCAGATTTTGATGCCCTTTTAGAGCTTATAAAGAAGTTGAGTACAGATTTTTGGGCAGAAGCATGAAACAGGCAACTAATTAACACCTGTTTAGAGAACATACAGGAAGATACGACTGAGTATTCTGCAGTTAATAGCAGAAGGCATTTGTGGATACTGCTTGTCTTAATGCTATTGAAAGCTTCAAATAAATTGTGAAGAAGTATGTGGCTGCATAGTTCATTGCTGTATAATTTATTGCTTGTTGATACTGGTCAATGAAGATATTGGTTTTTTAGGTATGTGTTAATGATGATCTTGTCACAAAGAACTTTGCTCATTTTGAGGAAGCTGAAGAGAATACAAGGAGTTCTGCAGATCATCAGGGGAAACAAACATCAATGAATGTTGAATCTTCTCCAGTGAAAAGTGTTAAACCTACACTTGCTTTCAGGCCAGTTCTGTTCCAGGAGAAGATACCAAAAAATACTGAAACGGGTAGGGACCATGCTGTTGGAAGCAATCATCATGTAATGCATCTTTAATGGGGTATGCTGACCCTAAGCCCAGTGAGAATTCTATAAAGCTTTTTGTACTGTATAAGACAAAGAGTTGAGGTTGAGTTACACAGGCATGTGTTGATACTGAGATTACTTGTGGCATTGTTCAGTGAGCCATTAATGGATTTTCTTGTTTTGAGAGATTTGAACAGCAGTGCTTGCATAACTAGTGTTTACCATAAGCAGCCTATGTGTAGGGAGTCAAGTCTTCATTCTTAAAAGTCTGCAACTTTCCATTCTTGTTCACTCAGTGTCTGCATAGTTATCTTTATGTAACTATTTGTGTTCGTTCTTTTTGCCACTAGGAGATGATACAAGCAACTAAAGTCAGTCACAACCCACTGTAAATAAAAACACTGGCTTTTTATGTGTTTAGATAATCAGAAATGTGTTTCTGCATTTTTCTTATTTATATTTTCAGGTCTTGCTGGGTCCAGTTCCTTTCTTGAAGAGATACACCAAAGATCAAGCACAGATCTAAATGAAAATCCTGCATCTGTAATTACCATATTTTGTATTAAGTTGCTGAAGATGACCTGAACTGAACATCTTTAGGACAGAATAGGCATACTGTAGTAATCTGTCCTGTTTTATGTTACAGGCATCTGGGGACTGCACTAATTATTGATACAGTTGAATATTCTACTTAATTTTCTTCATTTAAATTGCACAAAAAAATTTTAATGTACTACAGTCCTATAAAAGATTGTGCCTCATCTGCACTCCTTTGCTGCATTTTTATGAGAATAAGAATTTACACTATGTAGTTTTCTGGATATATAGCAATGTGAATTTTAATGTTTTCCTGAAAACAAAGTAGTCCTTATGTTCTGTACCATGGTAAACATGCATTGGAGTTACTTCTTATTTCTTGAGTTGTCTGATACTTTAAAAGCCTAGCCCAATTTCATTCTATTTCCATTTTCTTGCTGTTCTTTACTGCAACATTTTCAAAATGGTAGCACTCATTCTTGTGTGTTAAATTGTGTACTGAATTTTACAGTTGGAGCTATTGCAATGCCTATGGTTGGAAAGGAAAAAGAAGGGTTAGATTTTAGGCAAATAATCACTGTTGAGTGTTATCCAACCTCATCTCTTTTAAAGAGCCCATGTACTGTTTCATGTCCTCATCTCCCACATGCTGTAAAGGATAAATTTGCTTCTGTGATATCAATGGAATTACTGCTTCTGTCAGTTATTCAGGGGCAAAAGAGGAGTTTTACAGAAATTAGGTTAACTCTGCTAAAACAGAAGGATCGCAGTCCCTTCTGAACTTCAACTGTCTTACCTTATTGCAATATTTTTGAAAGAAAAATGATGAAATTAGTTGTGAGGATTGTTACTGAAGTGGAGTGGGATTATTTTTGTACCTTCCTGAAAACAGCTCAATTACCAGACGCTTGAGTGATGCAAGTGTGACAAAGGTACACATGTTGATTTCTGGTGCCTTAATGATGAACACTATAAAATCCTGTTCAGAACCAGACATGATTGGGCTAATTCTGTATGCAGTATATGCTTGATTCCTTGAGGATCTTTCAGTGTGTTGTTCAATTTAAGTTCAAGAGCAGTTTCTTAGTGAGTGTGCAGCTGAGTGACCTGGTTTTGTTTTTCCTCCTGTCCAGTGTGCAGACTTCCCGTGAGATGTGACTGTGAATTAATTTTTTATTTGTGTGGCTGATACTCTTGTCACATACTCGATTCTTAGTAAAGAAAAATATGTTGTGTAAGAAGTTAAACAGTTTCCTGAATTTTGTTTCATCAAAATTGTTGCCTAATTCAAACTTAAAATCTGTACAGAAATTCTCCAAAATACTTGGGGAGTCCTAGAGCTGGGTGATACAGCCACTTTCAATTCAGTAAACTTAAGAAGTAATTTTTCTAGAAACGTTGCTGTTGAACAGAATTTTTGTTCTAAAACTGTGTTCATCTTTTTTTGATAGGTTGTCAAAGGAATTCCAGATTTGCCTTTCAAGGAAAATAGAGCGGTTAACATAGACACGTATGTTACATCACAGTAAATATTTAAAATATTTATGTCATCAGATAATAAGGAGCTGTAGTAAGTTTCCAAGGAGTGTTTTTTAGTTCAGTTTCTAACTGGTGCAAAGATACATTGTTTAAATTTTAAGAAACCTTTTTCTTTCAGGCTTTTTTTTTCCTGAAGTTGTGGAACCTACTAATTATCTTGTTAATATAAAAATCTTTAGGATTATTTTCAGATTCTTAAGCTAATACTAGATTTTATTTTCAAAATGGTATTTTATCATCTCGTTATATTCAAGAGGTTTTCTCCATGGCATAGGTAATATATTAGGAATATTTTGAGTAAATTGATTCATTATATATTAGAAATATTGGTATTTATAAATTACGTTTTACTCTTGCATTTATGTTGGATTTAGCTTTTTTTTTTTTTTTTTTCCCCCCAGGATTCCACAAGTGTTAAATTCTGAATTTCTGAAGACACATGCAGTTCAAGATGACACACAGGTATTTCAGGCACTAACTTTGATTTAACTTATCTTGTGCAGAGGTATATTGTATATGTGCAAGGTTTTGGTAGTGTTGGAGCTGCAGTGGTGGCCTTTGTGGAAAGAAGTCAAGGGCTTATTCCAGCTGTTTCAGCAACAAGACTCGCTCTAAGCCAAACCTGAACCAGCCTTCAGAGTTGGTGGTTCCTTTATGAAAACATTTAAGAAAGGGGAAGAAATACAAGGGAGAGAACAAAAGAAGTTAGAGGCAGTACCAAGATCAGAGGGCGAGGAGGTGCTCCATGGCAGAGATTTACCTGAAGAGACAGCAGACTGTGGAGGATCCACATTGGGGCAGACAAAAGAAATGAGAGGGAAGGAGCAACAGAGAGGAACTGCTGAGTTCTGACTGCAGTTCCTGTCTTGTCTGCTTGTTGTCTCAGTGTGGGGACTGAGTGTATCTTGCACTGATTGTAAGGAGAGGAGTTCAGAATGAAGTAAAGCTTGGGCTTGGCAAAGGAAAGGTGTTTTTATGAAGTGTGTAGATGTTTGTATCTTCATTTTTCTTTCCCAATAGATAAATCTGTACTTACATGTTACTTGGCAACAAAATAAGTTAACCTAAAGTTGAGTCTGGTTTGCCTCTGTGAGTGATTGTTAAGTAACAACTCTCTGTTTTGGGCCCTGAATCTTCTCACTTGCCCTGTTATCTTGCCCATCCCTCTGGAAGGGGAGGGCAAGTGAACAAGTGGCTGTGTAGGTGCTTGGCTGAGGCTAACCCACCTTTACACCAGTTTTACTGGTTGTATTATTTCATTGTATTTTGATTTTGGTAACAGCTGAGTGCTAGCTGTACACAACACCTGGTACATTTTCTTAAGTGGTTTAAGACAGTCATGTTAAGACAGTGTTGATAAACCTTTCCTGAAAAATAGCAGTAATTTTAATAAATTTACTAATATTTTTCTCACCAGTGGTTCTGGTTCATGACTTATCAGTAAATATGAGTAATTTTAAAGGTATTTACGATTTCCTTAGCTTGGCTTCTTCAAAATCACATTTTTTAAAAACAGTAAATGCTTTTGAGTTTTATGCAAGCTAAGACCCTTTGGTTAAGTACTACCTTTCTCTCTATTTGTCATACGGTTTCAGATTTTTCAAAATCTTAGTGAAGAAAGAAACTTTGTCTTTCTTAGCAATAAAATTGAGCCATCATCAGTTCTGGAAACAACACCACTTTTTGATCGTCTGAAAAAGGTAACGGAAATGGGCACTGAGTATTTCTGTAAGGCTAATATTATACCCTAAGGTTAGATACTAAATATTATAGAAGTACCCAATTTAGATGGAGAAATGTCTAGGAGATGGTTTGTGCTGCTGAATAAATGAAACTTTGGAGAGATGCTGTAAGAATTGTACATGTTTCTTCTGGTATATTAACCACTGCTACAAGTCGTGGGACTTCCATTTAAACATAAGAATTTTAACTCCTCAGCCTAGAAGCACTTTTTAATATTGTATGTTTAGGACACTTATTATATAGTTTGTCTAGAAGTTTCTAAGTCAGTCAGTAGTTTTCATATGGAACTTTTAACTTCTCTTTCTCTAGGAACTTGCCCGGAAAAAGTTTTTGGGTCCAAGCTTCACAGAATCTTACTGTTGGCCGCCAGTAGCTCGAGGATGTGATGTAGTTGCTATATCATACCAGGGAAATGATCCTTTTTTATATATTCCACCAGTTCTTACATTTTTGCAGTCAGAAGATTGCTACAAAGCCTTGCCAAGAGCAAGTGGAGTATGTGTGCATTAGAGTGGTTACAGGTTTCCTGTTTTCAAGTGCAGATACAGAATAATTAAAAAGATAGTCACTGTTTAGAATGTATACATTTCATGGGATATTAGTGTCTCCGTGATGCTTGCCAGTTTGTGTAAGCCCTCCACTTAGAGGCTTACAGAGATAGACTACTTGAATGTGGAGGTCTAAAACTTATGAAGTAATGTCTAGCAGGTGGCTGATGTCATACCTCTTTGATACATGATGTTTTGTTCTTAAGGGGATAGTATGTAGCAATTAAAACTTCTATTAGCTGTTTAAATACTGTAATTCACTTTCTAACTCAGATCACAGAAAGAAAGAATTATTGAGGTTGGTAAGGGACCTCTGGAAATTGCCTGGTACAACCCCAAGTAAGACAAGATGCTCCTGTTTCTCTTAAATTTTTTGACCGTGTGTTGTACGTTGCTGTGTGCATCCTTTGTGTCTCCCAAGTTAACCCAGTGTATGGTTCCTTAGGTCTGTTCCTTAAGGTTCTGAAGGCACCTGCACTGAAAAAGTGATAGAGTACTAAAATTTTTGAAGTACATGAAGGGCCTGTGTTGCAAATTGTTTTTCTGCCCTAAATGCTGAAGTAGTACAGTTCTTAAGATTCTGAACTCTTACATAATACTATGGTGTAAAATTTTGTACATATGTGTCTAGCCACTAGCACTTATTTTATGTCCTGGGTGGAAGAAGGCACAACTTGTTTTTGAACTACTGAAGACATATGAGAGATGCTCCAGATGGCTTCATCCAATGTTGATAATACTTGGGCAGAACAAAGAAGAAGCTGCAAGTATGAAAATCCAAGGATGTAAGAATGCTTTCTATCTTCTTAATTATGTTTGAGAAGAATGTGGACTGTCTTAATTGCAGGAAGTTGTGACAGAAGCAGTTTACACATCTGAAATTTTTTGTTTTCCTACCATGCCCTGTGCTGTTTTGTTAAGTCTCTTCTTCCTGCTTGTAGGTGATGTAGTGGTGACTACACCATATAGCCTCCTGAGGCTGTTTGAACATCACAGTTCATTATTTTGTAGACTTTGCCATCTTGTTCTTGATGAGACTGAAGTACTGTTCTCTGATGCTACTGAACAGGTAAATGGTATATATGTTCAGATAGTTAAAATGCTGTTTCGGTTCTGAATGTGTCAGTTGAAGAAAATGTAATTTTTTAAAAACCCACCCTTCTGGTAGAATGAAACACGGGAATAGTTGAAGTCTGTTAAATCTGACTTTTCCTGCCTGATGTTTTTGTCGGTTTTTTGTTTGTTTGTTTGTTTTTTAATCAGAGATCTCTGCTGTACACTGATCTATCATGCTGTCTTCCTCTTCTATGGTTTTCCAAAGCTCTGCCTTTTTTCAACTTGGCGGTGATATTTTCACTGTTTTCAGTCTACTTTAAAAACTTACATACTTCTCATGACATTTCCATCTTTTCTGGGCAGAATCCTGGGTTATGCTCCTCTGTGTGTGCAAAGTTCCTCCATGCTATTGGCACTTCCTTCTTGCTTCAGCAGTCATTCAGATAATAACATAAAAGTGCACAAACCAGACGCTGCATTTTGTTATGTGGAATTTGTGTTTTGCTGTGGCGGTAGTTCTGTGACTGGAAAAAATGGTGTGCTGAAACAGTGTACTTTTTGCTGTTACATACTCATTAGAATATTGTAAGAGCATAGAAAAACTTATTCTTTATAGGTTTTTACTATATTAGATTATTACAAGAAATCTGTTACTACTGAAGCATGGGAATACTCACCACGTCAGATTATTGCTGTTGGGACTCACTGGAATAAACACATAGCACACATGATAAAGGAGTTCATGAATGATCCTTACATTGTGATAACATCTATGGAAGAAGCTTCCATCTGTGGAAATGTTCAGCAGGTAAAAATTTGAGGATAATGTACCTTTTTGTTCACCAAGATATTTTGCTGTTTGTGCTGATCAAGGTCAGTATATGTGGCTGCTGATTGTTCATTTTAAGCAGGTAGTGCTACAGTGCTAACTCAGACTGACCAGGTGCATCTCCTGTGTATGAACAGAGGTGACTTGTGCAAGTTAATCACTGAATGAGGTGAAGGTCTCTTAACCGGCTTCTTAGGGCTGAGATGAAGATAATTCCTCTGGTATTTCATTGTTAGTGCAAATGAATCTGAATTTTATCAGAGGGTTTTTGCCATTTTGAGTGGCAGAACTACAATAAAAGTTATCTCAAGACAGAGCTAGTAAAATACTTGTTTTACTGCTGTGTGCTACACAATACAGAACTTATCTGAACATAAAATTTTCAGGAAGTTGTATGTTCTTAGGTGCCTTGTCATTTAGTTCCCAATTCAATGTGGCGTAGGGTAATATAAAATGTTTGAAGTATGAGCTGAATTTTTCTGTCTCAGTGTAATAATTTGGCATTGACAATTTTTAGAAGTGTCTTGAGACTAAGCATACTGAGCATGAGATGAAACTGAAAAAATTATGCTTGAATTATTAAAGAGTATTTCAGTGCAGTATGCTTTTGGAGTGTGAAGCTTTTTTAGGGACACTTGAAAATGCCAAATGCAGATTGACAAAATCATGTAAAATAAAATGAATGACAAGTCTTAATGTGGGATTTAGTTTGTGTATTGGATTTCAGTTATGTTCCTGGAAGCTGTCCTAAATGCTTACCAGTTGTGAGAGTGCTCTATGCTGGAAGTGTGAAAGAAAACCAACATTTACTAGAGCTGTCATTTCCTGTCTTCTTTGGTATTATGTATCAGTGCTTGTTTAAAGGAAGAATTATATAGTAAAATAAATATCACATGAACTGTCAGCCCTCTGTTTTATATCTACCTCTAGGTCATACAACCTTGCACAAACAGTGGGAGAATTGCTGTGTTACTCCAAGCACTGGATTTTACCCAGAGTAACATTCAGAAGGTGCTGATATTCACTAATTCAGCAAATGAAGCAGAGATGGTACATGAGGTAAGTACTTGGATACGTAGAAAAGTGCCTTTTTAAAATTATTTTGTTTATTTTTTAATTGTTAAGGTAGTATGACATACTAAATAGTAGCTTAAAAGGCTTTCATTACTTTGTTCTTAACTGTTCTCTCTGTGAGGCTAGAACTTTTGAGTTGAAACAATCTGACTGTTTTTTGCCAAATAGCCAAGGCTTTTGTACTGATTAACTTGTGAAACTTGGACTGATAAATAAAAGAACACTTTTGAGAATACTATACTTATAAAAGTTAAATATGGGTTATTATAATCATTGAGGGATTTTTGTTGTTTTTTTCTGAGAGACCAAAGCTTGAGTCTCCATGTTGTGAGATGATAGAATTGATTAGAAAAGAGAGGACAGTGGGGAAAGTTTCAAATGGAATTTGTACTTTCTTACACATTTGTTTAACTTACTAATATATATCAGCCTGAGCTTTATTAATTTTATTTTTATACTAATAATTAAAGTCAATATCCGTAACCTCAATTGTTTTTTTCTTCATATAAACAAAGTAAATTCCAATAACTTTCCCTTGGCTGTCTTTCCAGCAGCTATGGTGTGCTAGATACTAAGAAGAAAGAGTATTTATTGGAGTGTGTTAGAGCAGTTACTGTATTGGGAGAGTGTAACTTTTTATTTTGTCATTCAGGTACTGAAGAACAACTCAATATTTACCTTGAAAATTCATAAAGAAAGCAATCTTGATTTCAAGTATATTTTAGAGCAGTGGACAGAAGAATATAGGCGTGGCACTCATGTTGTGTTAGGTGAGTTTTGGGGATTTTTTTTGTCTAGTTGTGATTATGTATTTATGGTGGTTTATGTTCTACACTACATACTTACACCAGTTTGTCACATCACTTCCTCAGATCCCAGTGAATTCTTTCTAGTAAAAACAGCTTGGTTTTCTTTCTTTTTTATTTTTTTTTTTATGTCGTTGGTGTTCCTGGGTCCCAAGCTTAACTGATGTGAGGGAAAAACTTATTTATTGGAGGGAACATAAAAGAGGGTTTCTTGATGCATTAGTTAAAAGTACTGCTGATTCTTTAAGAGAGTTTGTGTGATTTCACAATGGTCTCCCAACTGCAGAGGATAGTTAGGATAATTTACTTTGGAAAAAACTTCAAAAACTCCAAATTTCCCATATGTTCTGGTAGAATTTTATTTTTTGTTATTTGCAATAGCAGAGACTCAACGCAGTTTCAAGGTTTTTTTTTCCCCCATTTTGTACATCAGAAGCAGTAAGGTTGACTTAATTACATCTGCTTTGTAGGTTCATACAGTGGTGTTAGCATTTCTTCCTTACTCCAAGTGGTTTCTGTCTTGTAAAGTATGTGGCTGTGGGCAATTCTGTTTATTCTGTGAAACTGATAAAAGGTGCAGAAAAATGCTGTGCTGTTAGAGACTAAAGTGAAGCACTGCCATATGGGTAAGAAGTGTGTTGACTGAAAAAATATGCCTTATGTAATCCCTCACATGCTTGAAGCATTATAGTTATGTGTGTGTGTATAAAACATGTGCTTAGTTTTAACAGATGAGTGTGTGCAGTCTTTGGGAATCACTGATGCAACATGTGTGATACATTTCAGTCTGCCTTCTCCAGGAGCCTTGGGTCAGCGTCTGTGCTGCATGTCTGACAACTTCTGCAATGGGATAAAGGTTTGAGGAAATCTTCAATGTGTTAATACTACGTTTGATTATTAAGTGGTGGATACATAAAAACTTGTAAAAACCCAAATTTTTTAGTATTCTTCTGTAGATCAGAAATACCCCAAGTCAATCATTCTGCTAACAGAAGACAGTGTGTCTGATACACTTGGGATCCTGAGCTATTTGCAGCATGCAGAAGCTGAAATTCCACCAGAACTTCATGATTTTGCTGCCAAAGCACTACAGGCTGAAGAAGATAAGAAATTTTCAAGGCCTTTGTGTGCTTATCTTAAAACATTTGGGATTTGCAGGTAAGGAAACGGCAAGTTTTCTTGACACCCATACTGACACAGGAAGGCATTGGATGTCTGGAATGATGAATGCTGCTGCTTTGAATTTTCTTGTTGGATACCTTTATTCAAACTAGAGTTTGCTCATGTTTGATTTTTGTGTTTGTTTTTTTTTTTCCTGCCTGCTGTTGTATCTTTTTGTCTGGTTAGGCACTTTTATGAAAACAAAAATATTAATGTTTTTCATAAGTGTCCAGCAGTAGGAAAAGGGGAAATGTATTTAAAATGAAGGAGAATAGGTTTAGACTGGATCATAGGAAGAAGTTTTTTAGTATGAGGATGGTGAAACTCTGGAACAGATTGCCCAGAGAAGCTGTGGATGCCTTCTCCCTGAAGTGTTCAAGGCCAGGTTGGATGAGGCTTTGAGCAACCTGGTCTAGATGAGAAGCATCCCTGCCCACAACAGGAGTAGATCATCTCCAAGGTCCTTTCCAACCTAAGGCATTTGATGATGGTAATTGTTGCAAGTAATAAAAAATAAAATTTTAGTGTTTGTTTTGCTCTGAAACATGTTTTCTGGTTTTTTTTTTGTTTTTTACAAACTTTTCTACCAAGAACTGTTTGGATATTTCTGTGTTAATCCCCCCAGCATCATTGGTGTTATTTGAGACAGAAATTGAATGTTGAATGGTGATGATATTCTAGTGGTTAAAGTTCTTACAAGTCATATAAAAGCATCTTGCAGCTGAAAACAGAGGACCTTATTAAAAAAAACCTTTTTTCAATACTTAGGAATAGAACAGTGTGTCCGGATCGTCATCAAATTAATCTACAAATAGATGTGCCCCAGAATATACCAGATAAACAAGTGTCTGGATGTGTGACAGTAAGTAGTAATTATTTACTTTGTTTTGGGGTACTGAGAAGACAGATCTTAATAGCTACTTAGTACATTTTTTCTTTTTTCATATTACATTAATACAGTTGTAGTGTGTATATAGTACCTCTGCAATACTTTCTCTGTTTTTTCCCTCACATGCCAGTAACAGTTTGTATTTCTGCTTACGTTTACTTGGCTTTTCAGTCCCCTCCATTATAGTAGTGTCTTCCCATACAGCAGGACTGTACAATCTCTTGTCTTGGATAAGGATTACTGAGGGCAAGCATGTAGATGTTGGTGCTTCTTTCCAGAGTTAGCACTTAGGTCAGAAAAGTGCTGGGTGTCTTCCATTTGGATGAGCTGCTTCTGCCTTCTTCCTGTCCTGTCTTCTGCAGAATTCAGGTCCCTTCAGGTCACACAGTTAATGGGTTACATCTATTCCCAAAAGTCATAGGTTATGAGAATAGAAAATAAAGAGAACTTGGTGGATTCTTTGGTGTCACTCCATTTCTGCCTAATAAATAAGCTTTTATTGGTATGTATGAGTTCAGACCCTTCGACAGCAGGCTTTAGTGCCTGAAACTGATAGTTTTTATGACAGGCCTATTAGAAACTTGCATTTATTTACCTGTGATGCAATGAAGATGGCAGTTGTGATCTCTTCCGTTTCCTCATCTAGCTCTGGTGATTGCAGAGACTGGATGTTTGTGTTGCATATCAGTTATCAATTTGATCAACAGTTGTTTCTTTTTTGTGTGCAACTCAGTATGTTTCCTTCCTTTAAGATCCTCAAGTTTCATTGTGCTTCTTTAGGATTTTTATTAAGTGGAAATTACCTTTCTTGTCCTCCCTGGCATCATACACCCAGCTCTGTCTCACTGCTGCCTGCCTGTGACCCTTTGGACAGAGTACACCCATCATTTTGTGCATTTGATAGTGTAATACTTTTGTAGGGTGTTTTTAATGTAATTTTGGTGTATAAAGAGTGAATGCCTCATGCTTCTTGTCAGTTCTAAAATGCACTATGAGGTTGGAGAACACTTAGAATTAAGCCTGAATGGTGTAGAGTATCTTTTGTGGTTAGTAGCTTGGCAGGTAATAGCATGGCTCACTATTCATTGAAGTGGAATGCCACCAGCTGAGGCTGAGCAGTTCTTGCTCTGTAGGTTTGTCCACTGTTGACTATTGGCAGTTAGTATTAATTCATAATCTTACAAGTAAAAATCAATTTTCTGAAATGTGTGCATACAGCAACATCTCTGTCACTTCCTTGTGCTGGAAAGAGGGATAGGTGGTCTTGAATGTGAAAACTTATATGTTAATTTAAAATAATCCAGTCCTCCTTTTCTAATGTTTTTGTGCATTCAGATACTGCCTCTCCACATTGTAAATGCAACAAACTTCTTTGGTCGAATAGTAGATAAACAAAAGGACCAGTATACAATTCTGGCTGAAGAAATGAATGATTATTTTAAGAAGCCTAGTAATAACATTTCTGCTAAAACTGTGGAGAAATTATCATTTTATGGATTATGTGAGAAAGCACTTGTTCACAGGTAAAAATGTCATGGTTTTAAATAATTTACAAACATTTTTTTTCTACAAAGTAATTAAAAACTTTAATAAATGTTTTTTTAAAAAAGCCAACCCACCTCCAAATCCAGCAAAAAAATCATTGCTATTCAAATCATTCTTTAAAAAGCCACCACATACTCTTTAAGTTACCAAATTAAAAACAGAATAGCTATCCAGATATGTAGACACAGTGAGAAAACACTGGTTTTTAATCAAGAGTAGATTAAAAAATATTTTATAACTGATTATATGGATAATATATATGTGTTTCCCCTCCTACTATGTGAAGGGTTCAGGTGGTGGAGATTTTTCCAAAAGAAGAGGAAAATTTATTCTTTAATGTCAAAATAAAATACATAGATGAAGGCAGAACAAGTCAAATTCAGAACTATCATCTGCTTCACTTACCTGCGAGATTTCTGTGTCTGCCACCTCAGGCTGTGGAATTTGTAGTTTGTAGAGTGAAACCCATTGATAATGAAATTGAATGGAACCCAAAGGTAATGTTTACCAATCAGGTTTTTCACAGTATTTCCTTAAAGTTCTTTAATTTCTCTCTTCAGTTATTTTCTATAAGAAAACATCTGTGAACTGCATATTTAGTTGTAAAATTTCATTTTGCTTATTAGTATTACCAACAAATGTCTGCTCTTGGGCCAGATTCTAAGAAGTCAGTTTCTTGTTTGTTTTCCTACAAAATAATGAAGTGAAAGTTAAAATATATTCTTTTAAGTTGTTTAAATGGTTTCTTTAGAACAAATTATTGCTGCTTTTGAATATGTGGGGAGTAACAAGGGAAAGGTAGCTCTTGTAAGTTGACCTCTGTTTGAGTATTCTTCCATTAAATAAACTTCTTCAGTAGTATTTTGACCTACAGTAAAGCTGGAGGATTTCACCAGTTTACTCAGAATTTATTTATTTAATACTGTTTACATTGTTAAGCTCAGAGGATTGTTTCATCAAATGTAATTATATTAATTATATGTTGGTATACATCTGAAGTGCAGTGAAAATTTGTTTTTCCTAGGTAACTTGTTATATTAATCACAAAATTAAAGGAAAACTACATGAAGCAAAAATAATACATACCTTGGGAAATACAGCTTGGGTTGACCCAATGGTAGGTATAGAATTTTAGCATTATAAAATACTGGTATCTAAATTTCTTTGTAATGAGAGTGCCAGTTCTTCTCATTCTTGGTTCTGCTAGCTGGGACGAGCTAGTAGTTACTTGAGCAATTATCAAAATGAAAAAGATGGGGATTGTTTGAAAACAAACGTGAGTGAATTCCTGTTAGGAAATCGGAGAAAGCAGATTTCTTACAAGTATGAATTAAATGGGCTTATACTGAAGGTTTTACTGAAAGAACAGGTGGGAGTTAGAGAGGGACTATTAATGAAATCTGATTTTCATTTAGTATGCTTTCTAATTCAAGGTCCGGGTTAACAGGCTTTCAGATTTGAAGATTTCTATCAATGAACACAATGTTCGGTCTGAGATT
This sequence comes from Phaethornis superciliosus, assembly GCA_023637945.1. Taxonomy (NCBI): domain Eukaryota; kingdom Metazoa; phylum Chordata; class Aves; order Apodiformes; family Trochilidae; genus Phaethornis; species Phaethornis superciliosus. The sequence goes on along the minus strand of JAJQWJ010000014.1, from coordinate 10,278,204 downwards.
TTGTCAACAGGTCTGGGAACAGACAATCCAGATCATATAACTGAACTTCAGAAGTTGTGCAGACACATGGAAGTATTAGATTATGGACAGAACTTGGAGCCACTGTAAGTGTTGCTGAATTTTTTTCAGCGTATACCTTAATTGGGAAAAAATGTACTACTTAATTTTAACTGGATATTTTCATGGTTAATATTACTGAATATGATTTTCATAAACCAAAGAGACTGTTTGTGATAGGTCTGCTTCCCTTTAACTGTTCTTTAGCCCACATAAATAAAATGGAAAGAAAAATGCCAATCTTAGAAAATGTTGAACTAGTATTTGATGCAGCTAGTCAAGTTTATAATAAAGATAGAGTCTGAATTCAAATTCTATTTTATTATGATTTTATTATGATCTATTCCTTTCAGAGGGCTCTCAGGGTCTGAGGTTTCTGCACAAGTGTTCTGAATTTTTCTTGTTTCATCCTGTTACTGAACAGGAAGGTGGGTAACCTCATAGTGGTCACCCAAGTGTGTAATGCCACAGACCAGACAACTTCACAGTGCTGTCCATCTCAAATATCTGTAATGCAACTGCTTGGGTTAGTTTTTGCAGACTCACTAAGACTCAGAGACTTCCAAGGCTGTTGCAGAACAGAGAGTCCTGGTGCCCATCTCTCAGCTGTCAAGTAGGCTGACTGTATTGCAGTGTTTCCTGAATCTTGAGTCCAGCTAGTGAAGCCCATAGCTGTACAGCTAGAAAGCCAGAGGTCTCTTTATTACTAAGTGAAGAACTTTGGATATTCTAAATCAGAATGAAATATGGCAAGCCCCCAAACCTAGTGGAATTTTTGTGGAAGGGAATCGCCATCTTGTCTAGATCAGTCACACACATTAAGGCCAGTAGATTTTTTTTTTATGATTCAAAGGAAAAGCTGATGCCATCAGAATTTTCAATGTTCTGACTTGGATTTCTGTGTAAATGTTTCTAACCAAGTTACTGAAGCTCAGGCAACCTTGTGGTGAGATTTATGATTTGTTAGAGGAGCATTTTATTATATCTTTTATTATATATTGGATTGAAAAACACAACTTCAAAAGGATTTCCAAATGTGATTACAAACAGTTTAATATTAACAGTATTTAAACTCTTACTTTTAAAAATGTCTTTTTCTGTGTTCAGAAGTATAAAGGAGGATACAGCTGGTCCAGACAATGTGTCCAGTCCACAGAATATGCCAATACAAGAAAATCCTTCTGAAAACTGCAGTCTCTCTAAAACGGCTTTTGGGAATCATCCATGTGGTAAGCCTTTTCAAAATTAAAAAAAAAAAAAAGTTAGTAATTAGGTGTTTAAATGTCAACCCAGAAGTGGTCTTACCAAATGAGTACATATAGTAGTACCATATTGCTGAATTTTACATTACAGCTCTGATACTCTGTAGTTAGCAGAAGGTGCTGTGAGTATAAACCATATTAATCTAGCTCTGTTACTATTGGGAAATAATTCTGTCCTTGAGAAACTCAGAATTGTTTGTTTCTGAATGGAATATGTGAGCAGGAAGTCTTGCCTGTGGAGAGGATGAGCCCCTTGTTGTCAGAGTCAGTCTGTTGAAGTGTGAGGTAAACAACAGCACTGTTCTCTAGGACATTTTTTTGCCTTCCTTCCAAGATTCAGTATGGTGGAAAATTACTTTTTCTTTCTTTCTTTCTTTTAATCTAATGCTTAAATGCACGCTGTAATTCACACTTAAATTCAGTCAGTAGAGGTTTAAAAGCATATATGGCTTTTTCTCTTGGAGAAGGGGAACAGGATGATCTGGCAGCAGTTGAGATGTCAGTTTGGAGAAATAAAAACTGAGTTATTAAAAAGTTGCTGCAGAAAAAAGTCACATGAGATTGTGGAGTTCTGCCCATAGAAGGCTTTTCTTTCTTGTGTAGTAGAGTGACTGTAATGCCATGTTTAAAGCTGTGATGGTAACATCAATATTACTAGTTTCATCCCTGAAACTTGGTCAGTTTCTAAAATGACATGTTTGAGGTTTCAAATAATAATGTCTTGAAACTGGAAAAACCTTTACCTGACCTGTAAAACTGTATTTTTGGGTTTGTTTTTTGTTCATTTTTAATTCTATCGCCTATAATACTCTTTAATTAAAATTTTCAATTGAATTATTCACTTTATGAAATCTTTCCAAATGGGAAGTACCCAATGTAAATGTCAAATACTGCTCTGTAGTTGTAATTTGATTGCTAGCATGTCACTTTTATGATGTTACTGAGGTATTTCAGAAAGTATCTGGTTCCTGTAGCATAGATAATTGTAAAATATATTTCTGGTTTCTTCTTTCTAGATGGTGTAGCTCAAACTAAGGAAACAGAAGGCTCCACCCTGCATCAACGTAAATGGTACAAAACTCAGGGATTTGTTCCCATGCTTGTTTTTAAAAAAAGGTGAAATGCCCAATAGGACAGTGATCCTTACTGAGGTTCTGTTTTGTAACTAAATAGGTATAACACAGGTACAAGTATTCTGTTACATCACTGTTGAGCTTGAGAGATTACTGCTGCTATTAGGTATCTATGTGTATACACACATCATCTTGTGAGTCCCTTAAGCAATTTAAATTGCTCTTTTGCTTACTCTTGGGAGCTGACTTTTATTGTATTTATGTTGAAATTATGTAATCCTTGGTTAAACACCATAGTACTAGGAAGTGAATGAAAATAAAAATTTCAGCTCCATCCACAGCTAGGAGATACCAGCTCTGATTCACACTTTGTCTGGAGTATGTTTTAACAAAAAACTGTCTGATTTGAGATCTCACTTGTAACCACTACCCTTCTGTTTCTCTATATTGGTATTTAATGAGATGAATCCCTTTTGTGTGAAGATTCTGTTCTTTGGTTGCTTTTGTTTGTTTGCAAGGGTACACTGGCCCTTTGTACAATGAGTACATTGAGTACATTGTCCTTTGTGAGTAGGAAAATTTAAGTTCATATATAATTTGAAAAGCGTGCAGTAAAAATTAATGCTAGATTTGTGAGTTTGAGTTTACAGAGGGACATCTTAGGTGTGGTTTGTGGTCAATGTCAGCAGATAGGGTCCTGAGAAGTTACTAAATTTCTTAAAATCCTTTGGGGCCAGGCAGTGTTTGCCTGTGATACCAGGCCAGATACCTATGACTAGGTATGGCACATACATGTTAACCAGGCAGATACCTGTGTATCCTTAATGAATGAATATTGCAGTCTGCAAATGGGATTTATCTTTCACTCATTAAAACATTTCAGTGTTTTGGATAGATTTGAGGCACAAAAGCTGTAGAATAACAAGTTGAAAACTTTGATGAGAAACTTATTTATGTGTATGGTGAGTCAAAAAGCTTTATCTCTTTCATAAGTTGGTCTTGCTGTTACTTTGCCTGTGTCATTCAAGATGAGAATGATACCATCTTAAATGAGGCAGTAAGTTTAATTTCTTTGGATATCAAAGTTAATGGAGTCTGTCTCCCCACTTGAGCTAGTAGATGTTCTTCTCCAAAGACCTGAGATCACAGTGCTTTTGTAGCAAGCTTGGCTGACAGCTTGTCATGTGCTTTCCTGATACTGCTATCCATTGTCAGATACTATGATTGAGTACACCTACAGATGCTGAAACTTAGCTGGTTGTTTGTACCTTAATGGGAAATCTTTGGCTGTGTGAGAAATAGCTTGTCTAAAGCAGAGCTGTTTACTATTTTGGAAAAAAAAAATCCAATTAAACTTCCTTTATTTCAGCTTTTATCCAGAAATAAAATGGTTTGAAAACGAAGAGACTGTTACAGTGAAAGTAAAAGTAGAAGGTGCATCCAACTGTAAACATGAGTTCTTTAAAGAGAGGGTGGTTTTCAGGTACGTGAAGACATTTAAGTATAATCAACACAATGTTTGACTGCCAGCTTGCATCGGTTTGTTTTTGTTTTTTTATAATGTAGTGCTTGTTCAGGAGACAAATTTTATTTGGCTGACATGGAGCTGTATCAGTCTATACTTGCAGAAAAGTCTACATGTGTGATTAAAGACAAAGAGACTACTATTGTCCTTGCAAAAGAGAAAAAAGGAGCATGGTGCAAATTACTGAAGAACAAGGTGAAGAGGAAATTGATAATTATTAAATGTTGTGAACATACTGCATCAGTGCAGATATTTCAGAGTATGTTTCTGTCAACAGAATCGTCATGTGTCTTTTGATTTTGAACACTGGGAAGATTTTGAAAAGAAAAGCCCTTTTCCAGATGGTAAGAAATGAACAAGTTGGTGTTTAGAATACATAAAATTGCTAGCATCCTCATTTTTGCATAGGCAGTACCAGAAATCCCTGCTTTATTCAGAAATGTGACACTTGTCCTGCTCAAATTCTCTGAAAACAGTTGAGAGTACCTCCAATAGCAAACTGTTAGGCAGGGTAATTTGCTATCAGAATAGCATGACAAAAAGCAGTATGAAGTAGTTTGTAATGGTTTTGGTCTAGTTTGCTGTCTGAACTATGTTTTTTGTTGTTTTGGGTTTGGGTTTGGTTTTTTGTTTGTTCTTAAGCTGTTTTTTTTTCCTTGCTTTATAAACATAACACTTTGTTAATTACTTCTAGGTACTAAAAAATGTATTTACACTGCTGCAGGAACCACAGAATCAAGTGACTTCTCAGAAGACAGTGAAACAGAAAGTGATGAATAATTTGGAGACAAATCTTCTGTAATAATTGTGTCTAGTGCATAAGCATTTCCACTAAAATTGGTAAAACTAAACCTCTAGGTTGCACAACCATCTTTGGTTTTAGGAAAATAGTGAACAAAGTCCTTACCCTTTAGGTGCTGAGAATCTAAATAAATACTCCATTTAAAAATTTGTGTATGTTTCCTAGTGCCTTCACTTTAAAATTATTGGCTTTAAGATGTGCACGTCATGTATTTGGAATGCAAAACAGTAGGATCTAAAAACCGAACTTGGGTTATGAAGCAATTGAATTTAATAGTAATTACAGAGGTTTTAGCTTTCTCAGAGTGAATTTTCTGTGTTGGCAGTAGTCGGTAAGTTTCACAAATCCTGCTGATAGTTGTTTCTGCTGTATCTCTCGCATTCATACAGTGTCTGGCAGCCACCACACTTGTTCTGCATCAAGAAACAATGCCTCAGCTCCAGTGGCAATTTTTGTTATTTGATTGGAAATAGGCTGATTTGGCATGAAATACTGTGCAGTGCTGTTCCCTGTAGTAACTCAGTGCTGTTCAGCCTTTGTGCAACGAGCACTGCAATAATATATTCAGCATTTGTTTTCAGTTTGACATTTTCACTTTTCATTAATGCTCTTGTTTCATTCTCCCTCATTTACATAAAACTCCTCCTGTGCAAATTAACAATAAAATCTTGTCTGTTTACCCCTAAGGCTTTGTCTTTTAATGTACCATCTTGTAATGTACCATCATCCTTTCATGTGACTCTATGCTGATTAGAATAGAGACTGAACTTCTTACAGATTTATTTTGAGAAGCCTAAAATTTGTTGTATTGTTGACTAGGCAGAATATAATTATTTGTTGGGAATTAATCTTTCAAGAAACAGCCTTTACCTCAAAGACAGGAGGACTCTGTCAAGGTTTACACTAATGCCTACAGTTTTTCTAGTATTAGTGTATAGTAAGGCTTCTTTTTTGAATATTTAAGAATTTTTATAATACCAATGGAAAACTGCCATGTGATGGAGACTCTTGTAGTTGTTAATGTATGCTTAAAAAAATAAGTGTTGTTGGCAGGCTGACTCCCTAACCTTGCCCTGAGCACAGGGGCTTGCAAAGCTTTAAGTGTTGTGAAACTACTTCAAGAGAACTGTTTGGGTCTTGCTCTGCATTGTGAACAGAAGACTGTCAAATAAAGCAGCTGAAAAACCTGAGTGGCAGAATGTTTTCTTTGGTGTTCTTCTTTATCTTTTCTTCTGTCTAAGATTATTTTTCTGCTGCTAAGTCTAGTGGGTTATTTAATAGACGTAAATTATCTGTAATTTTTGTTTTGAAAGTGAGACACCTTATATGAGGTAGAAGCAAAAGCTGGTTTTAGCTGTACAGTCTTAGCACCTGCCAAGTGCTGGACTATAAATAATGGTGTAGAAATATGTACATTACAGGAATACTCCCTTGGCTTCAAGCAATTTTTGCTCAGTCTTCACGAGGAAGAGGTTTTCTGTAGACTTATTACTGAATTAGTTGCATTGCATTAGTTGCTCAGGTCTGTCCCTGAGCCTTGTAGTTCTGTTTGAAATGTTTTTTTAACCAGCTGAAGTAGAGGAACAGCAGTTGTAATAGTGTGGCAGGGACAAAACTTTGTGGCAAGTATATACTTTATATATAATGACATAATTATAGTTTTGTTCTCCATTGCCTTCCCTAGTCATTCCTAATCTTTTTACTTTTACCCTAATGCCACATGGAGCTGATACTTCCATGGAGGTGATAATTACAAGATGCCATAAAAACACATCAGAACCCATAATTTTGATAAGTGTTTTTAGTAATGAGTTTCCATGTAGGTGGATACAAAATAAAATTTATAGGAACCTAAGTTATATTTAGTTCTTTGAAACTGGACGATAGAAATAGCTTTTCAGTGGAATGTGCTAAGCTAGAATTAGTATGAACTTTAAGATCTTCAGCCAGTTTTTCAGTATTCATGTGTTGTATAATTAGGATGAATGTGCTTAGAAGTTTTTGAGAGCATTTGTGCTTTCAGCATAAGTCCTTCTCAAATTAATATTTGAGAATATAGACAAACACTGAATTTAGACAAATTGAATATAGACAACATATTTAGACAACACTGAATATAGACAAATGACTTCCTTTCTCTATTCATGTGCACCGAGGGAAATAGTAGTAAAGAATGTTGCCTAAAATGGGTAAGTTCCTTGGGTAGGGAAAATAAAAGCTGCTTACATCCACATGTTAATGTAGAATCTATTTTTGCTATTTTTTTCATCAGCTACCAAGTGAAGTGTTTCTTGGAAGATGAAGTTACCTCTGTCACGTTCATGACGAGTATAATTTCTGTGCCATTTACTCACTGTTCCATAACTTGGATGGTGTTGGAAAGAAGAGATATCTGAGAAATTCAGATTTAATTCATTATTTTTGTTTTAATTATATATATTTATTTTTGAATTGGCCTTTTATGTCAACTGTGCTTTCTGTTTTTACTGGATTCCCACTTCCTCTGTCTTTAATTTTTTGATAACGAGTGTTTGGCCTGAGAAACTGAGAGTGAAATTAGTCTGGTTTTGTTACTTCTGTCCTTTCTGTGTCCATTCTGGATGAATGCAGCCCTAAAGGATACAGCTTCATTCTTTCAACAGTGTGATCAAAAGAATTTTGACACTGGTGCTGGTAGGTTTTGTCATCTTCATAATTGGAATGTTTATCTTGTGTATTTTGAGTAATTTTAATGCAGAAAGCAAGATGCTGTTAGCAAACAATGAAAACTCTGCTGGACACTGTAATGTGGCTCAGAAATCTTTTATTCTTAGATATTTAACATTTTTCAAGTAATAAAAGTTGCAAAAATAACACTTCAGTATGAGCATAACAGTTTAAAAAGTATAAATGTTTACCAAACTAACTCATTGACAACCAGTATAGCACCTGAAACAACCCTGTACATTTAAAATATTTCATTCAATTACTTCCTCTGCTGGAACAACTTCCAAAAGCATCTGAAGGTGCATGGTGATGGGCTCTGAGGGGGGAAAAACAAAACAACTTGTTAGAAGTTTTATGAGAGAACAGTATTTCTGTTAAGACTTCAGGCTATTTTTTTAAATAATATTTTCTATATTCATTTCAAACTTTAAAAATAAGGGGTGGGGAATAAAAGCAGTATTAAGATCCACACTGCAACTTTCCAGGGTTTATAAACGTGTGCTTAGTAGAGGACAGTGCTTCTAATTGCACAATGACGTATTTAATCATGAGACACCAATAATGTGCATTTTTTTAATGTTTTGTAGAATACTAACTCTGTCCTTTCAGTTGGTTCCACCTTCCTTTTCAGAAATACCTGTTTATCCTTTTTCCCCTAAGTACTTATTAAGAGTTGCTAACGAGACTGTGCAGAATATTTTTATAATGGTCACACTGTGATCTTGCAGCTTTGATTCTTTTTTGTTCTTAATGTTTTCTTTAAGTAGTAGAATTGATACTGTGAGCTAGAAGCACAATGTTTTCTGGCATAAGGATGCACGCCTGCTAATCTTTAGTTAATGGCTAAAGCAATGAGCAATAAGCACAGTCAAGAATGAACTTGTAACAGTTTTGTTCTTTTTAAGATTCTCTTTGTTATATTGAGTGATGTATTGCATTTATTGCTTTTTGTTTGTTTGTTTCATTTTCCTGAAATCAGACATAACTTTTTTCCCAAGGAAGAGTAAAATACAGTCTTTAGTAAAGCTCACTGTATGCCCCATGCTGTATGTCTGGAAAATTGCTTCCCTTTGCATCCCCTTCATGTGATTTAAATGGGATGGACTGTACAGAGAGCTGAACTGTGTAAATTCATCTGAAGCATAGAAGTTTTCTGTTGGATTTGGAGCTGTCTGTCTGATGCATACTTACTTAATATTTTTTGGGGCCACTTGAATTTATAATGAACAAAAAATAGGTAAACTGGAAGTCCACTGAGTATAAATAAAACACAGTACAAATAGGCCAGTTCAGGTGCACTGATGATTGGTGCCACTACCAGTAAGATGGAGACTAATGTCACTATGACTGGAATGATGATGGGTATCTGCAAAATAAAAAGCACAAAAGTACATTTATTCTTTTTCTGCTTTTACAGAAGTTGCTCCATTGAAAGAAGGGTACTCTTGTTGCCTTGGGCTATCTTTTAAAGTTTCTGGAATTCGATGGGACAATTAAAAGATTGGCAACAATATGGATAGGGAGGATGCTCCTGCTAAATCACTGACCAAGCTCTCTTTGTTTATACTTCAAATTGCATTGGAAAAATCTGCATTTTAATGAAACTGGGCCCAGCTCCAATGCAGTGACTTGGGGGTTGGGGATCTTACTTCGTGCAAGTAGAAATAAATAATTGTGTAATCCTTCTGGTACTTATGAACTTTGTCCTAGTGCAAAACTGGAAGAACTGCAAATAAGTGGCAAGGTTTCAGGTAAGGAAAAAAACAAAACAAAACAGAAGGAGAAGACTGCCTGAAGATGTTTTTAAAATATCCAAATGTTTTGCATGAGTTTGTGTTTCACTATTTATGGGAGTGGAAGAAAAGCCATGCTGAATGATGAACTTACCCTGACTGGTCTCCTGAGTTCCTTTCTTGTAAACCTCATAACAATGAGTGCAAGTACACTTAAACCATAAAAAATCCAGACTGCAAAACTGAAGTAATTTATGAGTGTGTCAATGTCACCAGGGATAATGTAAATAATAGTAATGGCCCCCTAGAAATGAAAACAAAGATCAGGATAGTCTATTACAAAAGAAAGCTACCTTTTACTTTTACCTCTGTGTCAGTTTGTATGTTTACAGTGCCCTACAGTGTGATCTGTGAATGCTTTTGTTTAAACATTTGGGTGTAAGTGTATTGCAGCACTTCAAAGAGAGTGGTGTCCACATTCTGTTCATGTGCAATATTAATTGCATTTCAAGTCGAAAGACATAAAAATTCCAAGTGTTAATCTGTTTTGTTAACTGTATCTTGGAGGAAATTAAGATGTTAAGTATATTTCTAGATTGTTAAAGTTATTGCTCATCAGAGCAACAGAAATTTTATTTTACCCTTAAGATAAATGGCTAAATATACTTAAAATATTATTTACATATTTATAATATTTTATAAATATTATTTATAAATACTTTATAAATCTATCTTATAATACTGATTATTTATTGATTGTATTAATATTAATATATTATATTATAATTTATATAATTAATTTATATATTAATATTTAATAGAGGGGTTATTGTGAGATATAATGCATTCTTACAGGGAAAAAATTGTGTTTTCAGGCATGTGGTAAAATAAAGGATTTGCCTAAAACTAACAATTCTTTTAAGTTCTTTAAATGCTTTGGGATTCTTAAACATTTTCATTTTAACATCCAGTTCTGGAGTGAAGCTCTTCAAATTGAGAACTTGGGGGTTTTATAGTCTTTTTTCCTTAATGTGTATTTAGCAATTTGCTTGTCTATATAGTGAAGGATGTGTGTCAAGACTACTAGTAAGAAACAATGAAAGCATGACTTGAGAATTTTTTGTAGCTTTCCTCTGATGAGAACAGCTACTTACATAGAAGATGATGGCAGGGGCTGGTGTCAAACGCTTAATGCTGATGTAGGAGAGCACCTTGAGCATGTGCCCTTCCCGGCCTGCAACATAAACAAGTCTGACAAAACAAAAATGGGTGATGTGGTTAGGCTAACACCTAGTTAGTAGCATTACTGAAAAAACAAAAGTACCATTTATTTCAGGTTTGTTTTGTTAAATGGTTACATCTGGCAACGATTTCACCAGCGTTTCCTTAGATACGCAATGGGATTTTGGAAATTTAGTAGTAGGCTGAAGTAAGGAAAATAACTAGTAATATAGCAGTGAACTAATTCTGAAATAAAGTAGTGAACTTGAAACTTCAGAGTAGTTTGCAAATTTAAATGTTTATTTTGGAAAAAAACTTAGCTACTCTATCCCTTCTAGTTAAAATATTTTCTTCTAAATTTGCTTCAAATCAAAAAGTTACATTTTCAACCTTCTGTAAAAACTGGCTTTTACAGCCCTGTCATATTCAGATGGATTTCAAATTTAAATGCTGTAAAATAGTAAAGGGAATCATTAAAAGAACTGATCAAAAGGAATAGCTTCTCTTTCCAGTTCTTTATCCTTGCTGGTGTAGTTCTGTTTATAGTAATTTTTTTAACTGTTGAATTCTTACCTTGAAATTTAAAAAAAAAAACAAACCAAACCTTTTGTGCTATACCTGCCTTGAACTAAGAATAAGGAACCTTATGTTCTATATTAAGTTGTATATTCACTGCTTTTTCAAAATTAAACAATATAGCTAGATTTTTAGGTACTTCAAAATTTTATATGCTTGGGTCAGAGGAATGTTTGTATCTCTGTGTGCAGATACATGAATACAGATAAATTTTTACATACTTAAAAAAATTTCATTTTCAGGTACTGAGAACAGGAGCTTACCTTCCTGCAGTAAAACAGGTCCCATTGGCAGATCCAATTGTAGAAAAGACCACAAAGAGAGGAACTATCCAAGAGGCTGGATAAAGGACTCTGTCACCGAATGTCTGGGATGTAGAATTAAGATGAATACTTTGTCTATTTTTTTAAGGTATGTTACCAATAAAAACATGTATTTTGTGTAGTTTATTTAATAATGCTTTGCCAAATTTAAACCTGGATTAATTCATAAACCACTCCTTTTAGAGTGGACCACTGTGTTTGAGATGCAGCAATCTGTAGGAAACTGATGTAAAAAAAATACACAGATACTAAATGACACTTTAAAGACACCTGGTTTGGAAATGTGAATGCAGAACAAAAAGCAAGATGGCATTGGAGCAGATAGCCACACATACACCAGCTGGTTTCAGCCTACATGCCAGCAGCATCACTGGTAGTGGCAGTGATGGGTGAACAAGTGACAGCCTGGCTCAGGTCTTCCACTACACTTAGTTTTGAGCTGTGCTGGGGTAGGTGAGTTGTTCCTGCAGGAGGGATTACATCCAGTGTAGGCACACACATCTACTGTAATGGGATTGGGATTGAAACTTGTTTGACAGGTAGGTTTTGTACAGTACTGTCAGTGGTGTTTCTATGTTCAGCAGTATCTGTACAGCTATACAGCATGCTTCTCCTTTTCATTCTGATTTTTTTCCATGCATCCTTTTGGTGCTTTTGGAAAATGGTTGACCTCTGAGCTTCGGTGTTTACAAAGCGTTAGCAGAAGACTGCATTACTTTTGCTTGTTTGTTTTTTTTCCTTGTGATATGATAGGCTGTTGTTTAAGCATTACTGACATTAATTTAAGATTAAGAAATGGCAATACACAATAGGGTAAAAGGTTACACTGACAGTTTAGGAATTGGTGTTTAAAATTGCAGGTTCCACTTTGCTCATGTTACTGTTTAGGATGTTTTAATGCACACAGCCTTCTTCAGATACTCCATTACAAAATAAAGTGTCTTACCACAGCAACTGCCTGGGACTGCAGGAGTTCTGTTGAAGTCATTACGGTGAAATATGAAATGTTTATCAGAACGTAGCAAACTGTAACCAAGGGGATCCCAATAATTATAGATAGCGGTAGATTTCTAAAGAATGCAAAAGTAAGACTCCATCAGCACTGCTGTATCACTGGTAGAGCTGTCATAGTCAAATGTGGACTCTTACTTTTCCCCATGTGCTCTTTATATGTATTTAAATTTCTTTATTGTAGCGCTGTGAAAATCAGGATTAAAAAAGTACAACTTTACACAAACTTACGAAGCCTGTAGTAGATTCTAATTAGCTCTGTGTGGTAGTGCTCAAACCTTAAGTAACCACTGATTTAATGCCAAATCCAAATACATGTCTGCCCCTATAGAAGTATTAACTGCTTGATTTCTGTGATTGGAAACTCTGCTTCTCTGTATATTTTACCTGTAAGGATTTTTAAGTTCTTCTGTGATGTAGTTGAGTTGATTCCTGGAAGGAAAAACACTCATTTTATTAGCAGTCAGGTTTTTAAACACTAATATATTACAGAGTCAGGTGTTACTTCTTGTGTTACTGGTCCTAACTAGTTTTTGGGGGAAAAAAAAAAGATGCACCTAAGGTCCAGTCAGCCTTTTCAGTTGTGAAACTGCAACACACAAGACTATATGAGCATCTTTTACTCCATTAGCTTTTACTCTTCACAGTTTTGTAAGTATCTGGAAATAAGATTGTCTTGGTTCTTGGATAAAATATATAAGAAATTTGGCAGACATTTATCTCAGATTTACAACATGGCCTTTGAACTTGTAAGCCTTGCAATATCTGAGTCTTTTCAAATAATAATTTAAGTAACGTAAATGTAAGTCCATTGCAAGGACTGAAGCAAGTCTTCCAATGTTTCACAATTGTGTCTAAATAGCTGGCATTAAAGCCTTTTTGAGGATTGGCTTTTTTTTTTTTTTTTTTTCTTTGCTAGAGCACAAAGACTGGATTCATACTCAGCCATTTCTGTGGGGATGTTGTGACCCAGAAAGGTTAATCAATTTAAATACAAATTCAGTTTTAGGCATTTAAATAGAACTTGCTTTGTTGTAAATTAAGATTTAAATTCTTCATTACTTCAAAATACAGACCTATGTACAGATTCTTACAGTATATATACACACACACACATAGTCTTTTGAGTTCTACTGGGGAAGAGTAAACCAGTTAAGGCTGTTAGACTGTAACTGTTAAATAAACACTGGATATCTTACCATCCATCATATGCCCACAATCCATTGTAAAATGCCAAAGCAATTGAGCTAAGAGAAATTTTACTGTCCTTGAAAGAATCTTTGAAGTTTTCAGTTTTTCCTGCAAATGAGACATAACTTACCAATCAGTGTTTAAATAAATACTGTTAATTCTCACCAGATGAAGAAATACTCCAACTTGGTTTATTTTAAAATTTGTTTTCAAAATTGTTTTTAAATCACCACCACTACACTATGTAGAGTTGCCTCTCCCCCAGCCCCCTTTCTCTGGAAGAGAACACCATAGTTCCCAAAAGGTCTGGAACTAAAGCACTAAATAAAGGCAGCAGTATTGGTGTCCTGTTTCAGTCAGTGGGAAATCTTAAATAGTCATAACAGAAGATAAAATAATTTTTGCAAGTAAAGTATATTTAATTACCTTGTGCAAGGAGAACAATTCCACTTACAATAATGATTGCGACAATGATCATTTTAGCAGCAGTCAGAAAATTCTGCAAATAGCTTCCCAGCTTCACGCTCAGTGAATTCACTATTGTAATTACCACTAAAAGAAATAGATTAATATTTTTGCATTAAATTGGTCACAATTGAAAGTTGCCTCTTAGAACTTATTTGCTTGACTGCTTTTTCCTCCTCTTACTTCTCATAGTATTGATAAAGTTTTTTCAACATACTAGGTTGGGGTAGTTTTTAAAATAATGAGGAAAAGGAGTTTTCTGAGTTAGATTTTGATAGTACCTTTAACAACAACAATAAAAGTATATTTTGAAGTTGCACAGCATTGTGCTAGGGAAATAATATCTCCATGTTTAATTTTTCTTCCTTTGCTGACAGGAATAAGCATCCATTCTACAGTTGTATCTTAGTAAAGAACAAAAGCATAGGATTGTTCACTTCAGGAAGATGAACCTACTGAAGTCTTACAAGTGCTGAAACACTTTCATTGCTGGGGCTAAGCAGAAATCACCGTGCAATTATGGATCTTATCCCTAAAAGTATGAATCTTACCAATGGCAACTGCTGCAAGACACTTGATGACGACTTGGGGTGGATCACAGCCAGGGTAAAAAGGAGCTGATGCATATTCTGCAAAGCTGAGACAAATGATTGCAAAGGAACTGGGTTTTGTGACCAGTAAGCTTGTCCAAGAAAACAAGAATGCTGGAACTGGGCCAAATGCCTCCATAAGGTAAGGATATTCTCCCCCAGATTTTGTGATCATTGTACCAAGCTCAGCAAAACAAAGAGCCCCTGAAATCAAAGAGCATTTCTTATTGGTTCTGTTCATACACTTCTTAACTTAAGCTATGACTGGCTAGAACAGATCATCACTTTTTCAGAGGTAGAAAAGTTAAGGAAATGTGTGTGTATATATATATATACACACACATACATATAATGCATTATTACTATTGTCATGTTTATGTACATGTATGTTTATGTCATTTTCATGTACATTATGTACATGAAAAAAAACCACACTTAAAATTATTTGTGAGCAATTGGAAAAAGTATATTGAAACTACCCAGAATTTACTTAATCTTGGTGTTCAAGACTTTGGCAAATAAAGTACAAACATTCTGACTTTTTTAGTTTTCTCTTTAAGAAACCAAGACTCTTAAGAAGTCTCTAAATGACAGCTGATTTTCCTTTAGGAAACTTGAAAAAATAGACTAACTGCACAATTTTGAAGTAAAATGACTACTGACCTCAGCTTTGAAGTGATACTTGTAGGTTTAATACTGTAGCTGGCATTTGGCATAAAGGTTATTAGTGTATGCTTGTGTAGCTGCCACAATGCTCAAATAACTCTTTTTTTTTTTCTCTCTTGCTTAGTGCTAAATTTTCAGTTAATAAAATGAGTTACACAATTACACAAGTAGAAAAATAGCAGAAGTACCAACCTCCCCGCCAGTTAACTTCACAGTCTGCTTGTGATATGTCAGTAGAAAAGTATTCACTATTACACTTAGTGGATGAAGTAAGAAAAACTGTAACTTGGTTTCAAAATTAGTAGAAAATGTGCTTTGCAGATACAAGTTTTTAAGCAAAGATTTAGATTCTTGTTGACTCAATTACCTAATGTTGCAAGGATTCCACAGGCTGCCCACACGGTTAGACAAGGACCTACAGCTCCAACATTGGCAAGTAGTGCTTTTGGAGAAACAAAGATACCAGAGCCAATAATTGTACCAACAATCATACAGATTCCACTGATGAGACCCACCTTGAAATAAAGGGAGACATTTTGGTAATTTCCAATAATTCAATAATTATTTTTCAGTATAACACAATAGAGTAGTTGTAATAACTGCCTTTTTTTGTATATATATATTCAGCTATGTGAAGTTTATCTTTTCTTTCCAAGATGCATACACACACTGTGGTGTTTGTATGTATGTGGTACTTCTGCTGTTTCCAGAAAGTGCAGTTTTTTGGTGTTTCCCTGCCTCTATATTTGCTTTATTAAACCATTCTTTTGACTGTGTGGGTCTCCAATGTAACCCTGTACAGGTACATCCTCTTTCCACTCTGATTAAACACTGAAATTCTTTTATGAGCATTTGAGGCATTTGGAATTTCCTGTTTCAAACATTTCCTTTCCTGGATGGGCTCTGCCCCCCCCGCAGCTTTCATCTCCTTGCTTCAGGTATTTGTGCACAGAAATATCTTGATATTTTTACCACCTAGCAGTACCATGTTCTCCTGGCTTTGTAGTGACCTGCATCTTAAATGAAGCTACTAAAAACTGAGATATCTCCTGCTAAAAAAAAACACCAGTGGCATGGGCTCTGTAAAGTTTCCTGTGGTTATGGGTAGTCTCATAGCTTCAGTGTCCTGCCAGTCTTGGCACTAAGCTGAAACCACTTAGAGAATCTTTTTCCAGCTTACTTAAAGAGGAATTTCACTCCCTTATGAGAGCAAGTGGTACATCTGGTTTTTAAGCATCTGTAATTTTCTGGAAGAGGCAAATTTTCCCTTTTCTTTCTGTACTGATACAGCTGTAAATGCAAACAACTTTCAGCAGTGAGCTGAACAACACACTTGAGTTTCTGAGCAGTACATATGGAAAAAAACAGTAAAGGTTATGAAGTATCTTACTTGATCAGCTTTGAAGTTACCAGATGTAAAAACACTTCAAATATCTAAACCTCACATATTCTTACTTTTAAATTGGGTTTGCACCAGCACTATTTAACTGGTAATTAGCAGTTTCCTAAAATGGAAGCCAACCACACTGTCAGGATATTTAGTAGAAATAAATCAGTGCTGAACAGGGACACATTTGCAGTTTTTGGTACCAGACACCAGCACCTTCAGCCTCCCTGCCAGTCCCTTGCACACGTGTGGACTGAGGGGTAGGGGGGGGAGAGAGGAAAAAGTTTTGCCTGTTTTTGTAGGTTCATCGTTTGGGGTTCATGACTCTGGCTGGATTGTCCATCCTCTTTTCCACTGTCCTCTCCTATTCTTCTTCTCAAGCTTTCTTCACCCATTTGGTTTACTTGTTGAACTCTCTAAGGAAATAAACCCAAAATATCACTCTAACATATTGCTGTTTGCTCGAGTTTTGCTGATACATATGAAATAGTGTAGTTAAATATTGCCAGAAAACAAACCCACACACGCTCATAAGCACAGGACTTCCATCTACCTACCTACTTGGAGAGGAAATCGAGGATGTTTTGGTCTAGATCTTCAGTTACTTCCCCTCATCCGTCTGACTTGATGTGGATTTTCCTCTCACCCACCAGGCAGTGATGTCTTTCGATCTTCTGGCTCGGGTTACATTTACTTGTGAGGATCAATGCTTTCTGGAGCAACCTGGGGTTTATAGCTGGTCCCTCCTTTGAATTCCTCCGGAGGTCCGGGCAGATTTAATCTTTCTCCCCAAAGCTATTTTGTTTTCTTATCTAGGAGACCTTCTTTCTGATCTTCATTAAATCGAGCCTTCTCTCAGTTCCTTGGAGGTGCAGAGTATCTGCTAAACCAAGTGTTGTTCCTGTGAGTATCTAATTAGCAGCTCTTGGTCTCAAACAGAGGCCCCTCTCCTCTCCCTGTTGACTCAGGGTGAATGTCTTGAAGTCTTGTTCTGTTTAGAATTAGAGTGCAAAACAGTTTCTTTTCAAATTTAGATTTAGCTTGTGATTTTGGTTTGGTTTTTTGTTGTTTTTTTTTCCTGAGGATTTTGCTTCCTTTCCTATACTATTGGAATAAAACACAACTTGACAGTGAAGGAAGCCGATCAGGTTAGGTCCTGGTCCTTGGAAGTAGATTAAGTTAGAACTCTTCTCCTGATGCTTTACAGCTACAATTACTAGAATCTGAATGCTAGTTTTTTTGCAGTTATGCAGATGGTAATTCAGGAATGCTGCATGTTTAGGCAAATTGGCTAGAATCCAGTAATTCTTGGCTACAAGAATTGTAGCATTTTAAACTGATGTAACATTTAGCTCATTACTGTTCCCCTTCAGAAACATTTGGGCTGTAAAGACATTCGGTTTATGTTTTGAATGAAAGCTTTTTAAAGGAAATAATTCAACTTTTAAGATTAAGCCTGCAATTAAAAAATGCCCACATGAGGAATGCAGAGCTTGGGTCACTGAACTTTTTTACAGCTTTCTGACCAAATTCTCTTTCAAGCCTTATATTTAAAAATGTTTTAATTGTCCTTTAGCAATTCATACGTTCACTTACCTTATTTATTTATATTTGTTTGGTGTTAATCAGGCTCAAGGAATCTTTGTGTAGTGTATTTCTTTATCTCTCCCGTTAGATACACCAGCCAGTTACACAGCAAGATAAATCCATGTCTGAAACCAGAACACGAAGAAGCAAGCAGCAGCTTAAGTACAGAGGTTATAAATGGTAATCATTAAACCCATTTTCAGCCAAGAAGCTTTGAGATAGGAACCACAGGTAAACCAATAGTCCAATTAGTTTATCTTTAAAAAACAAAAAAAAGTCTTTGTTTCATTCCTGAGATTGTTTGTCCAGTACCTAAGTAGTGAATTACATAGTGAGAGTGGATCATAATTTGAAGATTGTATTTTTATTTTTTTATATCAAGCCATTTCTAATTTGGAAATACTTTGGAAAGATAACCTTGAAGTAATTGTTTGATTATGAGTGCATTAAAAACATCTGTCTAGGTGCTAGCTGCATTCTATAAAAATTGTTGTGGTCTTTATTTTGAGAAGGTAGAGAACTGGGAACAGAAATCTTACTAACCTAAAGGCAACTGAGAAGACAGTTTGTGCTCCCTTCACTTACTGTTCCAATTAATTTTTCTTTTTTTGTAAATGTTTAAAAATCCTGCCTTAAAGAAATATGCCATTTGTTAGTTCTGTGCAGTTGTATTTCCAGGGAAAACTGACTGTTAGTCTGAATGATGAGATCAGGTAGTTTCTTTCTTTCCAGCTAGGCGTCTCTAAAACACTTGCAAAACAACCCTTAATCATGTTTCATTTTATTGTTTTTGGCAATGGATTTGTACAGCTCCTTTCCTGTTAAGACATCTAAACCAGTAAATCCTGATCAACCTGACCTAACTTCAGCTTGATTTTTTAAAGAACCATCTAGTCCTAAAAGTTACAAGATGTACTGGTATTAGTCACTGATACTAAAATGTGTTACTTGTTAGGGTCATGCCTCAGGAGCAATAGTAGTATAGGCTTGGAATTAAGACAAAATTGCTGGACCGAGTATCAGCAAAACTGTATCCTGGTATGATTTGACAGTTTTTCATTTTAATCTTCTGTTTAACCATGCAGGCTTAATTGACAGGAATTGCTGTCTTTTGTAATGCTGATGTAAATTATGACTGAAAACGAACTCTTAGGAAAATGTGAAACATTGACGTGTGTTTATATTTGCCATGTTTTGTGATGGCTGAGCCAGACTGTGCTATGAATATTTTTCTCCAAAACAGAGATTGCAGAGCAATGTAAGTACTGAGAACAAAAAACAGAATTGTATATTTTCCACTCAGTCTTACTTTTTCCTGTCTTTGTTGCTTAGTTCTCAGAGAAATATGGTTAAGCTTCAAGAGAAGTTCTTCCATCTTAATTAACTTGTTAAAAAAATACCACTTGAATGATGGTTGGACAAAAGTGGGTTTTTTTCTACAGATAAAGAGAATAAGGAGTGTTAAAACTGTATTCTTACTACAAGTACATAAAATGCCAAGTATCAAAAACTTACTCTTATGTGTCTTTTACAAGGACTTTAAAATACCATGGTAATTGTGGTGTAGGATTAAATAAACTACTTCTTTATCTATGAATTGCAGATGCCTACTCTGGCATCAGATATTCTGTAATGTAGTTCTATTTTATCTGTAGATAATTTTAAAAATAAGTTTTATAATCTTATAATTCCTGTGGTTTTGCTGAAGTGCTACATAGACTATTGGAATAGCTCATGTCTAGAGAAAAAAGAAGTGGAGTAATCTTTTTAACTGGGCTTTGTCCCTCAAAATGAAGTAGATACATATTTCACATCATCTCTATGCTGGAATTTCCAGAACAGAAAAAAAAAAAAAGGGGGGGGGGGCAGGGGAAGAATACATAATTTAGTGGAAAAGATAATGGAATATGTCAACTTTAATTCCAGGTTAAGTAAAGTTTTGCTTTGGAAATGTTTTCGTTCAGTGTAGATTATCTTAGAAATTTTTCTGTGGATGTATGTTCTACACATCTCATGATGTTTTCAGGTGTCTTTCCTTTCCACATTACATCTGTATTCTTTTTAGTTTCTTCATATATAATAAAAGCAACACTGAAAATGTTTGAATTTTTGCCTAAGCAGCCGGTTTCTTTAGTCAGCCTGGAATGTGTATATGAAGAGTTCCCATCTCTGTCTGTGACTTGACCTTAACTGGCCTGTGTTTCCTTATAAAAATGTACACGTACCTTCATTTATTGGCTAGTTGTCTTTTAGGGGTTAATCTTCTTGGGATGCTATAAACTTGTTAAAGGATTTGAGATTTTACCAGCAATCCTTCTTTTCCTCAGCCACTTAAAGAAAAAATAAACACTGAGTTCAAGGATTCTGTTGTTTTCTTCATGGATGAGGGAAATGTCATTTTACAGCCTTAGGAAAAGATTTCTTCCTTCTCAAATATATACACAGATGGAGAGATCAAGGAGTTCAAATTCCAAGAGGCTGCAAACATTCTGTGGGCTGGTCCTGTCTAAGCAGTGTAGTTTGGACCTTTTTAAATGCTATGTACCAATTAAATTGTAAAAAAGCAATTTTCAACTTTTATTTGGGAAATAACCAGGGCACAGGATATAAATACACCTTTTATTATCATTAGTCACTAATAATAAAGGTTAATGTTTGTTAGGGATGGTATTTATTGCTTGAAGTAATGTGCAAATTCTGCTTTGACCAATAATTGAGGAAATGGTAAGGCTTATTCTAGCTTGGAGATTTTACTTGTAGTTTAGCAGTATCTCAGCAGGGGTACTTTCCATTCTAACCTTGCTACTTAACAGGTTACTTAATTTTAATCAGAGGACCAGTTTGTTTACTTGCACTTGCTCTTCAAGTCCTATCATTGAAAGATAGGCTGTAAGAAGCTTTCTCACTACTGTTATCTTTAAATGCAGTTTGACTTTTTTTTTTTTTTTCCCTGAGTAATTGAGGCACGCTACAAGTGGAATATATGAAATCAGTCTTTCTAGAATCTGTGTCAATACTGGGTCATGCTGTTGCATAATAAGACCTTTGCATCTTGTGGAAGTCAATAGGAGAGTTTAGATGACTGTGGTCACCAATGCCTGTATGGTTTTTTAAAACCTGCATCTTTCCCCCTGCGTAATTCTTGGTTACAGTGTAGTTGGTTTTATTCCTGTGACAAATAAGGCTGTAGAAAGGATCGTGACGTTTGACAAAGGTTTTGCATGAAACCTGCCTGAATAATGGATGTTGTTTAGTGTGACAAATAATTTTTTGCATTTTGTTTAATGAGGACAGCTGTTAAGAGACTCTTCATAAACTTGTAAATGGTAGATATGTCATTCTGTCCAGAAGATCACAGAAAAATCAAGGTATCTCCACAGATACTCTAAAGGAATTTTGATGGCTTCTGAACAAAACAAGCTTCACTACAATGAATTAAGGTTTTTTTCAGAGCTTTCAGAAGTTTTTAAGTGTTTCAGAGCCTGATCAGAATTAGTGATTCCCCTAATACACAGCCTGCTCCTTTTTCTGATTGAGGAATGAGCACCTCCCTTGGATCTCCTTGAGTCCAAAATTCAGGTTGCATTCCACTGGTGTCTCATCAAAGAAGGATTATCAGATAACGTTGGTTTGGAAGATTGCATTTTAATGTGCCCATTTCTAGTGGAGGAAAAAAGGGGCAAATACTGCAGCATTCCATAGAGGTGATGATGCTCTGTGCCATCTACCTTTGAAGTTTAAATTTACCAAAACCATTTAATATGGAAAACAGTTTAATACAGTTTAATACAGGACAAAAATTCAGAGCTAAAAAAAATCTGGAGAAATTGCTTGCTGAGAAATCACAGTTTAAAAGGTAAAGAAGCCATCAAAGTACATCTGCTTTTTTTAGATTCAAGCTGATTGACACTGAGAGTCCTTACCATATGTAGTTACATTAATTTGCAGAGTAGGATGAGTGCTCAGAGCTCTCCTAAATGGAAGAGCTGTGCCTGGCCAGCCAAGGATTTGTGGTCCCAGAGGAAAAGCACTTAGAACTCCTGATGCCATGTGCTAGTGCAGCTGCATTAATTTTTCATGGTGAAAAGATCTGCAGAGGCTGTCTTCTGAGCTGTTGAGAGCAATGTCCTTGCTAGAAAGATAGCATCTTTCTGGCTTAAAAACAGAGAAAGGGAAAAAATATAAACGGGGCTTTTTCTAATGGGCTAGAAATTAGAAGAATGACCCTCATTTCACAGAACATTAGGGCATTCTTCATGTGTGCTGAGTGTCAGGATCTCCCTGATACTGACACAACTTAAGTGCAGAGTATGCAATAGATACTCAGACACAGTAGTTTGAATCATAAAAAGCTTTTGTGGTTCCCAAGTTACTGTGTGTGAAAAACATCATGTAAGCTTTTAATTTATGCTTGGGAACCTCAAGCAGTATTTTTCAGTGTGTGCTTTAGTATGTGCAGTCATCTGTATGCATATCATGCCAGCTGGAGTGAGAAAAATATCTATTTGTTTGTCTGTTTGAATGCTGCAGGTGGAGGCTTTTCAAAGGTTTAAAATATCCATGGAATGTCTGCAAGGTAAGTGGTAGTACTTTGGTGTTTGGGTAACAAATTCTACAGTCATGTGTTGACAGCAGCTCTGCAGCCTCTGACAAGCTTGAGGATTTTGAATTCCTTAAGGCAGCTGATTTCTAGTTCAGGTCGTGCCTTGGGTACTTTTTCCCAGTGCTGTTTCCTTCTATGAACTTCATCCGATTCAGTGTGACTCAGTTCAAAGGTTACTTGAAGTAATTTACTTCTCTTCTTTGTGTTAACAGAAAAGTGAAGAATGATTACAAGTTTTGCTTCTCCTTTAATTTTCACACACTGGTTAGAAAAGAAATCCACAACTTCTGTTCCCCAGAAGCTCTGTCCAAAGATACCTATAGTATCTGCTTCTCCAAAGAACCTATAGTAAGTGTTGCTATATGACAAAACTGGTCTGGTTTCTAGAGGCTCATTTAGGTGTTTTTCCAATGCTCAAGAAAATTATTTTGACTTTATTTTTAACTGCTGTTAAGGATAGAAGTGATGGTGATCATCCTTTAAGCTCTTTACATTATTTCTTCAGGTTAGTTTTTGAGCTATTGTATTTTTATTTTTGTTTCGTTGTTTTAAATAATGGTATTGCCTGCTAGGCAATCTTAATTTTAAATTATCAGTTTTGTTAGTAATTGCAGTGTGATTTTTTTGGTGTGTTTCTTTTTTTAACTTAGCATTTGAATCAGTAATATTTAAATTTTTTCAAAATAATGTTATATGTGTAGTGGCTTTACTGGTTTTTCTAACCCTAAAATGGGTGATCTGCAGTAACCATTATTTCCTGTATCTTTCATACATGCATACATACATACACTAAAAACAAATGGAAGTTGTAGTCACCTGGAATCTAACATTTATGTTTCATCTGAAAGAGATTTAAGGGAAAACCAATTCTTTTAGCTGTTTGTAAAGCAGAAAGGAAAACTTAGTTTCCTGTCAGGAGGAGTTGTAGAGAAGCACTTGTCTAATCATTATTCTGTTTGTACAGTACTTGACACCCTTGTAAATGTGTTTGCATTTGTTAATCTGAAACAGTATCAAGATTTTGCTGTCCAAGAATGCTAAGTGGGTGATACTTACACAGGTATTTAAAGTGTCTTTTCACAGGATCTTTTGGTATGCCAAAAAAAAGTCCTGAGCCCCAGAAGGATTTTTTCATCTATGGGATGTCTGTTTTTATGAGTTTTCCTGCAAATGCTGCAGAAACTAAGTATAGATAATCTCCTAGGGATCTGATTAAATGTTAGCTCATATACAGTTGAACATAAATGTTTTAATGATACATAACTGAAAAAGCAAGTGTAGCATTTCTGAACATAGTGTCACTGCCAAGGTGCTGTCCTTTGAACTGTATTTTAAAGCCTACTCTAAAGTGGAAAACAGATGTTTAATTTAATTCTAAGACATTCTGACATTATTTGAGTGGCAGATGTGTTAAGCCAATATTGAGACAGTTTTGAAAATACTGCTTCAATTTCTTAGGAATTACCAACAGGATAGGATTTTTTTTTCCCTGTGAAGGTGGTGTTTTCACAACATTTTGACATACCCAAAAGGGCAATTAAAAACAGATGAGGAGAATGTATACATTGATTACATATACAGCTCCATGCTTTAATTTACATCATTGGAGATGTTTATCTTGAAAATATGAATTAAAGGCCTTCATTTTCAAAATCTGCCTTCAAAACTGTGAAAAACAATGTGAGTATAGCCATGTTTGCTGATGTTCTTTCAGGATTATTGTATGTATGAATGCAGATTGGAATGGAAATAAGGGGAGTGTGCATGTCTCTCTAGTCTAGATATGACTCTCTGAAGAGGTACTTCAGACCTTCCATTTCAAGTTAGCTTTTTAAACTCAAGGAAAACAAGAGACAGGACAAGTTTAGTAAGAGACCACCTCTACCACCCCCTCCCCACAAAAACCAAGCAAATCCCCTGACAAGAAGCTCTTTAGAACTGTTCTTAAAAGTAGTGTGTGATGTTTTGGTTGTTACTCTGAGTCATGGAGTCACTGAGTCCTAAAATAATCCAATTGAAAAAGGAGGTGGAGGTGGTGTCTGAGTGCACTAAGATCTTTTAAGTGCTTTGAAGGGTCTGTAGAGTCTTTGACTCATCCCTGTATTGCAGAAGCTGGCTTTAAAAACAGTACATACACCCAGACCTGAAAATCATGGTGTGATAGGAGGTGCTGTCCCCACCCTCACCTCAGTAACCCCCCTCTGCTGAGCCATCATAGCCTTAACCTGGAGGAAAATGCCTCGGGAAAGTAGGAACTATTCTTTTTGGTGTCTAACCTGATTTTCTACTCTTCGTTAACTTTGACAAAGCCAGTGAGGTTCTTCATTATTTCTGCTCTTGTGCAGCTACAGTAGTTATAGGTTTTTTTCTTTCAGTTTTCTCGTACCACTTTTGTTACAGAAATTAAGCAAAAGCAAAAAGCTGATCTAGCTAGTTATATGGAAATCCAAAATAAAGTCACTTCATACCAATACATACTACTCTAACACTGATATGCAATACTCTTGAGAAGTCAGCAATTATGAAAACTAATTATAGTTACACATTGTCATAATCTAAAGGCTGGCACTGCTCGAAGGGAAACAAACAAAAAAAGGTGGTTTCTGAACCACCTCTGAAACTGAGGTGGGATGAATGAGACCATCTGGAGGAGAGCTGTATCCTCTGATCATAATCCTTTGATCACAATTTGTTTATATTTTATTTGGTGATTTGGAATACAACCTTTTAATTAAAACATAAATAATAGAATATAGTAAAAAATACATTATTTACCATATTGGAGACATTCTCTCTTGCTGGTAACTTGTTTTGTGGCAAGGTATGTGTCTGTGCTAGAACACCACTTACCAGTCACTATGTTATTAACTGGATGTTTATCTTTTTACATTAATTTAAAGCTGTAGCATATTTTTGTCTTAAGGAAAAGCCTTTTCTTCAAAAAACTAAGTTATATGTTAGGTTACACTTGCACAGCTGGACAGTTCTGCTGTTGTCACTTCAACACTAAAATATACAGTAATTTTGAAGAGTAAATATTGTATTACATCTTGCGTTGCTGAAAAAAGTCAAATTCAGGCACTGAGGTCTCATTCCTGGATGAGATATGTGATGCATCTGTACTATCACTGAGATTCTTGTTGAATTTCATTTTTAGTAGGGGATGAAGATTTCACATCACAATAGCTAAAATCATGTCCATAAACAAGGTCCTTAGGAGAGATTTCATCCAAGTGTGGCTCATGAACTGTGGCAGTACTCCACATATTGGTCTTCCCCATGGACTTATGTAGGGCTTCTCTCAATCTCCTGTTTTCTTTGGTTGTGGATTCCCAAATTATTTCAATTTCCCCTTCCACTTTCCTAGGAAAAAAGAGTAAAATACTAATTTTAAAAACACTTTTCAGCAGTACATAATTACAGTATGTGAAGAAGCAAATTAGAAACTGCTTGTATTGAAATGACTGAAATTGCCTGACTGAAGCTGGCTCTTGTTTTTGTTTTTAAAAAGCCCACTAAACATGATCCTAGAGAGGATATGATCAGAAAAACAAAGATTTAGACCCGTGTCCACAGGGGAGAGCAGTGCATATGAGATCCAAATGTCATGCCTACCACTGTCCACTGAGCTGGGAGCCACCCTGACTGCAGAATCTCTTTCCCCTGTACTCAGCCCTGGTGAGGCCACACCTCGAGTCCTGTGTCCAGTTCTGGGCCCCTCAGTTCAGGAAGGAGATTGAGGTCCTGGAGCAGGTCCAAAGGAGGGCAACCAGGCTGGTGAAGGGACTCCAGCACAGACCCTATGAGGAGAGGCTGAGGGAGCTGGGGGTGTTCAGCCTGGAGAAGAGGAGGCTCAGGGGAGACCTCATCACTCTCTACAACTCCCTGAAAGGAGGCTGGAGCCAGGGGGGAGGGTGGTCTTTTTTCCTAGACAACCATCAGCAAGACAAGAGGGCATGGACTTAAGTTGTGCCAGGGGAGGTTTAGGTTGGATATTAGAAAGAATTCTTTTATGGAGAGGGTGATCAGACATTGGAATGGGCTACCCAGGGAAGTAGTGGATTCTCTGTCCCTGGAGATATTTAAAAAGAGCATGGATGTGGCACTCAGTGCCATGGGCTGGGAACCACAGCGGGAGTGGATCAAGGGTTGGACTTGATGATCTCTGAGGTCCCTTCCAACCCAGACGATTCTATGTTTCTATGATAAATGCTGTGAGGCTGTATTTCTGGGAAAAGGTGCACACTAGAAATATAATCAGTATTTCTTACAGAGCCCTTTGTAATCTATTGAGAAACAATCTCTCCTTTTTGAAACACCAAGAGTAGATGACTTTGTTTTTACTAAGTATATTTCTCCTTGAGCCAGCAGTAAGAATGTCTGATCCTGCCAGTTACTCAGTATATGCTTCAGAATGTTTTACAAAGGCAATTATTGTTATCCTCAGCATTCATTTTGGGGTTTATGAGGCACATAACATTATTATTATGGTGCAACATTACATGATTGAACTTGCCCAACAAACCATTATGAGTTTCAACCATTGTTTGACCTTTGTAGTTTCAGCATCTTGTTGTTTTTTTAAATGAACTTTTAAATGTGTCTTGGTAGGGACAAATTCCTGTTCTATGTTGCTGCTTCACTCTGTTTGGAGTCTGCATGCAGTGCACACAGCACTCTTGTGTTCTGCTAAAAATATGCAAGATCATAATCTAGTTTATCTTTATTGTAGAGCAGAATATTACCAAGCCTGTATTTTATCTGCTATGTTCTAAAACAAAGACTTTTAAATAAATTCTTGTTAACACTTCTATGAAGTGGAGCCAGAGAAAGCTTGAAGATGAAACTAAAGATCACTGAAGTTTGAACTGCAATTTAATGCTGTCAGTACACCTGACAAATGGGGTGCTAATTTTCAGTTCATATGTTCATTTCAGTGTCAGCTGCATCTGCTTTAAAAAAAACAGTTCAGACACATTAGGTTTTAAAGTACCCACATGGTTAAAATTATCTCAGTAGCAAGAAAATAGATGCCTTTAGAGGTAATGGTGTATCTGAATTCTACTTGCAGGATTATTTTTTTAAACAGAGCAGAGATGCAGCATATGAAAGTGCTCACTGACTTTGCTTTGGCATGAACAGTCAAAGGTTGTTGTTGTCAAGGAAGATCTATTGATCTCAGTAGATCACTGCAGATGCCCCTGGCTTGGCACACAGTACATACATTGCAGCCACAAGCAACTCTTTTCGCTGTGCCAGAATGTAGTTCAGCTGGTTTTCAGGTGACATCCAAGATGCTCCATAGTGTGTGTCCTGTTTCCGGATGTCTTTAGGCAAAAAGCATTGTTTTCTTCTCAGAAATGTAGGCTTGCTGATACTAAATGAGTAAAAAGGAAAATTCCATGCAATCCCTAATCTAGCCAAAATCCACGTTTTTATATCTTGCTGAGACTCAGCAGAATACCAATACTGTACTGATGCCTGAGGATGACAACCAGGAAGTCTGAAAGCAGATTCTTCTTTACAAAGGACAGACCCTTTTGCCCCCACTGAAATAAATTCATTCAGCGTTAATCTCTGAAAAACTTATTTGAGCTGCTGGTTCAAGCATCGATTTCTAATAGTCTTTATCACAAAGATCAACAGCTTTTACAATGGCAACAATTTTATATGTAACAATAGGGGTAAGAGAGCTCCCTCTCCATTGCCTGTGCATGCCTGCTAAGCTTTCTACTTTTCACCTCTTCTGAGGACAGATTTAGGCACATTCATTACTAAAGCTTTCAAACCTGCAGTTAACATCCAAAGTACAGCAGCTAAATATACCTCGAGGTACTACTCTTATCTCTTATCATGAGACTTATCTCAGGAGATTACTCTGTAAGCAATAATCATTATGATTATTCTAAAGATCAGAAAATAATACCACTTTCTTATCAGTTAATTCAGGCAAAAGGTTGCTATTAATTTCCAGTATTCTCTAGCAAAGGCTGTAATTATTGAGAAGGCTCTGCAGAACAGCTTCTAGGAAGGTAAAATTTGCACATTTTTTAAACTTTAAGAGCCTTTATTGATTGAAAGAACAACTTATGCTAAAAATTCTGTTCCCTTGGATGCAGTGGATAAGTAGTGCAGTGCTTGTCATCAGAACCATGAAGGTTGAAGGTAGATGTTGAAGGAGGGAAGAAAATTTCAAAGGAGTCACCTTTTGTTATGTTTTAGGAAGCCCCTGTTAGTTTGGAGGCAGACTTGTTAAAAAGCAGAATGAGAGAGTAAACAAAAACGAGGAAGCAGATAACTATGGCTACTGTGCAAATACCTGACCAAACATTACTTTTCAAAGTGCTGGTCTGCAGGAACTGCCTCTGGGTGCCCTGATACTGCCCAGTGTGCCATGGTAAGAGTCCTGACCTGTTGTCCCTCAGGATTGCTATAGTCCTGTTCAGATTAACAAAATGGGACTGCTGATGTCTGCAGTGTCTTGCTGAAAGGAGTTTGCTGTTTCTAGACCTGAGGCATTATCTTACCTTGTTTTACAAGAAAACTTACCACCTGCAATAGAGATGATGAACTTCTATGATAAAGAATTTCTTTCCAATAGCTGAGACAGACTTGGTATGATTTCCCAGCTCCACTATTGTAAAACTAAATCCAAGACCAAAAGCAATTCTGTGAAAAAGTTTTCTGTCTTCTGTTTCTGCTTACAGTGATTTGATTAGACAGACTGTGGTCAGTGCTTTAAGAATAGCTTAATTTGATCTACAGTCTTCCTGAAGAGAAATTGCAACATTAATAAAATACATCAACTATCCAAATAATCAGGTGATTAATTTTTAATTAAATTTGCTTCCCTGCTTAAAATGTGGCATGCTGCTTTGATTTTCACTACCTAAACACTGAAATTAAATAATGTAATACACAACAGCTACATACTGTATGTGCAAATATTTTTGCAGGTATTTTGAATTGAAAGATTATCAGCTAGACTGTGTTCTTGACTATAAATTCAACCTATAAACAGGGCTACTGGGAATAAATGTAAATGTTTGGTACTTCCCTGGCACTAATTTTGTGTGCTTACTGAAGGAAAAATGAGTCAGTTCTGACTGAAGAGGGAAAGATTATTAAGTATAACTTTTGTATGGAAATTGTAATTAATTATTGGACACAACTGTGTGGTATCATCTCATTTACCTAATTTGGAGCTAAAAAGTAAGTTTTGAATGATCCATATTATGGAACTTTGAGCCATGTTTTATCCTGCATTTGAAAAAAACCCACCTCTATTTAACTAGCTCTTCTCTACTATAAAAATTGTAATATGAGCCCAGAGGTATGGAAGGCACTCAGTTAAAAATTCTAAATAACTATTTCCCGAGTAATGTGGAACAGCTGAAATACTGTTTTCTCATGCAAATGTTAGATATTAGTGGGATGTGCATTGCACAATTCCCAGCTAGTCACACCATAGTACTGTCTAATTGAGAGGAACTGTGTAGGTTGATACCAAGCCTTCTTTTTCTACTATCTTTAAATTTCTTATTTCACAATGGCAGAGATGACTTGAAAAGTGAGTGTTTAATTACCTGTCTTCAGCTGTAAAAAGTTTTTGCTGTATACTGATAACAGTGTGCTCTGTAGCTTTCCACTACCAGAGGGCAAAAGTACCTTTAAATCACTGTATTAAAAGGCTATTTCAATACTGACAGTGAAAACCTTCTATAAATCAGTTAGATTATGTTTTCATCTTTTTATTCTGCATGTAGCCAATCAATGTTGCTTATTAACAGAACAGTAAAGGTGGATTCAGAAGGAAAGCCATCACCTGCATATTTCCTAAGTTGCTTTAACTTTTCACTATTCTGAAAACTGTTGAGAGATGTGGAGAAGGAAGTGTTCAGCCTTTGGTAGAAGATGCCATTCAATAATTAAACTGTATCTTGATGATTTATAGACAGCCCCCCAAATCATGGAAGACCAGGGTCAGATTGGTATTCTTTTTAAGAAATCTTAAGAATAGTCATCCAGAACAAATTCCTCTTTCAAAAGGTCTTTTTTGGAGCTGGGAGGGATGGAATTCAGAGGACCATTTCAGCACTTTCAGAATAGCCAAAACAGAAGGGAGAAAAGAGACAGAATACACCATGTGAGGCTCTGATGAAAACAAGAGTTTACAGCTCTGTGCAGTTGCTGCCTCCCACCCCTTTCACCCCCCAGATCTCACTGGGTTGCTCTGCCAGGACTGACTGACCTTTTCTGCTCCAGCACTTCATCCAGGGTTTCCTGCTTGTCTTGCAGCAGATGCTGGAGCTGCTTTATTTCTTGCTGGTACTGAGCAGTCTTCCCAGCAAATTCTTTCTCTTGCTCAATCATTTTGAGACTGATATTGCCAAGCTTCCCAGCTGCTTTCCTTTTATACTCCTGCAAGTGGTAAAGATGATAGGAAAAAAACAATGATAGGAGAAATAAGGAAAGCTCACTACCACCAAAAGAAATATTGGTAATAACCAAATACATTGGTCTGATCTCAAAACCAAGAAATCATGTCTGTACAAAGTGATCTTGCCTTCTGAACTTCCCCATTAAATTATGTAGGCACATGAGAAACTGAAAAAAAAGGTTTGTTACACATTTCTACATGCTGCTGCCCTTGATGAAAACAACAGGGACTACCCATTTTTTTTCTCATGATTACAAATAGAATGCTTCAACTGTTACAGTATCTGCAGAATGCAATCTTTGATATAGGCTATAGAACAGAGTTTGAAGCACCTCCCTTAATAAAACTGCAAACTATTTAGTGAAATTCTGAGAACACTATTATCTATGTCTTGTTAATATGAAGTTTTACCTAAGGTGTGAAGCCTAAGGTTTTTATCTTCATCTGAACAAAACCAGAAAGTTTGTGTATACCTTTTAGAATAAAAAAAAACAAGGCAATTTTTTAGGTATGTGCTGCAAGCTACATATTCCTTTCCACAAAATAATTCCTTTTTAGCTCTTGTAAAATGTGTCACTTTAAAGTTTCATTTTCTCAAAGTAAAGGAACAGTAGTAAATAGTAACATTTACCTAGAATTTTAATCATTCAATACTTAAGGCTCACTTTTACAGTTTTTTTTCCCTAGGTTTTCCATGTCAGTTCTAAAAAAAAGAACTGGAAGCCTGTAAATTAGCCAGTCACATTGTTCAGCTTCTTAGATTCCCAGAGAAGTCTTCAGAATGCAGAATTGATCCTTGTAGTGCTGTGGGAGGAGTATATAGGTATACATGTTCCTTCTGAGCAGAGCTTGGTTAGAGCTAGCCTAGGGGAAGTGCAGAGCACAGGAAAACAGCCAGACTTTCACCTCAGTCAGTATTTATCTGTTCCAGCTCTGGACCTAGAAACTGAAATGTTCTCTTTAGGGCAGGTCCCTAGAGTAATTTCAGAGAACTAGAGAGAACGTCCTCTCTCTTTTAACAGATAAAATATAAATATAAAGCAGCCAATGGTACTGGTAAAATCCATTTTTTATGTAGTGACCATTGATCATCCAGCTACTGGGAAGAGGTCTGTGTTTTAAGCTGCAGCCTGACTCAGTCCTGTGGCTGAGACCCTGTCTCACAGCTGCCTGAGTTGGCTTGGCACACCTGCTCATCATTTACCAACTGCAGCTGTCCTGTGCAGAATGGTTGCAAAATCAGTGGTACACAGAGGGCAGAACTGCACCATCCTCTGACTCAGTGATTAGGACATGAAACTAGATAGAAGGGAGACATAGATCTTGCTCTGGTTGATTATAACTAAGTCTACTTAAAACACATAAGTTACCTCAGCAGAACTTAAGCAGGATGGGTGAAAGTGCTGAGACTGCTCCATGGGTGCTTGCAGGAGCCAGGGTAGGCTGGGTGCTTCTGGGCACAGTGACCACGTGCAGCTGGTGGCACTTACAGATCCTTTGCAGCAGACAAAGGATCTGGCTACCTTTGAATTGTTCAAGTCAACCACCTATTAATTTTCTGTGAAGTTAAGTTGGTAGCAGTAAACAGCCTGGTTGAGAGGGTGATAACTCATGGCTGCAAGTAGTAATATTTTCCTGTAGAGCAGAAAAAGGCAGCCTGCCCAAGGACATGGCATCACAGGTATATAGTAAGCAACCAGGATGAGGAATGATCATGGATGCAGCCATGGGTCCCGGAGAGGACACAAGTTACACCCTTCTGAAGTAGTTTCAGGCTGCTATACTCCTGGGCACCATAATTCTTCTACAAAGCGTGTAATAAATTAGGAACTGGAAGTTGGAGAATTTTGGATACAGAGCCAACAAAACGTTACTGCTACCAGTGTAGGCTGCTGTCCATGATAGATGTAATGCTCTTTGTTGAGGCAACAAAACTATTTCTTGTCAATCATGTATTACTTTTCTCCTATCCTTCAACAGTAAAATTCCAAAAGAGACCAAAGTTCCACCTGATGAAAATTGTCTGACTGTCTCTATAAAGTCAAAGTCCCATCTGATGAAAATTGTCTGTCTCTATAAAAGGTGTTATAATTCTGATCCTGAGAGAAACCCCTACTCCCATAATAGTGGGAACCCTGATTAAATTTTTACTGGGTGCTATGGAACATTACCAGTTGTCGCCTGGTAATTAAGATTAGAGTTGTGTTTAGGGCTACTTAAAAAGTCATACCAGGGGAGGGTGAAGTCCCTTTTTAAGTAGACAAGGACAATGTTTATAGCTGTAACTTTGCAAGTAAAACTGGCTATGACAGATTAAGAGTGACAGCCTTATATATTCAGAAGTTTTAATGAAAGAATGTCTTGTCTGACAGTATTGTGGTTTTAACAGAAAATGTATTTCCTCACAAACAGTAGATAACCTGGTTTGTTTCTGTTTCTTAAAACCACTATTCAGTCTGTGAAAAGGAGATAGGTACAATGTAGAAGCTTAAGTGCAAAATCCAACAAAATGAAAAAAATGTCAGGTGTGGTTGTGATATTATGTGCCACAGTAAATAAGATTCCTTGTTTGCAGACTGATAGTGGCACATAAACAGTTGGGAAAAAAATAAATTAATTAAACAAATAAGCTGTTTATACAGGAGATAAACCTGTGTCCAAAAGTATGAGAGTTGTGTTTGTACATTACTTACTTTGACAAACAAAAAATAATCTTAGCATTAGGTAAACAGAACTTCCTATTTTGCACATACAAAGTAAAACTGACAAAAGTTGAAGTGTTTCCTGTATTCAACACTGGTGAGGCCACACCTCAAATACTCTGTTCAGTTTTGGGACCCTCACTAACAAGAATGACTTTGTTCAGGAAGTGCTGAAAACAAACCTTTAACTCTTCACAAGGAGCAATTCTGTGCTCTAAGTGCAATATATAGCAAGAGGGTAAAAAATGAAATCCAGCCTGTTTGGTAAAGTTTCATGAATAGAAGTGGAGTTCCAGTAGGAGATGCTTGGGGTCTCCAGTATAAAGGTTGTTTCTATCTATTTCTACTAAAACGTTATGATTGACAAAATCTCATCAAATAAGAGATTCAGAATCCATGAAACAACTTGTTGCAATCTGGCTTCTTTTTGTCAGGGTGTCTTAATTTAAACATGAATTACTCCTGCACTGAAGGAGAGGAAAAGGTGCCCAATGATGAACTGGAGCACAGAATCTTCACAAAATTTGTGCTAGATCTTTGACTAAAATATTTCATACAGGAGATGGATTTCCCTGCGTTAGGTGTCCCTTTTGCTGCCATGAAATAGTGTTGCATGAAGATGAATGGCTCCCCCATGATAAAAGACATTATGTACAATCTCATGTTAAATGATAAAATGGCATAGAATTCTGACTGTAAAGAAGTAGATTTAACAGATTTAACAAGTATTTAAGAAGCAGATTTAACAGCAAAAAAATTGGCTTCATCATGTTCTTGTGGATCAGTGAAAACACTGGCCCAGATCAACTACCAAGTTTTCTTATTAAAAAACCAGAACATTTTACATAATATTTAGCTTAGAAATACTGCTTACCTTAACCTTTTCTTCCATTTTTCCTACGTGTAGACAACGTTCTGCTATTTTTTTGAGAAAACCTTGATTTGTATTTTCTAAACATTTGGTCTGTGAACAAACAGTATAGATGCCTCGGTGTAATTGTTACTTTAGACAGGGCAGGCAAAATACATACACAGAGGAAGACAAAGCTATTCTATTTTGAGCTACAATAGTCTGAAGAGCAAGACGGAAAAAGAATCCTGAAAATTCTTCTAATAATGGCTAATTAAGAATTTGTCAACTGACTGCTAATACTATCACACTAACAAAATAATACCTGGAAACAGCTTTGCTCTCATCGCAGCTTGTGATAAACCAAACCAGTTCTGTTTATTTTTCTGAAGATGTATCTATATGTACTTATAGGTAGGGATCCCATTTGTATGCACGAGACTTCTGGGTCAGATTCAGCAGTCTGATCTCTAAAGAGCCCTTGAAATTGGCTGGGATTCAGGCAAGGAATCTGTTGTGGCTTATTTGTTATTGCTGTTTTACTGGATTTATCAATAGGCTGTTTCTGGAACCAGTACCTTTATTTTTGTGGAGATGTGGTTCCTATAAATTACTTTTTCTAATCCTCATACAGGAAGAATGTAGGCTAATTTCTTAAGTGCTGCACCCTTTCCGTGTTACCCATTTTATTGGATTAAATCTGCATAAAAATTAATTTTGATGCTTTGATTCAGTTAGTGAATTAAAAAATAATAAGCCAAGGGTAATAGGAGTACTTGAAGAATAATGTCAGGATTATTTACTCAAAGTCTGAACTGGTGGGAATAATAGACTTTTAATGATACATCATGCTCAATAGTGGCTCTGCATAATCATAAGAGTCTGGCTCTAATTAATTTTTGTTTTGTTTTCTAGGCCTTCCCATCAGACAGTCTTGATTACTTGACTACAAGATACCTGCAGTATAACTTTCTGCCAAGGTAGGTTTTAAGTTTAGTAATGAGAAGTAGGAACAGGTTGTTCTGATTCAGCTCGACCAGGCAGCAAAGTAAACTGGATATTTAAAGGTTTTACCCATACTAGACTATTCCAGTATAAAAGTTTGTTGCAGAGTATCTTTGCAGTCTGCCCAAAGACAATGAACTTATAAACAAACAAACAAAACCACCACTGCACTGTTTAGTATCTAAGCCAAATAAGGAAGGACAAGTGTGTATGTCTGTATGTATGTATCATCATTTTAGACATAAACAAGAGTACGTGATGTAAAAGTGAGAGAAATTCTGTTTAGCATGACAGGACTGGCTTCTCATTGTTGGATCAGTTTATACCTAAAGAAAGGCCATATTTGACTGCATTTTGGGCTGTCTTCCACAGACCTACTCTGAGCTTTTTGGGTGTGCATAAAAACTTACTGGAAACAGGCTTTTATGGTTAAAAATATTCTGAAATTCTACTAGGGTATTATGAAGGCAAACGGCACCTTGTACTTTGAGGTAATTCTGGATCTCTGTGGCATTTCTAATGCAGTATGCTGAATATTTGGAAGTAGATATGCCAGAGATGGAGAGATAAGAACCAGTTACCCGAATGTTATCTGTAGAAATTAGGGGAGTTGTTCCAACCACTCCTCTGGAAAATCATCTTTTGCTGCTCTTGTCCTGTTTGCAAAATTCTATTTTGATAGCTAAATCGTTACACTGAAATTATACTTACTTTTTTGATAATGCAAAATAACAATAAGATGTGCCAGTAGGATGATGATTGTGTGAAATATCAATAAAGCAATATTAATTATTTAAAGGTAATTACCCAAACAAAAAGATCGTTACGTTCCTGAGCTATCTTCTCTACCAAACCAATAAGGTTGGCTAGATAGTGCTGGGCTGCAAGTTCTTCTTCCATTGCTTCCTGCAATTGCAGTGTCAAAAGACCTATGTTCTTCTTTAATTTCCTATAAAAATTAACAGAACAAGGAAAATCTTGATTAAGAGAAAGGAAAATCTAAAATTACCAGAACATAAAGTTCTTTAAGGTATTTTCTTTAAGTTTTTACATCAACAAGATTGGGAATTAACAGTGCTATAAAAAGAACTTGTACAACACTGTCAGTCAAATACTGTTAAACATGCATTTGCTCAAAATATTTGCAATGTGGAAAGTAAAATTTTCCACTTTTGGAAGCTGTTCTGCTTTCTATAGTATATTGTAACAACAGTAATGATGATTCAAAATAATAATTTGTGCAATGGCTACAAGCTCATACTTAATGAGAAATGACAATAATACCACTTTCACTTTTAGAAGTATTATAAACCCAACTCTGAAGGTTGTATGAGAAGGTCTACAAATAATGTAATACATGATTATTTATCTGAGTACACAAATGCTGAATTGCTTTAGCCAGCTACTAGCATTAGATAAATTCTTAATTTGTATGAAGACATTGAAAAGCATGCATGAAAAAACACAAAGCTTAGCAAAGTTTACAACCAGGCCTTACAATCGGACACAGATATGTTTAGAAAATATGCTTTTTCTGTAAAAAAGTGTGTCTGTCTGACATACTGTGGGATGTCAGACAATATTTTTAGAGATATATCTGCTGTTACTTTTAGAAATACAAGTAATTCTACATAGGAAAATGAGAATGTGGTATGACCTGTTGGTCTTCTGTGTCATTTTCATCTTAGCTTCCAGAATTTTGTTGTCAGCCATGAAGTTCTTTTTCTCTAAAAGTAGTTTCTTGTTTTCAGCTTGCAGTGATGCTATCTTTCCCATTAGATCTTCTACCTCACGGTGCTTTTTCTCCTGCTCCTCTTCTAAACGGCTGCAAAAAACAACAGCACAGAACAAGCACACTTCACTAAAAATCTAGCAATTTCAGGATCCTTCAGATATTATCTCAAAGATGGAAACAAAAGAATAGGAACGTTTTATGTACGGTGTTGATAGAAATAGGTTTGACAAAAACTGTGTTTTTAATGCCTCCTCTTCCACTATTTAAAAAGTGTACACTTAACAGTATGTACAGTTTGGTTGAAACACTTCTGCCGACCTCTCTAGAGCTGGGATTTCCTTCTGTAATTTGAACTGTTAACAAAAAGTGAGACAGTATTTTTAAAATATTTGTTTACCTTTCTTTGTACTTTGGTAGTTACCTTTATAGGTTTACCAGTGTTAAGTTTCCACTTGCCTCCTACCTACAGAGTGATGCATATGCAGATCTGTTTATGTGAATGCTTTGTAGAATTGTTTCTCTGTGCACCATGTGTAAACTCCTACCTTTTTAAATCATTCACTAAAGCGAAGTGTTCCTCTGGTGCTATTCTGCTACACAGTTTGGCTTTCAGCTCTTCACAAGTAGAACACAAAGCTTCCAGCTGCTTCTGGTACTCTGCTATCTCTTCTTCCTGACTGCGTTTCTTATCTTCTAAGATCAGTATCTGTTTGGTCAATTTTGAAGCTTTTGGGAGGGAAAAAAAACAAAAAACAAACAACATGAAACTTGAGTACAGCAAAACTAATTTAATCACCTTTTGAAGCTCCAGCTAAGTCAGTAATATGTTCATTCCTGTTTGTTCATAGCATTATGTAACAGGGGATTTGTCAGGGGATTTGGTTTGTATTTTA
Source organism: Phaethornis superciliosus (assembly GCA_023637945.1). Taxonomy (NCBI): domain Eukaryota; kingdom Metazoa; phylum Chordata; class Aves; order Apodiformes; family Trochilidae; genus Phaethornis; species Phaethornis superciliosus. Next base: position 10,239,801 of record JAJQWJ010000014.1, on the reverse strand, counting down.
ACAGTTTGGATTTTTTTTTTCCCCTGTCTCAAGCAGTTTGTTTTGGAAAAGTGACACAACTTCAAGACTGCTTCTTTTCAGAGCTGTAAGAGCTTTTCAGGGCTAGCAACTCAAGCACTTTACCTTCTTGAACATGTTGTTTGTGACTGTCTTTTGCCTTAGCTTGTTGAATTTCAAGCTGCTGCATCAACAATCTGTTTTCTTCCAAGACCAGCTTGTCCCGAGTTTGCAGCTGCTGCCTGAAATGACAGACAGTTTTGAAATAAAATATAATTGGAATATTAACTTATGTCCAAAGAAGAAACTGAACTGAATTCCAGGAGTGTAAACTTTTTTGTAAACAAAATCATATTTGAGCCTCTTTAATAAGCAAATCAAACATCCTTGTTAAAAGTAATGTCAGAACCCAAGGCAAGGTTATTAGAGACATGAACTCACAACCCTTGATATTTAAATTATTATCAATAATGTTTATAATATTTAACTAGCTAGAGAAAAAAATCCCCACAGAAAGAAGGAAAAATATGTATGTGTGAATTTGAATCATAGCATCATTGAATGGTTGAGGTTGGCAGGGACCTCTAAAGATCATCTGGTCCAGTTCCCCTCCTCAAGCATGGTCACCTAGAGATAGCTGCCCAGGACCATTTCCTGACATCTTTTGAGAATCATTAGGGCTAGAGATTCGACTACCTCCAGCTTGTTGCTTGTTTACAGCTTGTTGCAGTGCTCACAGTGCAAAATTGTTTATGTTCAGAGGGAACCTCCTGAGTTTCAGCTTGTGCTCATCACCTCTTGTCCTGCCACCCCTGAGAAGCACCTGGCTGTCTTTACAGCCTCACTTTATTTATATAAATTTATATGCACTGATAGGATCCCCCAGGGCCTTCTCTTTGTGGAGCAGTCCCAACTCTCTCTCGAATTTGTTTTCAAAACATGCAATAAATTATTGGATAGGATTTGGATCTACCCGGCTTTGGTCTGGAAAAAGACTGTCAGTGTTTAATGGTCCTGTAAACAAGGTGTGTGTTAAACTGAATTATCCTAAGCAGAGAACTTAAATGCCTGCTTTATAGCTAGCACTAATTCTGCTTTCAAGAAAACCAATGCCAGACTTTCTAATGTTAACAAAAGCGTAAGAAACTATTTGCTGTTCTAATAATAGCTTAAAGAGTTAAGAAGTATTAGCCAGAATGCAAGTAGAAATAAAGTACAAGTGTCAGATGATACCACATTAAACACAAGCATGTAGCAAAATAATACACACCAAGGATTTCTGATGACAGTAACTAACCCAACTATAAAACAAAAAAGTGTAGTACTTTGCTCATGTGTGAGCTGACCTAAATAAAAATGCATACTATTGAGTATACATCTAGACAGGGACAATTTCCCTTACCATGAAATTACATTCTAACATAACTGGAATATTCCTACTATTAGTATGTGTGAAAGTTAAGTATGTATTCTGCAAGATTTGGGGAAGAATTACATGGGCTTCAGGTGCAAAACTGTACATTCACTATTTTATCTTTGCTCCAAAATTATTTCAGGCATTGCATATCAGCATTGTTCAAACAAGACATTATTGTCGCCTTATTAACTCCTCAGCAAAATTTAATCTTGCTTGGGTGGGACAGGTTTTTTTTCCTTAAGATCTGTAATCTTAAAAGTTTGCATGCAACAAGCAAAATAATGAGAAGATTTTAATTAATTTCTATGAATATAACTTGCCATTCTGTGGTAGTAATCAAGTTACTTTTATTTAATTGCTCATGCAGGTCTTCATTCTCCTTCACTAACTCTTCAACTCGTACTTTAAAATTCTTCATATCCTCCTGGAAGATAAAGGACTCCACATAAAGTTCTTTCAGGTAAGTATTTTCTTTTAATTTTTACATCAACAAAAACATTTGTACATGCCTGGGTCCTTCTAATTCTTAGGTTAACAGCATATTACCTCACTGCTCACTCTTCATTTTATTTCACATGTGCATACTTAAAAATTGCTTCATTAATCTAGTAATATTTGTTTAAAAATAGAGATATTTGAGTTGTGTCACATTTTTGCCAAGAGTTGTTTGCATTAAGCACATAACCTTAAAGAGAATAGCTGTTCCATAATGCTATAAATAAATAATTTAGTTCTTAAATAACTAGAAGTAAATATCCTTCTACCATAAAATCCATAGGCCTGTAACCAGACGAGCAGCTCTACATGGCACTGCATCCCCAGTCTAAATGACCACAGTAAATTCTTTCTACCACTGACTGTGTTTATGGTTTACTTTTCAAAGAGCACAATCCATACATCCATCCAACACTTTCGTGCCAGCTTCAACATCAGAACATCCTGATAAAAACAAGCAAGCCAAGTAGGATAAGCTAGCACGTAACTATCTACACATGCAAAAGTAAAACCAAGTCACTTTTAATTTTAGGCAGAAAACAGCTTTCACAAGTCCCTTTTTAAAAATTTCAGTAGATTTATTTCTGCTTTAGTTTAGAAACTTAAAATAGCAACTTTAAATGGCAACTTGCCTCGTGTTCAAGATTTATCTCTTCCTTTTCTCTTATTCTGTCTTCATATGCCAACAGGAGAGGTGACAAATACTTCATATCCAACTTCAGAAAAAAAACAAAACAAAACCCAAAACCATGTAATTCAACTGCAAACCATAATCTCAACAATATTTTTACTACTTCTCCTGCTATATATTGCTATGAAAAGCTATTGCTATGAAAGCTATTTAAGGTTTTCATATAAGCCTTGCAGACAAAAGTGCAGAACCTATACAGACCACCATATGCAAAATGAGGCTGCAGAAGCACTTAATTGTGCTGGTTTAGGAGCAAGTTTGGCAAGGACAAGGCTGGATGCTGCACTTGCACACTTTGCTACCAAGCTGCTATTACTGAGCCATAAATGTAACACAGCAAAATGTGGCTGCAAATGAATTACAAAACCAAACTGAACGCTACAGTGGATACAGTTGATGGTAGCTTAGCTCAGATTTGGGGAAGGGAATTTTTACACTCTGAAACCTGCATCTTTAATACTAAATACACACATATGTGATTCTTGGGTATTATAGCTAGAAAGAGCAGAAGGAGGACTTTGCTGTTTCTGTACAGTTCTGAATAACAATGAGAAAGGAAAATTTAGGATCTGATTAGTATAGCAAGGAGAAATTGTTTCACATGTTACAAATTGATTCAACTATTTGCCTTCTACTTGCCAGAGGTTCATAAGGTACTAGTGGACCTATGACCATTTCTGCCATCAGAATCAGTAAATATATTTTCTTACAATATCATCTTAAAAACAATCATAGCAGAAAATTACTTACCAGCCATGGTGGTGCTGGTCCTTTCATGGGTAAACTTTTCAGTTTTTGATGCTAAAGTAGATTTTTAAAAAAGAACAGAAATTATTTACTGCTTTTTCAACCACAACCAGTGTCCATTGCAGTTAAAATGGTTACCCCAAATAAGCTGATGTTTCTAATTGCATGTGTTGCATATGTGATACACCCAAAAAAAACCAAAACAAAACCAACTAAAAAAACCAAAACACAAAAACAAAAACCCCAAAACTCAAAGTTCAGCATCTTACTAATATAGCAAAGTCTAACTTCTTAAAGTTAGACTTAATGATAAATGTTTATTTTAAATTTCAGAAAAAGCCTATGCTACCTATAGACTTTGTAGCAAATCTGGAGAAAAGTGTCTTTAAAAACTCAGCACTGAAAGGATAATGGAACATTTCAGTACAGGCTGCCTTTATAGCAAAAATTCTCACCTCTTCTTGGAACAAGGGCCTGAATTTAGTTTGATAACGACTTAATTCTACATTTAAACGATGGACTGTCAGTTTCAAAGCATCATTTTCATCTACCAGTTCTTGTGCTTGTTGTCTTAGAGAAAGTAATTCTGTAGCCTCCTCTATTAAAACAAATCCAACAAGAAAGTTCAATCAAAATTCAAGAAATACTCACAATAATTTCTTAACTGTAAGGAAAAAAATATTAATTAGCTAGAACCAGAAGAGAAGTTCTCTCAATATAATGTAACAGAATAATCCCATGAAAAATTACTATAAAAAAATCATTACATTTCAAACAACCAAGTAATTTTCAAATATAAGTTTTCCTTGACAAAGTTTCTACAAATGTAGAAAATACTATTCAGAAAGTATTTCTGCATGGATGCTTGCTCAAACTAATGACTGGAAATCTACTACTGCAGGAACAGGTTTAAAGAAGTAAGAAAAAAAATCAAACAAGGTAACTATGAATAGCTTATATTCACAGAATGTTTCTCCTACCTTCTTTTTGTGACTTCTCTGCAGCTTCTTTAAGTTGTCTGTTCTCTTGTTCTAGTCTCTTCATCTTTAATTGCTGTTGTTCCATTTGCTGTTTTGTTCCCTCCAACTGTTGGACCATAGCCTGGTATGCTTTGTTCAGAGACCAGTTTTCTTGTTTAAGTTCTCTGAGCTTTTCTTTAGTCATGTTTTCCCATGCTTGCCTTGCCCGAGTAGACACATCTGGAATGCCACAGTACAATGTATTTAAATGGAATTCAGATGTGAATGAATTTTACCAAAATATAAACAATTTTTCCTAATATTAGCATTATATTTTAATCACCAATGTAATGAAAACTTTACCCTCCTGCCCCCCGAAATGGCTTCCCTGACCTGTTACTGAATAGAAGTTAATCAGCAGTTCTTATAAAACAGCTTAGATCATCTGCAAAATCTTGGCTATACTGATGTATTACTAATACTGCCTCACACCTGCAAATTTTTCTTTTCATGTGTATGAGCTCAGCAGCTTACCTATATAAAACAAAACCTGAGATGTTACCCTTACCTTAGGGAATGCAAGCAGAAAAATGTCTTTTTATATACATATGTGTATTATTAAAGTGAAGGTGTGTAGTAAAGTCACAGAAAAATCAGAAGTACCTGGGGATGGTGGAGGCTTTTCACGTATCAGGTTTTCAGCTAATGATTTTTCCTCCTAGCAGACAAAAAAATGAAACAATTTGCTTTAACATTTATAACCTTTCTGAAGTACTCTGAACAGTATCAATGTTGGAAAACTTAAGAAAGAGAACTTGTGAAACAGTTTTTTTTTTTTTTAAATTAAAGATTAATTCACTACTGACAATATACAATTTGTCATTTACCCATCTTGAACTTTGAACTTGAACTTTCCACCTTCACTGGTGGAAAAAAAAAAGTATACATATTTTTACATTTCCATCAGGAAAGAACTATATGCCAATTTTATACTAATGTATTTACTTGAGATGAACATGATTGATACACGGCCATTCTTGTGCTCCAAAAGAAAAAGGTTCCTTAATGGCAATAAATGAATTTTCTCTTAAGTAACTATAAATTATCAGCTCTTTATAACACCCTTTTTTCCAAACTGCATCACAAATTAACCTTCATATTCAGTCTTACCTTTAAATTCAAGCCAAGATGTTGGTCTTCTGTTAAAGAAAAACAGATCTTTCAGTCAATTAAAAACAAAAGTATTTGTAAAGACATAATTTATAAGGGCTGATATGGATATGGGAGTGCACTGCAAATAAATGTAAGAAAGTCCTCCCAGACCCCCAGCTTAGATCCCTGACTTGCCAGGATCTCTTTAATGGTGCATGGGGATACTGATGTGAGACCTTATTTGACCTCACACTGCATAGACGTGGCTGTGGAAGATTCAAGTAAAGGACATATGAAATATTTTAATTTATTTTACTGGGCTTGAATCCTAACTGCATCTCAGAGCAAGGCAAGAGTAAATTTTACAGCTTCCAAGATCTGCAGCACTTGCTATGTAGAACGGAGATTAGAAACAGTTTATATAATTTATTCTTTTCAGTTTAAAGCATCTGTTTCTCAAATAGTTTTATCAAAGCAACCCATTCTTTCTGGATTTTGTTTTCCATAAAGTTTTTCAAATAGCTCCCTTTGAAAGAACACTGGGATCCAACATGAAAAAAACTTGTGATTTTTAAAAAATTGACTCAGTTCTGCTTTTTCCTTCCCATCTAACACCTCAGAATGCTGTTGTCCTCTAGAAAAACTGTATTTTGCAGATCTGGAATAGTGAATTGATTTTGGAGCACAATAACATTCCAATAGTTTGCAGAATATAAACTGGACTGATTCTGATACATGTATCAACAGATACATAGTAGAAAATGACTGTATTAGACAAAATAAGAGTTCACAAAACTGGGAATTTTTGGGTTCCTTTTCCCCTTCTTTTTTGACGCTTGCTGATAGTGGATGGTGGGGAGTTTCAGTTATACAGTGAATACAGACCAATCTTCCTTTATTACACAGATTTTTTATTTTCTGCAGCTCCTAGAAATGGTTAAATATTTAGTAGCATTTCTTTCACTGCCCTTTTTTTAAATATTAAAAAAAGGAATATTTGTTACCAGATAATATTTTAGTATAAAGTTATTTTTCCCCATGGTATCAAAGGTACAGCATTTTGACTACAGGATATTTACTTACCTTCCATTTGCACATTTGACTTATCCACCAGCACCTGAGACTCATTTTCATGAGAAGGCACCTCCTCTTTATTGTCAGCATTAGTACTGGGAGATGGCAGACACTCTTCCTGTGTAAAACCAGACAACACCATCTAAATCATGGTAACAAAATAGTCCACATCTTGGTATGTGTACAAAACCCATACTGTACTGAAGTCCCAGCCACATTTGGAATTCTACTCCAATACTTTAAGATAATAAATGGTAGGATATAGTTTTTTGTTCTAGGTTCTTCATAAATAAAATCTAGATCTTAAAATGATCAGCTGGAAGTAGGAGCTATGACAGTCATTTAGTTCACAAGGCCAATACTCCCTGTCACCTTGTTTAGTTACAAGAGTGTGAAATTATCTTGTTTGTTCTGTGTCATATCTGCTCGTAATAAAAGATGAACCATTTATCTACTAGAACACAGTACTGAGGGATTCATGAATAATTTTAGCATTTTTTTTTCTGTTTTCTCCTGTTGATGGCCTACCAGTGTCCCACATACTCCACTCTTTTTTTTAGCTCCCCTCCTGTTAGTGACTAGTACGTCTTCTCTCAGGGATGCTTCCCAATTTCTTTCACATATGTAACATTTTTTTGTCTCTTCAGTTTCTTACTCCTGTTTAAATTTTTGTATTATTTTGGACAGACATGCAAACTGAACTTTAAATATGCCTTAGGATTCCTGAGCTGCTCATTGCTGGTTATGACAATCCAAACCTGTAGCACAGAAAAATCCACCAGTCTTCAAGACAAGGTAATCTATTTTGTGTTATTCTGAATCTCCAGGCCTCTGTATATAGGTGCAGAGGCTCATTAGCACAATACTGAATCGATAACTAAGCTTTCATCATTTGTAGAAGTGAAGTTCTTAGTGCTTTTAACAAAGAATCAACTGTGTAATATGAAATATCAGACATTTTGAAAGACTAAATTATGCATAATAATTATACACGACACCAGTTTTCCTAATAAGAAAACTACTTCAATAATTAGAGATGCAGGATCTGTGAGAATCAACAAACAAACCCAACGCATGTAGGAGTAAATGAACTGCAAAGAGAAGCATGCGAAATAAAAATTGAACAAATGTCTACAGAGTAAGAAGAGAATAAAAAGCTTTAAAAGATAAATATCTGAACGAATATATTAAAACACAATGAAGAAATTAATAGATTTGAAAATCCTACCTTTGTATTTTTGCATGGAACAGCATAAATAGCATTGGTACTAAAGCTTCCTCTCCTTTTCTCATTACTATGACAGCTGGATTCTGCCTCTTTATCAGCATCTGAGAAATAAGTCTCCATGTTCTCATCATCACAATAATTGCCTGATATTTCCAGGGACTGTACAGATCTGTCACTACCATCAAATTTCCAGTTGGGCCTGCAAGTATAAAGCAGTGTAAAGGCTATTTCAATGTAGCTTACTCTTCAAAAAAATATAAACGGTAGTAAAGCAGGACCATCAATCTTAGAATACATACTAGTCCAAACAGCCAAGAAAGACAGACATCTAAGCTTCTGTCAGCTGCAAAGGAATCTAGCCTAAATGTATGCTTTAAAATAGACAGCACTGGACCTACATGTTCTTCTCCATCTTAAAGAAAATGCCAGTTAGAGATAGAAACATAGCTAATTCTACCAATAGTTAGCACAAGGGAAATACCTGGCATGTAATTCAGTGATTATTTGTATAATTGATTGTCATTTGGCAGAAATAATACATGCATTTACTTGTGACCACTGCCCAGTCCAGATTGCACTCTGTAAAGATTTGATGTATGACACCACTTTATGAGAAATGAGCTAAAGCCTGCAGACACTTCAGACCCCAGTTATGATATGGTGAGAAAACACCAAGAGCTGAATTAGTTTGCTCAAACTCTTTGGAAAATTCTATTACTGACATATTCTAACACAAAATACCAAAACAGAAAGTGCATTATTACCCCATGCTGAGCTCTGTCACTGTTGCATATGGTTCAAAGCATTCTCTTTCCACACGGGTGGAATCACTTTCAGAAAGGGATCGGAGCCGAGGCTGAGGAATAGCAACAGTGCGCCCTGTTAGAGTTGTTGCAAGGATAGCAGCTGCTAGAGCAGACCTGGAAGAAAACAGAATAAAGAAATAAAACAATACTCATGTTTTCTCTGTGGCCTGCATTTTATTTTCCACTGCAAAATGCCTTCACTATTTAAGCAAAGCAAAAGGTTCACAATTAACAGGCATAAACACCACTGAAAGCACTAAGGACTGGTTATTAACTGTAAGCTCCCAAGGTAAAGGACAAAAGCAGGCAAGCTATTGTAATGCAGCTATCTAAGAATAAAGTACAATACCTATTTGCTTTCCCAAATTACATGCATGAAAATCATGGAATATACTGAGTTACATTTCTAAAATTGACACAGATAATTTATACTACTTAACATACACTTAAACATAGTCATAACAATGCTACCTGCAACTGTGTTGAAAAAAAGTTCCATGTTCTGCTCTTTTGTCTTCTAGTTTACATTATTCCCTATTCTGAACCTTTTAGTTATGATTCTGTAATTGTTAATAAGTGCTGGCATACTGCAAACAAGGGCAAGCAGGAGGAGGTGTTTGTGGGATGCTGCAGAGTACAAAGAACAGAGAAGAGTAAGATAAAGAGGTAAAAACAAGTAGGAACAAAGGTAAAAGTAGAGAAATGGTGAGGACTGAAAGAGGAATTGCAACATTTAGAATTCAAAAAGGAAGAAGAAATTAACTAGGATTAAGTTGGAATGTTGCAGACACTAGAAAGACCATGGAAAACAATTGGAATTGAAACTAAACACAGAGAAAACATTTTAAAAAAAACTGTAAGAAACTACAAATGAAAAGAAAAACAAATTTGTATTTTCTCTTTATGTAACTTGCCTCTAAAGCTAATTAAAATCTGATCCATGGTCTTACATGCCAGTTTCCTAAGTCCCTGCATTTTTTTTTTAATATGCAATAAAATGGCATGTAAGTAATGTTTAACTAATGCTTCTCTAATGAGTTTAATGTCCTGACTCTCATTACTAGTACTGCTACATTCCTACATTCTGTGTGAGCAGCCAAATTAAAAATGGCCCTAACTTTTAATAGTCTATTTGTCTTTAGTGACTCTGAGTTATAACAAGTTACATATTTATAATGGTGATTTTCCTAATTACTTAACATGCTTAAGGTTGGGAGAAAAACGGGTATCTTTAAAATTCAGAAAATGGGGAACTGCTCCGAATAAAAATATGTAATATTTACAGAAAGGTTTATATAAGTACTGCAGCAAGGACAAAGGACATGCAATTCTTCAAATCATGCTTTTCTCGTATGGTATTGCAGTTGATGAAATAAATAAATAAAACAAAAAACAAACTCAAAACATACCTGGGCCTTTCTGGAGAAGGGTTTGGGCTACGAGGGGGAGGGGTGCGGGGAACTGCAGGTTTAGGAGCTATGGTAGCAGCAGGGACCAGGCCATGAGCTATGTGTTTCTAAACAATTTAAAATAAAATTAGTTGACAATGACTTTTAAGTATCACAATGAAAAAAACACAGAATTGAACATGCACAAAAGTAACAATGCAAAATAATATAAAAGGGAAGAAAAATTACATGCAGTTAATGTAAACAGAAGACTTGAAATGGTTCCAAGTTTAACATTTAACATGTATGAACAGCTGCTAATGAAGGTTAGAAATGTAATGTACATAAGACTCATGAATGTAGGCTCTCCACCCATTATGCCATCTGCAAAATCAGAATTTTAACTTACTCAAATATTTTTTCTTGTTTATATATAAATAGTACTAGAAATTAATTTTTCAAAATACTTGAAAAATGTTTCAGAAAAACAATATTTGTCCCTTTCTTAGATTCTCAGTTCCCCACAGAGTACTTTGAATGGAATCTCCTAGAGGTTGATGTTAGAAGGGAGCTCTGGAGATTTTCTGGTCCAAGCAGGGGCAACTAGAGAGGGTTACCTGGGATTCTTTCCACTTGGGTTTTGAGTATCTCCAGGGGCTGAGACTCCACAACCTCCCTGGGCAATCTGTTTGTGTTAGGCCACCTTCACAATGTATATTATCACTATTAATAATATTTTTTTAAGTTGAATTTTCTGTGTTTAAAGTTGTGCCCATTGCCTCTTGTCAATGCTCTTTCTCAATGCTATTACCTCTGATGCTCTCTAGGCATCAGAAAATACCATGTCATAATAAAGTCCATGACAGATGTTGCTTTTCTATGGAGAACAGACTAAGTCTCTGCTATAGATACATATTTTTATTTTTTGCAATTATTCCTTAAACCGTTTTCAACAGGATAATGAACAGGTAAACTGGGAAATGTTTCTACACACCACTACACTCAGTGGTGCACTAGAAAGACCTTTTACCTCAGTCTCATCTGGCAAATGAACTGCTCCCTAATGCTGGCAGTCAGCCTGGCATGCACCATTTTATTTACGAAGGGCTTTTGACAACAGATGCCTTACTCCAACTACCAGGGAATACAGAGGCCAAAGGATGCTGCTGTCACACCACAGGAGAAGTAAGACATACATCAAAATTTTATTCTCCTTCTAATATTAAAAATACTCCAATTACTTAAGAGTATTCTAAAAGGTTAACACGGCACTACTGCTGACAGTCAGAGAATGACAGAATTTTCAGGGTTGGAAGCAACCTTTAAGATCATGTAGTTCCAGACCCCCTGCCATGGGCAGGGACACCTCACACCACATCAGGTTGCTCAGAGCCCTGTCCACCTGGCCTTACAAACTTCAGGAACGGGGTTTCCACCACCTCTCCGGGAAACCAGTGCCAGTGCCTCACCACCATCATGGTGAAGAACTTCTTCCTAACCTCTAATCTCAATCTAAACCCTGCCCTAGTTTGAATCCATTCCCCCATGACACCTGACATCCTCAAAAGACCCTCACCAGCTTTCCCGTAGGCCCCCTCCGGACACTGGAAGCCATGATCAGTGATCCCGTCCTACAACCCTTGGCTGCTCTAAGGTCTCGCTATGAACTCCTCGATCACTTCACTGGAGGGCAGTGAATGGCAGCTTCCCCCATCCCCTCCCACATCCCCTCCCGGCGCTCCCGCCCCCGCCAGCACCCAGAGGCCTCCCTGAGGGGAAGGGCTCCGAACCCGGCTCTTTATCCAGAGGAGACGGCAGGCCTGCGAGGAGAGCTGCAGCATCCCCGCGCCCGTCCTCAGGACACCTTCTTTTCTTTACGATTTTTTTTTTTCTCCTCGTTTTTCACTTCAGTCAAATCGCTCGACGGTCACCGGCGCCAACCGCCGCCGAGGGCCTCCGCTCCTCCCGCCCCCCGCAGGGACAGCGATCTGCCCGCCGGTCCGGGCAGCGATACTCACGTAGGGGCCCTTCCGGGCTCTCCTGAACATGAACGCCATGGGGACGGGGCAGGGGACAGGACACGGAGCCGCTTCACCGCCTCACAAATATTTTTTTCTCCGCCGTCGGGGACACTCGCCCGTCGCGACCCGCCTGCTAGCAACGGCGCTGCGGATTCGCTGCGGGTTTACATTCCCCCAATCAGCAGGCGCCTTACTCACCCCTCTCCCAGACAGGCGCACGCTGCAGGGTGGGCGGTTTGGGCGGGAAGGTGGCGGGGGGGGGCAGCGCCGTGGCCTGAGGGGGAGAGCGGGACCCCGGGACCGGGTCCGTGCGGGGCTGGTACCTGCCCTTGGGGCTCCTGGTGAGGGCTGGCTCTGGATGTGGCTCAGGGTGGTGGTGTTTGCGGTGGCCCTGGTTTGTCGTGCTTTAGCCTCGAAGTCTCCCGTTCCCCCCCTCCCCCCCCCCCCCAGAGTCAGGACACCGCGTCAGGCTGGTAAACCTGGAAACAACTTCTGCCTTCTGATAATCTGTCTGGCGACTTCTGAGGGCTGGAGGTGCCCGTGGAGTCAGCTTTGTAGTTGGAGCAGACTTTATCCCAGCAAGGGTGGATGAAGGCATAGAAAAGGCGGTGTCAGTTTTTTTGTCACCCGTGTGCCTTAAATCGGGTGTTTGTTTCAGATTGCCTGGCAAAGCTGGGAGTGGAACTTGCTAGCCGGCAGCCTCTATTCAAGTAAAAGTGTGTTGCTTACTGATTTTGGTATGCTAACATAACTAAAATACTTCTGGGGTGGAGATAGTCTCTTAGAGAGTATAACATAACTCTTAATTGTAAAATAAGCTTGGAACAGGTTTATAAAATGTGTTGGTACCTCTTCCACATTTCTTTCCAGGGTGTGGCTGCTACTGAAGTAAAGATTTAAAGGAACTCAGATGACAACGAAAGCAAACTTTCCTGTGACAGCAGGATCTATAGCTGTCCCTTATGGGCATGTGATTGGAAATGAGAAGTGGAGAGGGTCAGAGATAGCCCAAAGGCTACAAGGTAAGCACAAAAAAATTGGAAAAATAATTCAGGCAAAGAGCATTCCCCTCTATCACCTGGTATTGCTAAGGTTGTCTGGAATGTGCTTTACTCTGTGCCTGACTTGTCCTATATCTGTGGTAAAGCCTTTTTTAGCAGGCTAAAAATTCTTGTCTATCATGTATCTATGTGATCAGTTCTATCATATTTGCAGTTTCTGAGCACTGTACAGAAGATCTTCTGGGGGCCCACAGCAGTGGGGCTATTGTGAATGTGCATTTTCACTGAAGTGAAAGCTTTGAATTTACATGGGTGCCAGGACTGTGCTGTCATCTTAAAGTAAATTAAGATGATGATCCTTTCAGAATAGCATGTGATGTTTTTGTTGCAAGTTCACAGTTTACTGAGAAACTAATACTTTCAAATCTGTAATTTGGAAGTGCTATTAATTGCCATTACTAACATCATCAAACAGTACCTTGGACTGCATTTGCCAGTTCGCTTAAAGAGAAGAAGGGCTTTTAAAGAATATGAACTTCATTGTCAAGGCAGTAGGATTATTGACATGTTAGGAAAGTTGTGCTGTGAAGTAGTTAGAAGTAGATTATTAACTACTGTATTTTTTCTTTTACCAATATCACCTCAAGGGAAAGTTAAACTCATCTTTGAAGATGGCTTAGGACTTGTGGATTTTCATATCTCAAGCAGAACTTGCATTTTATATATCTCTGAAGCAGATTTGGTTGCAGGGGATGAATTCAAACGAAGATTAGTTCGATTTAGAAATGTAAGTACTACATAAAGAGAAGTTTTGAGTTGGTATTTCTTTATTCCAGGCTTCTGAAAGCATTCTTGTGTTATTTTAGTGGAGCTAAACTTTTGTGATTACTTCCACCTGAAAACTGAAGTGTGTAATAATGCTACATTAAACCTCAGTACTGTTGCTGCAGCCTGTGTTGTTCCTTTGATTTGCTTCCAGGCAGCTCATATTTGAGAGAAGTTTTTTCTGTTGCATTGCATCAGCTTGTCATTAACAAAGTCTTTCCTTCTTTTTCGTTTCAATACAGGCCAGCAGTCTTGGTGCAATTGTAATTGTAGAGAAAACCCAAATAAGTGATCAGTACTTCTCAGCAGTACAAAAGCTTGTTGTGCTAGAACTTGGAATGGTATTGCTTCCTGTAGGAAATCAAGGAGAAGCTTCTCAACTTATTGCTCAGCTTGTAAGTTTTCTGTGAGTGAATAAACATTAGTTATAGGACATGAGAACTGTTTTATAACAGTTGTTACTAATTTCAGAAAGAACACCTCAAATCTTAAAGAACACAATATATTTTGTTGTTTGAATATAAGGAACAAATATCTAGCAACAGTAAACAGAAAAGAGGGATCATTTGAGAACAAAGAAGAATGTTGAGGGATATAATACTGGATATTCCAATAAGATGTTGCACTGAGGTGCCACTGGATAGCATTAGGCAATCCTCACCAAAGTTTTCTATCCAAACCAACATGAGATTTTGCTTTTTGTCCCAGGCTGGGCAAATTGTGTTCTTATGTTTTTTCTCTTTATCCTGTGGCTGGTATTAAGAAACTGTTGTTTTCCTTATGAGACTTTGTGGATCTGCATCAAAACCTTTAGTGAGAGAGCACACATAAGGAGGGAGCTTGTTTCTAAAACTTCCTAGTGCTTGCCTTGAACTCTTGAGATAAAAAAAACGATTTTAAAAAACCCAAAGCAGTGCTCCAGCAGAGGGCACTTGGTTTCAGTTATGGCTTTGTTTTGCTTTAGGTCCGTGAACAAAGTAAGGATCACAGCAGAAACCCTTTTCTTCGCCAAAAGTGTTCTCAGCTGTCAGAACCATCAGTGTTTCGGACGGTGCAACAAATTCCCGGAGTTGGGAAAACAAAAGCTCTGCTTTTACTGCAGCAGTTTGGAAGCATCCACCGACTTTGTAATGCATCTATCAACGAGCTTGAGCAAGTAGTTGGGCAAACACTAGCACAACAAATTCACACTTTTTTATGTTCCTGAGATGCAGAGACTTTTTGTTTGTTTTTTAATTGTGAATTATAATTGTTTTAATAATCACATCTTAAGGTTATTTCTATAATTGTAACAACTGGAGGATATTGACTAATTGTCTAGATACCACTCTGCTGCTGCTGCTTTACAGCTGTTGTGCTCACGTAAATTGAGCTGTGAAAATTGCCTTGAAAAGAGGGCTGCAAGGTGTTTTTCAACTGTCTTGTATAAAAACCAGAAAGCTGTCATCTTCAGCATCCATGTGAAAAAATGGAAATGCGATTTGCATGCTTATTTTCGTCTTCCAGAGATGTTTATATGGGTGGTGTTATCTTAGTTACTGGAAATGTGAGTTAACGTGCTTTTAAAAAGTCAGCATACGTTGCTTTATAGTAATATCTTTGACTTAAAACTTTCTGAATTCTTTTGGAAAGTTCTACTGGAATACATCCTTGGTTTTACACTAACTTCTTTGGTTTCTTCTTCTGTTCACAGAGTGTTTTCAAATTTATTCCTTTCCATGTAATATCCAGAATCTTGATTAATTCATAGTGTGCTCTTGAATGTAGGTTGAGATAATAGTTATCAATTGCAATATATTTTGACATTGATTGTCAATTATAATGTATAAATTATACCATATTGTTAAATTAAAATGCACTACAAATAAAAAAATACAGTAAGGTTTCATAAAAAATCATAATCCTATTATTCCAGTATTAACCTTTTCAAAGGTTATTTGTGAAGAGGAGGCTTGGTTTTCCTTATACTTTTAGTTCTATTTCAAATTATATTCCTACCCCATTTACTAAGAGTAAACCTGCCTTCTGGCTTGTGTACCCATTAAGGAGGTATGAGAAAAGCTTTTTTCATACTGTGTGGATTTTGGGTCTCATCAGGAAGGCAGCTGAGCAGGATTTTCAGCTTCCTTTTGTCAGCTACAGAGATAAGAAAACAGAACCTTGGTACCTCTGTAACCAATCTTATCCAGTGGTTTGTTTGGTCAGCTTATAGACTTATTATTTATACTGATTCCTTACTTGAGATGAAAGTACACTTATAATTTAGACATAAGTATTTAATTTAATGAAAAGTATCAGAATTTATAGAGCAAGATGCTAGTTTCTTACAATTAGAAAATGCTTAAGCTGGTTTATAAATCTGTTTAAATTTTATTCCCCCTCAGACTGTCACTTTGTTATGGTAACTGGATTTTGCATATAAAGGTATGTGGCTATTGATGTTCCAAGACAAACTTCTTTTTACTACTTCAATGGCCATAATGAATTAAATAAAGTTTAATTCAAGTAGTAATAATTAATAGTAATAGAGTTACAGGCTGAACTACTTATATATTGCAAACTTTTATTTTTAGGGCTTTATAGAAGCCCTGTACATCCTTGTGGACAGAAACTTGTAAAGAATATTCCTGTGGTCTAAGCAAGAATGTAACTTGCTGTGAAATTAGTATTTGTCTTAAGTTGGCTGCTACTTAGTGTTGAATGAGCGTTTAGTTAGCTGTCAAAATAGTATGTGTTTGTACAACACTTGAGAACCCCAGATTTTTACTTGATTTTGGGGGTGGGGTGCTTGGACTCCAGCCCAACCTTTCCTAAAGGACTGGTGAGTGTGTTGATGGGAATGAGAAGCAGTTAATAATGCAGTTGCAGGGGGAAGATATTTGCAAGACTGTAGAGGGGTGGGTTAAGAGAAATGAAGAGCTGGGAGGGGTGATTCATGTGACTTTGCTAAAGATTTCATTAACTGGATAGTAGTTTTAACCATGCAAAGTAAATCTTTCCTGTAAGGAATATTACAGGACAGGGTCATGCATATCAGTATAACTGCTGCTGCTTGTCTGTGTAAAGCTGCTACTACAACTACACACGAAGAATAACTGCTAAGGAGGTGAGTCACAAGTAATTTACAAAATCATTTTATGTAACCTTTATAGGGAACTACAGAAATATGTTAACACTCATTGTAAGGAAGTGAGTTTTAGATTATGATTTTAAGTTCTTGTACTATACAATATAATACAACCTTTTAAGAAAGACAATTTCTTAGGTCCTTGTAAGCAACATTACAGAAGCATGCAAGAGGTATGTCAGCAGTAAATACTGAAAACTTGTAAATTATGCTGTACCATCTAAGCTGTAGCAGAATCAAAGAGCTACTACTAAATGGCAGCATTTGATTTTTATTCTTAAATAAATGTCATCAACATATTTACACATATTACATAAACTAAAAATAAATGACAGCTTTGAAGTCTACACCCAGATACACTTATCCCTTAAGTTTTGAGTATCAAACAGCATATATCTACTTTGTAGATGGCAATGTTAACTAACACTACAGTGTTAGCAATTTTCAATTAATTTCAATTTCAGAAAATAGAAGAATCTCTAGAAAATGCTCACAGTTATTTTTTGTCTCCTTCCTTAATAGATATAGCCAATACTTATTCATTGTTCCAAGGGGAAGAGGATGATTTGATATCTTTGTTTTTTCTTACTTAGTGTGACAGTAAATAGGTATTCTGCCACTTAAGGACCCACA